>OY725493.1:2501277-2504156 GCA_963281255.1 Aphrocallistes beatrix
TATCGCAGTTGGCTGCGTTCGTCATCGACACACGAGCCGAGAGATCCACCGTTAGAAGTTGTCTCAATATCACATATCTCTCCATTTCACCCAATAATATCTATTCTAGTCATTAAGAACAAAAGTCACATAAAGCAACAACGGCAATGTAGAAAGAGGGTGACATATATAAGGCGGGCTGGGGGGAGAAATCGGTCTTGGACCCAACCACATTAACCTACAAGGCCATTCATCCACACAGGAGAATCCCACCTGTATAGGACCTTAAATATAGACACAGCCAATCTACTACAAAACCACCTCCATAATGCTGATGCTCAGGCAAGCAAAGTACTGCCTTAAAAAACCGCACTAAGGAGCGACATAAACAGTCCACATAGAGCAGGATAGGTAGTCAGTATACATGATGCAGACTAGTACTACACTTCCATCGAACACAATGATGATCCTTCCGCAGGTTCACCTACGGAAACCTTGTTACGACTTTTACTTCCTCTAAATGATCAAGTTTGATCAACTTCTCAACCTCCGCACAGCCATTACTGGCCGTGCAGTGTCGATCCGAAGACCTCACTAAAACATTCAATCGGTAGTAGCGACGGGCGGTGTGTACAAAGGGCAGGGACGTAATCAGCGCAAGTTAGATGACTTGCGCTTACTAGGAATTCCTCGTTCAAGATCAAAAATTGCAAGGATCTATCCCCAGCACGATCAAGTTTCACAAGATTACCCAGCGCCTTACGGCGAAGGTTAACAACTTGTTGACTTGATCAGTGTAGCGCGCGTGCGGCCCAGAACATCTAAGGGCATCACAGACCTGTTATTGCCTCAAACTTCCTTTGATTAGGCAAGCCAACTGTCCCTCTAAGAAGTCAAACACGCCGATCCGACCAACCCAGCTCCTGCCCGAGGACAAGAGACTGAGCGGCCGTGTGGATGACGCGACTAGTTAGTAGGCTAAGGTCTCGTTCGTTAACGGAATTAACCAGACAAATCACTCCACCAACTAAGAACGGCCATGCACCACCACCCATAGAATCAAGAAAGAGCTCTCAATCTGTCAATCCTAACTATGTCCGGACCTGGTGAGGTTTCCCGTGTTGAGTCAAATTAAGCCGCAGGCTCCACTCCTGGTGGTGCCCTTCCGTCAATTCCTTTAAGTTTCAGCCTTGTGACCATACTCCCCCCAGAACCCAAACACTCTTGATTTCTCGTAAGGTGCCAACGACGTCCAATTACACGAACGTACGCTGATCCCTAGTCGGCATTGTTTATGGTTAGGACTACGACGGTATCTGATCGTCTTCGAACCCCTAACTTTCGTTCTTGATTAATGAAAACATCCTTGGCAAATGCTTTCGCAGTTGTTCGTCTTTCAGAAATCCAAGAATTTCACCTCTGACAATTAAATACGAATGCCCCCAACTGTCCCTATTAATCATTACTCTCTGCCTTCAAACCAACAAAATAGACACAGAGTCCTATTCCATTATTCCATGCTAATGTATTCAAGCGAGATCTGGCCTGCTTTGAACACTCTAATTTTTTCAAAGTAAACACCTCGCATCCAAAGCCCATCCAGTAAAGGACAGACCTCGTCTCCGAGGGAGAAGAACGATCACATGCTACACACACGTGCAACACGGGCAGCAGGTTAGACACAAGGACCAACCGTACATACCAAGGCTAGTACAAACCACTAAAGGGCAGACCAACCCGACCGTTCCGAAATCCAACTACGAGCTTTTTAACTGCAACAACTTTAATATACGCTATTGGAGCTGGAATTACCGCGGCTGCTGGCACCAGACTTGCCCTCCAATTGCTCCTCGTTAAGGTATTTACATTGTTCTCATTCCAATTGCAGAACCAATGAAGGAACCGCATTGTTATTTATTGTCACTACCTCCCCAGGTCGGGATTGGGTAATTTGCGCGCCTGCTGCCATCCATAGATGTGGTAGCCGTTTCTCAGGCTCCCTCTCCGGAATCGAACCCTAATTCTCCGTCACCCGTTACAACCATGGTAGGCCAATACCCTACCATCGACAGTTGATAGGGCAGAAACTTGTATGAAGCGTCGCCAGCGCAAGGCCATGCGATCCGAAAAGTTAGCATGAATCACCAATCTAACCGCCACTCACGCAACCGTGAAGCCACGCAAGCAGCGCATTGGTTTTGGATCTAATAAATACATCCTATTCCGAATGCCCGAGAGCACCCAGTCAGGAATTCAAGCATGTATTAGCTCTATGTTACTACGGTTATCCATGTAGTTCAAATACCATCAAAGAAACTAGAACTGATTTAATGAGCCATTCGCAGTTTCATCTAGAACCAGATTTATACTTAGACATGCATGGCTTAATCTTTGAGACAAGCATATGACTACTGGCAGGATCAACCAGGTAGCAGAGTAAATAATTCAAAGAATTATTTCTTTCCATCGTGTTAATGTGTGCAGACTGAATCCAAATGAAATATTTTTAAAATACAAAGAATTGCTCAAAGGACAATAGATCTATGTATAGAAAAAAATTTATGATTTAGAAACACCTTTGCTCACAAATCTCTGATTTAAAAGATTATCACAAAAGTGAATAACCTTCTCCATCAGAATAAGTTCCACACTCGTAAATAAGAAGCGCCAACAGCTTCCCGCAAAACCCACATTTCAAAAGTTACTTTTAAAACAAGTAGCTCTAAGAAATATCATATAATTAAGAAGTAAATTCTCTACATAACAAGCACACACAGGGCAACAAGAATATCATCCACACATTAGCCAACTCAAATTTGTAACAACCATTGAAAAATCACAAATCACATTAAGAGCAAGAATATCATGAAATATACGCTTCTTGAGCAATTCGTTGGACA
>OY725493.1:2504356-2506856 GCA_963281255.1 Aphrocallistes beatrix
CTAACTTTTCGGATCGCATGGCCTTGCGCTGGCGACGCTTCATACAAGTTTCTGCCCTATCAACTGTCGATGGTAGGGTATTGGCCTACCATGGTTGTAACGGGTGACGGAGAATTAGGGTTCGATTCCGGAGAGGGAGCCTGAGAAACGGCTACCACATCTATGGATGGCAGCAGGCGCGCAAATTACCCAATCCCGACCTGGGGAGGTAGTGACAATAAATAACAATGCGGTTCCTTCATTGGTTCTGCAATTGGAATGAGAACAATGTAAATACCTTAACGAGGAGCAATTGGAGGGCAAGTCTGGTGCCAGCAGCCGCGGTAATTCCAGCTCCAATAGCGTATATTAAAGTTGTTGCAGTTAAAAAGCTCGTAGTTGGATTTCGGAACGGTCGGGTTGGTCTGCCCTTTAGTGGTTTGTACTAGCCTTGGTATGTACGGTTGGTCCTTGTGTCTAACCTGCTGCCCGTGTTGCACGTGTGTGTAGCATGTGATCGTTCTTCTCCCTCGGAGACGAGGTCTGTCCTTTACTGGATGGGCTTTGGATGCGAGGTGTTTACTTTGAAAAAATTAGAGTGTTCAAAGCAGGCCAGATCTCGCTTGAATACATTAGCATGGAATAATGGAATAGGACTCTGTGTCTATTTTGTTGGTTTGAAGGCAGAGAGTAATGATTAATAGGGACAGTTGGGGGCATTCGTATTTAATTGTCAGAGGTGAAATTCTTGGATTTCTGAAAGACGAACAACTGCGAAAGCATTTGCCAAGGATGTTTTCATTAATCAAGAACGAAAGTTAGGGGTTCGAAGACGATCAGATACCGTCGTAGTCCTAACCATAAACAATGCCGACTAGGGATCAGCGTACGTTCGTGTAATTGGACGTCGTTGGCACCTTACGAGAAATCAAGAGTGTTTGGGTTCTGGGGGGAGTATGGTCACAAGGCTGAAACTTAAAGGAATTGACGGAAGGGCACCACCAGGAGTGGAGCCTGCGGCTTAATTTGACTCAACACGGGAAACCTCACCAGGTCCGGACATAGTTAGGATTGACAGATTGAGAGCTCTTTCTTGATTCTATGGGTGGTGGTGCATGGCCGTTCTTAGTTGGTGGAGTGATTTGTCTGGTTAATTCCGTTAACGAACGAGACCTTAGCCTACTAACTAGTCGCGTCATCCACACGGCCGCTCAGTCTCTTGTCCTCGGGCAGGAGCTGGGTTGGTCGGATCGGCGTGTTTGACTTCTTAGAGGGACAGTTGGCTTGCCTAATCAAAGGAAGTTTGAGGCAATAACAGGTCTGTGATGCCCTTAGATGTTCTGGGCCGCACGCGCGCTACACTGATCAAGTCAACAAGTTGTTAACCTTCGCCGTAAGGCGCTGGGTAATCTTGTGAAACTTGATCGTGCTGGGGATAGATCCTTGCAATTTTTGATCTTGAACGAGGAATTCCTAGTAAGCGCAAGTCATCTAACTTGCGCTGATTACGTCCCTGCCCTTTGTACACACCGCCCGTCGCTACTACCGATTGAATGTTTTAGTGAGGTCTTCGGATCGACACTGCACGGCCAGTAATGGCTGTGCGGAGGTTGAGAAGTTGATCAAACTTGATCATTTAGAGGAAGTAAAAGTCGTAACAAGGTTTCCGTAGGTGAACCTGCGGAAGGATCATCATTGTGTTCGATGGAAGTGTAGTACTAGTCTGCATCATGTATACTGACTACCTATCCTGCTCTATGTGGACTGTTTATGTCGCTCCTTAGTGCGGTTTTTTAAGGCAGTACTTTGCTTGCCTGAGCATCAGCATTATGGAGGTGGTTTTGTAGTAGATTGGCTGTGTCTATATTTAAGGTCCTATACAGGTGGGATTCTCCTGTGTGGATGAATGGCCTTGTAGGTTAATGTGGTTGGGTCCAAGACCGATTTCTCCCCCCAGCCCGCCTTATATATGTCACCCTCTTTCTACATTGCCGTTGTTGCTTTATGTGACTTTTGTTCTTAATGACTAGAATAGATATTATTGGGTGAAATGGAGAGATATGTGATATTGAGACAACTTCTAACGGTGGATCTCTCGGCTCGTGTGTCGATGACGAACGCAGCCAACTGCGATACGTAGTGTGAATTGCAGAATCTGTGAATCATTGAATTTTCTAACGCGAATGGCGCTTTGAGCTTGCTCGAGGCATGTCTGTCTGAGGGTCGTTTCCTAACACAATATAATCGTATATATTCATTATGCTCTCTACCTTTGCGTAGTTAAATATTGTTTGTATATTGTCTTTGAGGTCCACCCTAGGATGCCTAGGTAATCCCTGTCTGGCGGCTCTGTAACCGGATTCAGGATAATTATAGCTCGTGTTTGTTGCACTTGCTATCGTTCTGTTCCTGGGTTGCTTGTTTGCTAGATAGTGTGCCTCGAATGAGAACTTCATTCCTCATAAGCTGCATACTTTGGTACTATGTGACTGCTTATCGAGTTGTTGGATAAGTACACGAC
>OY725493.1:2511856-2964116 GCA_963281255.1 Aphrocallistes beatrix
TCATCTTATCTTGCCATAGATATTATATCTCCAATTGCTAATGACCCTGTCTCACAACCGGCAAGCTTTACTATACTCGAACAGTTACCTTCTTAAAATTTTCTGAAAGTGAACTTGTATCAAGATCGAAGCGGATTAACCCTCGAGGCCCGATCCCATCTCATTGAGCCACTGCCTTCTTTAATGAGTTGTCCTGCCCGTTCCAACTGCTTTTCTTCATATTATCAGGGTCATCAAGTTGATACTTGCAAAATATCAAATCTCGTTTGACTACTGGAAAAACAGGTTCACCATTTTACACGATTTGATAGTTAACTCGACATCCGGAAACATAACAGTGGATATCGTGCGTGATATAGATAGTAGAGCAGCTAATGATATTTCAAAAGATATACTTCAAGTCAAAAACGTGTAGAGAACTGCTTTTGTAGTGGGGGCTAAAGGGTAAAATAAAATAGTAGTTATGAAATAAATAAGTAAATATTAATCAAAGGGCCTGTTTGAAAGTTTTTAGAGCTAAATTCATACCACATAGTGTGGTTTACTAATAATTCCTATACACACAACTTCATGCCTAGGCCAGAATTTCAAAGTTCTTAACAGGCCTTATACGGGAGTAGGCCAGGCCTGCATAATAGACGGCCCGCGGGGAAAGTTTTTTTACACTCCTTTCTAGTGTTTAATGTTTAATACGGAATATTTACACCTTCTCTAATCTACAGAATATCAATACAGCATATATCTTCAGTTTCATCATTATCTATATAACGATGTTAGTTAATTACATTTATTTGACTGAATTACCTCTGTATTTTAAATAACAAGATGACAAGGTAAAATATGGTATAAAATATAAATTCGGCCCGATACTCATCACTATGCGTTCAATTTTACTCATGACCGAAATGAGTTGGGCAGCTCTGGAGTAGGGGTACAATTAGAATCTTGCATCCCTAACTTTTTTTAAGCTACCATATCATCCATTTGTGCGTTAAATAGAACTCGATGAAAAAAGCAAAATGAGCCCATACCATAATAGCCAAAATCGGACCAAATTTGACCAAGCATAGCATTCTATATACTAAGGCAATGGCACTCACCCAAAAATTAGCACCATGGATTGGTTAAATACTTCAAACCAATAATTTTGATATTGTAGATAATTCAATTTTCCATCAATTTAGGCATTCACCCACCCTGACAAACTAACTATTGTATCAGAACAATTGAAATGAGATATATTATTTGGTTTTTAATGCACATAATCGAATTATTTAATACTTAACACATACAAAATATCAAAAGAATAGTTAATCACAATATTGAGACTTGATGGACAGACTTGACTTAGCTTGAGAGAGAGAGACTTGAATTAGCTTGAGGGACAGACTTGACTTAGCTTGAGAGAGAGAGAGACTTGAATTAGCTTGAGGGACAGACTTGACTTAGCTTGAGGGACAGACTTGACTTAGCTTGAGGGACAGACTTGACTTGACTTGACCGACCTGAGACTTGAGGCATCATAAGGGAACGATAGACTTCTACAAGGTATCAAGGAACAATCGCACTCCGGACTTTCAATAGAATATAGTCACACATTCCGGACTTCTACAGTCTGTGAAATTGACTAAATAAACAAAGAATATACTAAATTAGTTCTTGAATTTAGCCAGTTTACTATTCTCTTGTTTCAATACTAGTGCATTATATATAGGTCTTAACTTTATTAGAAGTGTACAATGTTCTAGTTCCATAGTAGCACATGCCAAATGAATAATATTAGTACATGTACGGGAAGAGCCAGAATAAATCTTTTAAATTTCTGCTGAGGGTGCAGATACATCGTTGTCATAGGCGTAACTCCAGGGGTGGCAGGGGTTGCGTGCCACCCAGACCTAAATGTTATGTTGACTAGGGGTGGCATGCCACATTAGTCTGATATATGTTTACAAATCTCGCCACCCCAGCTAACCGTGAAAAAACAACAAAATAGTTACGCCTATGATCGTCGTTAAACGACTATTCTTCCCTACCCAATTCACATTGAACATTTTCTAAACTTGGGGAAGACAACACTTTTTCTTAGTCTTTTAAATTCAGTAAATTGTTTCTACCCAACTAGAGTATGTATATGCATGATTTTAGAATAATTAACTACATTACTTAAGAAATCACTCACCCGGGATTTTGTTGTTCTGGTAGTATTTACACGTCTTGGAATGGCTCGATACCTTTTTCACGAAGAGCACCATCTTTGGGAAATTGAAAAACTTCATGAAGTGTTCTATTCCTCTGTAATTGGAAGGAAAGTCAGGCGCGAGACAAGACATCTCGTCCAAATAATGATTTATGCAATTAGTGTTGTCAAGTGAGGTATAATAAATGAGTAATAGAAATAATATGCAGCAAAATAATACATTATTGTAATACACTAGTGTTGTATGTGAAGTAAATATAAATATTGTGGCTACATAATATTTTTAAAATGAATATTTAAACAACCATGATCTCACAATATGAGATAATTATATAGTTGATAATAAGTTATTTAATCAACGGTTTTAGGATTGAAGTATTTAACCAATCCATGGTACCAATTTTTTGGTGAGTGCCATTGCCTTAGTATATAGAATGTTATGGACCAAGTTATAACCTAATTTCACTCATAAGCAAAACTCTATGGAGAAATGATGTTATACAATATAAGCCATCTACACTCGAGTAAAATGTACTGTACAATACTTTACGTTATGCATACTTGATCTTGCAAGTCTTCACATTAAATGACAAAACAGATACTTTGACAAGTTGCTATTTCTGAGTTAACTTTTAACAATTCATTATTTAATTATAAACTATGGTATATCCACATATAGGTCACAGTGTCATTTTTTTACCGAGGTTGAATTATTTTCAACCTCGGTAAAAAAATGACTGTTGATTATTTGACTAGATAAATATGTTTTTCGTAATTTGCATGCAGCTCTTGTATTCAATAAAGTCAGCGATTTTCAACCTTTTTTGCACCTAGACCCGATGTAATATTCCTATATTATGTGAACCCCCTTATATCTTCCGTGGAGGGTCCATGATCCCAGATTCCCAGGCCTGATTTACACTTAAGGTTCAGATGGGTGTCCGGCATTCGGGGAAATCAATGCAGATTTAATTGAGTAATTCAAAACTCGAACAAATAAGCTAACATTTCTTCTAGGCATCACTTATACATGTTAATTAAAGTTATACACAATGCAGCATATTGCATGCACCATTTCAACCACATGATTCTGTTATGAGAATACAGATAGTCAGGATAATTATTAATAAGCTGGAAGCGTATTGTATAAATTGGAATGACTATAATCGTAGAGAAATACGTATTGAGACCTGTCTGCTACAAAAGTGGGCCTAACGATAAATATAGAAGTAAGAGCTCGTGCCTATTATAGAGTCGAGCTTATTGTGAGGTAACACCTAATGTGTTAGCTTGTACCTACACTACATACTACTGTTTCTATATCACTCACTCTCCCCTACGATCAGTTGGAAGGATCGTCTTCCTGTGTCATTTGATCTTCCGGAATTTGAGACCACGGGATAAAGTTCGAATACTTTTTTAGCTTGTGCCTCCTCCCATAACGGGAGTAAGTAATCTCTGTATCTGCTTCAGGTGGAGTTGGATCTTGATCTTCACCGCTCTTCTCGTCTAGCTCCTCTCCGGAATTATCTTCGATAGGCTCCGGTTCCTCGTTTACCTTCCCATCTGTCGTAACTGGGTTTCTAGTTTGCGCAAGCCAACTCTCATTCCTTTCCAATCTCTTACAACGAATCGTGTGGTATCACTTTCTTCCTCCCGGCCTGTCTAACTGGACGTTTGCTCCTCGTTGTCCTGTTACGCGGTAGGGTCCCTCAAACTTCGTTGCCAATTAGTCGTAGTTGCTTCTTCACCCTTTCGAGTAGCACCATATCTCCTAGGGCGACCCTTGTATCTCTCTTGCCTCTATAAAGTTAAAAAGTTCAAGTTTATAGATTTATATACCCCCCGAATCCATGCTAATATGTTCTCAGGGAAATTTAAGTAGTATCTAGTACGTATGTGCCTAGAATAAGTTAGTGAATAGTAACTTGGTTTTGTCCTATCAAAACTGATTTCTAAACCAGGCAAAACTGGTCAATTCTAACTACGGGCATGCTTGAATATTAAGAAAACGTAGAAAACTTGTTAAGATACGCTATTATGTTTTTCGATTTAAATCAGCTCGTAATATTTGGGTAAAAGGGTGAGATAACACGCTACTTCATGGAGGGGCAGGTGGGATTTTAGTAATGGCCGCCCTCCCATGGCCAAGGCATGGAGGGGCGATGGCCCCTGTCCACCCTATTCTACGCCTATGGCGGTAATAATTGATGCTCTCAAGGAACCTCTGTATCTCCCGTACTGAATGAGGCCGCGGAAACCGACGCAATTTTTCTTTACTTGTCTCTAGGGGCCTTCTTCCCTCCTCGCTAATTCGATGTCCCAGAAAGTTTACCTCTTTGTAGGCAAAGTGGCACTTGTCTGCTCTGAGCTGAATGTTTGCTTGTCTCAGCCTCTCCAGGTCTGCCTCAAGATCCCTCACGCGGCCTTCAAAAGTTATAGTTATAGAATAAATAAGACAGTCATCCACGAATGACTGTACGTGCTCGAGCCCTTGGAGGGTTTTGTCCATGAGCCTTTGAAATGTTGCCTGCGAGTTACATAATCCAAAAGGCATTACAGTCATTTCAAACTACCCTCTAGGTATATGGAATGCCGTTTTATCCACGTCTTCCTCGTGCATAGGTACGCACCAGTATGCGCTCGCTAGTCGCTACGTCCAGTGATGTAAAGTATCTTGAGCCCTTCAATTTGTCCAGGATAGTTTGGATGTCGGGGAGCGAGTAGGCGTCCTTTTTCGTAACATCATTTAGCTTCCTGAAGTCAATTGCGAAGCGGAGTGCCGTCCCGCTTCCATACCAAGACAACGTTGCTAGCCCAAGGCGATTTCGAGGGCCTGCAGATTCCATTCGCTAGTATCTCTTGAACTTGGACTTCGATTTCTCTCTCACATCCAGGAGGGGGAATTTTCGAGGTCGTACCTTGATGGGTGCCGCCTTGCCTGTGTCAATGCATGGCCTACTTAATATAGCCGTATATTAAGTAGGCCATGGTCAATGTAATGCTTTTCAGTATTGCTGCGCTCCGGTTTCTTAGGATTGGTTGCGAATCTATCCGATAATTCCTTACATATTTCCTCCATTTCCGTGTATTTCTCTCTACTCAGACCAGTGCCAATGTCGAATCCAAATGAAATCTGTGCTACTGATTCCAATTTCTTCTCTTTCACAGCGGTCTGAGTTCGAAATAGTGGGTCGCCTCCCGCTGCGGTTGAGTATATCTCAATCCAATTTTCTCCCAGCCTGATTCTACCTCGATCCCAGTCAAATAGGACGCTGTCGAAATTGCAACCTAGCGACTTGAGGCTTTTCATCTCCTACTTGTATGGGGATCTCGATGCTGCCTTCACCTGTACTGGTGATTTGCAGAGCCCATAAACTCGGCCAGATTCCTTTCTGATCTCTTCTTCAAGACCAGTGGCGGCGCCAGGGGGGGCACCAATTTCCGACAGGAATACATGCGTCATTCATTTGTCCATGCCTTCGCACTATTTTACTAGGCTTCTATTATATCGATAAACAGGTTTCTCTAATTCAATAGTGTACACCAATATTTAAGTGTAATAAAAGAACAGTAAGTGTAAGAAAATAACATAATATGTGTATATATATATATGTACTATATACCTATTAGTTCTCATTGGCGGGTAATCTGTACCCAAAAAATGTTGGTGCCCCACTGGAAATGATTTGTGCCCCCAAGGTGTCCCCCCAGTGGCGGCGTCCTGGCGCTGCCTCTGTTCCAGACCCTACCTCTTCACGGTGCCAAGATCAATCACTGAGGGTTTGGCCCCGCTATCCAAAAGGGCGGTCAACTCCTGTCCTGCGATTCTTAGTTGTAGCGTCATGCAATCTTCGCTTGTCCTATGCATTCCGTTCCTGCTTTTTTGATCTGCTACCGAGAATATTCTGTTACCTTCATTTGCCTTGCGATTCCTTGGGTCCGGATTAGTTTTAAACCTCCGCTGCGAACACATCTCAGGGTCATGTCCCTGACCTTTATATACAAGGCACACGCGCTATGGGCATGACCGATAGCTATGTCCCCATCTCTTACAATGGTAGCACTCAAACTTCCTCTCTCGACCCCTAAACGGACCGCGGTTACTGTTTCCTCTTCCTGACCAGCGGTACGTAAATACCGGCTGTACTCTGTCCTGTGCCTCTACGTGTTCGTTTTCCTCAGCTTCCTTAAGGGCTTGGTCGTCGGTGCTCTTCTCAACCAGGGCCATTTTTTTTTTATTTTAGTTATGTGACTTTAGTAATATATTGTTCCTGTTTCTTTCACAAAATTTCACTTAATCTCATATAACATAGTACTAAAATCACAAATTTCGTAAATATAAACCTATAAATCCTGGGCCCCCTGCGCCTCCTCTAACGCCGCCACTGGGTGTAAGATTCTATCATTGTACCCAAGAGGGCTCTAGCTACAGTGTAGCCTGCTTATAATCCGATATTCCCTGCTACGTTAATATAGTTCCGGATTGCTAACTTGTTTGATTATATGAAGTCACAATTAAACATTAGCCAATGGGTAATTGTAAAAAAACGAAACATGTAAGAATAATTATAGCCTTCCATACAGAATATAGTGCCGTCGGATTTGGTCAATTCTACTCTACTTCGAGGTATTAAAAAGTGCTATGCGCATGCGCATAAAGCTTGTGCGCATGCGCATATGGGATTATGATTATGACATAAAATCGATTAGTAATGTAACTTGTTTTGCGGTTTAAATGTGGTTTGTACATAGTAAATTAATAAATCCCATGTTGAATTCCTTTAACATAAGACAGTTGTTAGTATCTACTTTAGTAGTAAATAAATAAGACATTTGTATAGTATTTAGAAGTAAAGATCAATTGAATATCTAATAAAACCCCGTGAATACATTTAATCTTAAAACTTATTGATTTGTAATGGCTGAAGACAGTGAATTATCGCATGTAGGAGTGTCTTATAAGGCAAAAAAGAGAAAACTTTTCGAAGATGAAGTAATTTCTACTAGTATTCATCTTGATGATATGCATTTCTCTGATTGCTGTCTAGATAACGATAAAGTTAATACATATGATATCCCTATATGTGTTATTTCAGATGCAGGTTGGTTCTGTGTATTTTGAACAATTAATTTTGTTAATATATAATTTAAATTACCATTCGTTTTCAATTATTCAATAAATACTCTTTAAGTTATTGAATCGTAATACCATATTGTGAACAATACTCTGTTGGTAATTTTTGTGACATTTTTTTCAGAAACTACATCTGCAGATTTGAACGAAGCTCATGACAACGAATTAGAAACTATTCAAATGCCAATCATTGATCAGTATTTAATCATTCTAATTCAAGAGAGAAAAGTTTGGCGTCTTGAGGATAGCAGCCTTGGTTTAATCACTGACTATCATATAGAAAGAGGTAACCATATTTAATTTATTTTTAACATTTGACGCAAGTCGAAAGTATTTCATCTTCCTTTTAACGATTTATAGGAAAAATTGTGCTGAAGAGGAAGCTAATCGTTATTGATTGTCTAAATCGAATTTGCTTAAATTGTGATGATCGGGATTGCATGCACAATCAAGCTTATGTTCAATGTTTGGACCTGGGTCTGGAAGCATGCACTTCATGTAGACTGCAAGACACCACCTATTTCATTATAAATAAGAAAATTATTTTTCTTACCAATAAAGACAGTTACCATTGTTACCTTAATCAAGGACAAAGCTGGATTTGCGAAACTTGTACTTTTAAATGCATTCATAAATATAAGATCACTGATATCATAGGAGAGAATGAACTATTAATCGATTCGCCTTCAACCAAGTTTAAAAGTTCCGATTTTTCAACAATATCTACACAGTCTATTCCCCTCAATCTTGATAAACCCCTTGCTTCTATCTATAATAAGCAGCTCTCTCACGGTATATCCCTTCCAAATCATTTATTGCCAGAATGCGAAATCTGTGAAAATGGCTATACATTCAATTTATACGACCAGCATTTAAAACTAGAAAAAACAGGAATCGTAGTTTATACAGAAAACGATATAATTGAATTGAATGAACATAAAGGTAATTAGTTAATATAATTAATCTAAGCAACATTGGTTATTATTTATCATATACGTATATGTGTAGTGTTCTCTTCAAAGTGTAACGGATCGTGCAACTGTAAAGCTGTATTCGAAGGGAAGAAGTATTTACTATTAAATATAAATAATCATTATTTTATTCACTATGACCTGTTATTCGAATACAGTGAACTGATGTGTCAATCTAGAAACCCTCTACATAGCTTTTTAAGGTACGCATGAGGTTTTTCATAAGTATTTTTAATACAATTTAATATATCAAATCTATAAATCTAGGGCAAAGAATCGGAAAATGCAAAGGTTGGGAAGAAGCGCAGAGTATCGCTATCACATATTAAGACACGGCTGGAACGCCTATCTTAGATTGGTTGGTATAGATTATCATTCTAACTTCACTTGTCCCTCCTGTAAAGACACGCCAGATGTAATTATTCTAGATGGAGTAGCAATGGGAACATCTAGGGATATTCCTGAAACCTTATTCAAAGTAGATAAGACTCAACATTATCCTCTAGTAAAATTTTCTGAACGTACATTCATCTCAGATTCTGCATTGAGAAAAGAACTTTTCGAATATTGTAAAGTGGGCCTAAGTGAGAGTAAATATAATAAGATGGTAAAATCCATATCGATTCCAGAGTTTTCAGAATATATTCAATCTAGCTCTGTTAAAAATGACAATAAAGTATCAATAAATCCAGATTATCCAAATGCTCGAAAAATTATAGAATATCTGAATCATGCGGAACCGATTACAGGAATTCTCCAATTTTCGATTCTCAACAAAGATGAATTGCAATTGGTAGTTCAACTAACCAATGGAAAAGCAGTTAAAAAAAGTAACTTGCAACCAATATATAAAAAAATGTATATTTTAGAATTACTGTTTACGTCTCTGGATGTTAACAGTAATTCTAAAATAAACCCGGATTTTTTTACTTTGAACCCTCTCATATCATGTTTATTGAAGTTTATTATTCAAAAAATAAATTCACTATACAAGAGACCAAGTCGTAAACCTGTCGAAATTGTGCCTAATAATGAAGATTACTTCAACTATTTTCCAGCCTTCAGAAAGAACTATATGTGAGTTGATACATTAGTTAGCAATTATTTAATGATAGAAGTGATACAGTACCCAAAATTTCACCTGGTTACCCGGTGGCTCTATTAAGCGAAGTTAAATTATTATGAATATAATGCTAATAGAGAAATCATCTTCCTTTATATAGGCTACCTCACTACGACAATTGCGAGTTGGATTCTCAAGCAAGATGTACTAAACTATATCCAAAGCACCATAACCTGTCACCGGGACTCTTAGTTATATCGTGCAAACACAGAATTTGCTATGGTTTTCAGATAATGAGACAAAGAGAATCTACAATTTTAGTTTACAAAACACTAATAACATTATTTCAACATCAACCTCGATTCATAGTATATGACAACGCCTGTAATCTCCATAATACATGTATGATCAGGTATAATTTACTTTAAAAAAATAACTTGTACTATTAAAAATACTGCACTAATTTGTGTGTGTTTGTTTCTAGAGATCCCAAGTTGTTTCGAGATACTTGTTTTCTTATCGATCGTTTCCATTCAACTAACCACACCTGTAATCCATCATACAAGATGAAGTTCATTAAGACTGAAGAGATACTGAAAATAAATTCGCAAATATGTGAACAACTTTTTTCAATTCTAAGGAGACTATCAACCCAGATTACTTTTATGAGCGTAGAGAATGTATATTATAATACAAGATATTTCCTTGCTTGTTGTAATGAAAGAGTGAGATTACAGTTATAAAAATTAGTCTAAAGATACATTTTCATATATTTATTTATTCTATTTATTAACTGACAATACATAATGCTAAACTTTAGTTGACTTACAGAGCGAACAAATAAATATTGATACACTTTCGTTTGTATCTGCTAAACCAACACATGGTTTGTGAAACCATGATAGGCATCGGTGGCATTCAACCATATAATTAAATGTAAATGATGGTAATTTACATATGCAAGACAAAGGTATTTTTAATTCAGTTTCGAGATTTGTGCTGATCTTCAAACGTGTTTGTTTCTTTTCTACCGTAGGAAAAGGGGTAATCCATTCCAATTGGAAGCATCTGGTCAAATGGTCACGCATGCTTTGCTGCCGCCACCTTAATGTAGTAGGGTCTTGGCCTACAGCCAATGCCGTGCATACGGCAGCTGCAAAAAGACCGCAGTCGCTGACACCCCTTTGTTTCTGTATAGACATTACAGATACTTTGAGAGTTAGAATCTCCGGAATTATAGAGTAAAGCCAGTTGTACATCTATCTCTTGATTTGTACCACGAACAAAAAGTGAGTCATATAAGTAGACTTTTCCATCATGATCAATTCTGGAGGCTAACCAGTGAAGACTCCCATCGTGATGTATCTGAAAGCTGTCTAGTTTAGCCCTCACGAAATGTCGCCCCTAAATGATGTACAATTTGTCTCATTTTTGATAATTTTTAAATCACAATGAAAAAAGTTCGTCTAAGGCACACATTTTCAACTTGGCTCAAGAACCGGCCCTGAAATGAGATAGTTCAACAAAATTTCGAGTCCTAATATATAAAATTGTACCTTTGATAGAATGGTATCCTGCAAGCCTTGAACTTGTGGGTAATTGTTTTTGAGTAGATCCTATATCAAAATAAAGGATTTGTGAAAGTAAAGAAAAGTTACATTGCCTTTGATATAATTAATACTTACGCAAAATGCATTGATGGTTATATCTGAAAGAAGTGTATGTGGGTTTGATAGCTCAAGTAGACATTTCTCTCTTAGGCCTTCATTTAGAATTGTGATAGGAAGAGGAAATATAGGTTTAGCATTTGATAATACTGCCAATGACTTTGATTTATTCGAGTTTGATTGTTGACAAGAATTCGCAACGATCGAATTGTTTTGCGGGTGCATGAAATCAACCGCAGGTTCAATTCCGTGAAAAAATGAATCGCTAGAGGTATCTACATCTTTATTAGGTTTCGAGGCCGAGGATTCATCAAAGAAAAGGTTTGAAAAATTATTTGCATCGGGTTTTAATAAACCAATTACATCATTATTAGGATCAATAGAGCATTCATTCAAAGGAACTATTTCTGTGGTTTTATTCTCACCTAAAGAATGATGCGGGGATCTATCTCGAAATGAGGTTTCTGATTCTTTGAAATTTGGATAACTTGGATCATTTCTGTAAGCATTAAGAATCTTTTCTAATATACATTTTTTAAAATTCTTTTTGGTTACGTTCCGAAATGGTACTTCCTCAGGCCACCAAACAGGCTTGATTTTATCATTTGACCAAAAATTTCGACCTACTCCTAAAAAAACAACTATCCTAACAAGGTGTGCAACATATCATTAGAATCAATCAAAGTAATAATAACCAACCTGTAGTTTTTTGAGTTATCCATGAGATAATTCTTCTCAGGGTCGAGACGTTGTAACTTGCCCTATGATCTTCTATCATCGAGATAATTTCCTGTTCGTGTGCAGGTTTGGAAGTATTATTTGAATCAGGATAGGCAATATTCCTCCACATCTCGTCCTTATTTTCCATAACAAAATTTTTGAATTTTGAGGTACCCATAATTGAAAGCCCCCCTTCCCATGTGAAAACCACCCCGTAAGATTGTCCTGTGACAGATTTAAAACGTTCCAAGGTTCGAGATAAGTGTGCCTTTGCATTCGCCTTAGTCATTGCAGACATCTTGAGAGAGGACAAGTATATTAGAATATATAAATAAATTAAACGAAATCTGAAGCTTTTCAGGTATAAATAATGAATGCTCATTCAAATTTTGTATGTTCATTCACACCTCCGTGAAAACATCAATATGCGCATGCGCATAGCACTTTTTAATTCATGGTACTTCACTTTCCTTTTAAATCCATCCCACCGTAGCTGCGCATCCTTAGCAAATAATTATATTCAACACATTTAGTAGTTACACGACAACATCCAACCTGAAACAAACAACTAGACTTTGTGACTGGAATACGACTGGAAATATTGCTAAACCTATCATGAATTCCAAATTTGAAATCTACATCCAACCAGGTAAAATCACCATAAAAGCCTAGAAAGGACTCTTATCTCTGTAACGAATTGGTTGAAAAAACTGCCAGACACAGAAAGTTCATTTTGTCTTTTGGCTATTGCTCAAATAAGTTCTGACCTCAGACGAAATTAACGAATCATCATGGAATTATGGCGTCACTGTCACCTTTTTATCATCAGAAATTTCAGTTTTTCGACTATAACTCTGCTGAAATTTTAATAGACTGTGCATATTAATATTTTGCACATATGATACAACAATCATCAAAAGATGATGACTTGTCACTCATTATGACGAAATTGTTATGCATCAAAAGTGAAAAATTACAAATTTGGTGATTTTTCGAGTAATATCGATTATAACTAGGCTTCCAAAGGACGCCTCTGGCGGAAAAAGTGTCCGCCAGCCGCACAGTGCAAGCAATGAAGCGCGCTTGTATATATGTATAAAAATATGATTAAATATTATTTGAGTTTTAATAGCAAGGATTATGGTCAGGTTCGCATATTATTAGGGTTGCCAACCCTCCCGGATTGGCCGGGAGTCTCCCGGAATCTCAACCAATCTCCCGGAAATTAGCAAATCCAATCCGGGAGGTTTTATCGTAAATGTCAGCAGAAGTATACATTCAAGCAGCAGAAATAGAAAAGGAGCACTAGACCTTTTTTAGTTAGTTTGCTTTATTACTGGATTATTAAACTTAGGCCTATAAATCGTTGTTCTCTGTTTCTAAGAAGCTCCCACGATTGCCCCCCCCCGAAAATAAATATCTCCCGGAATCAAAATGATTCGAGTTGGCAACCCTACATATTATGAACCTTCCAATATGAACATTCATTTATTATGAGCTAACCATCTTGTTACAAATTCATCATTTATCTACGATTTTATGGAATAAAGTCTGCTCAAACCCACTGAAAATTCTCAAAATACTTATAGCATTACAGTTTTGAGCTATAACTTCATTTTAATTTTTACACACCCATTATTTAATCTTTTACTAAATCTTTTGCTAAATCTAATCTTTTGCTAAATATATTATTATTTTGCACATAAAGGTATAGATCAGTGGTTCCCAAACTGGGGGGAATTCCCCCCTGGGGGGGGAATTTGATCATTTTGAGGGGGGGAATGATATGATTAAGAAATCTCAAAACTAAATTTCTAAATATTATATTGTATGATCATCCACTCACTCGAAAATAGTACAATGCGACCAATGCAGACTTAGAGTCGTGATTTATTTCCTATTAAGATTTCAAATCGTAGTTTCAGAAATAAGATCACAAATTATTCATTTCACAGCTATGATTAAAGTTAAATATCAATTTCACAATCAACGACAACTACAGAACTAACCAGAAACCTATTATGTTATTGTGATTAAGATCATGCCATTTCAAGGATTCGCCAAACCAAAAACAATATACATTGAAGGCACTATATATACAATGCTTACCCACAGGATGAAATTATAACAAAATTATTTAACTATGGCTATGGCAGCAAAGAAACGAAAGTATAATGACAACTACCTGGTACTGGGATTTACAAGCATCACAATTGGAGGAATACAAAAGCCACAATGCGTGATTTGCCATAAAGTGCTGACAGCTGATAGCATGAGGCCTAATAAACTTAAGGCGCATTTGGAGAGTGTTCATCCAACATATGTACACAAAGATCCCAGGTCCCTTCAGCACTTAGAACGCTCTCTTAAAGCTGCACGTTTTGATTCAACAGGAAGATTTCAACAGCAAAATGAGGCTGCGTTGGCAGCATCCTATGAAATTTCCCAAACGATTGCCAAGGCAAAGAAACCTCACACCATTGGTGAAACTCTCATAGCCCCGTGTGTGGAAATTATTGTCAAAAGGATGCTAGGAGAAGATCATTCAAAGAAAGTAGCTCAGGTGTCATTATCAAATACTACAATCCAACGGCGTATATTGCATCTTGACGAGGATATCGAAGATCAAGTTGTTGCAGCCATTAATAAAAGCCCAGTATTCGCGATCCAACTCGATGAATCTACAGATGTTGAATCCCTTTCCCAGCTTATCTCATATGTTCGATATATTGATCATGACAATATGAAGACGGAATTCCTATTCTGCAAACCACTGAAAACTACTGCAAGAGCTGACGACATTTTCGACATCATTAATATCTACTTTCAATCTCATAATATTGATTGGAAGAAATTAGTTTTCTGCACTACAGATGGAGCCCCAGCTATGATGGGGAAGAAGACAGGAGTCATTACCCGTGCTAAAAATATGTCACCAGACATGATTGGAAATCATTGCTGGCTTCACAGACAAGTTTTATCATCGAAAGCAATGCCGGAAGAACTGTCAGCAGTCTTCAATAAAGTCACTGAAACGATTAACGCCATAAAATCAAGTGCAACTAACTCTCGTCTTTTTACCCAACTGTGTCAAGATAATGAAGCTGAGTATGAAAGGCTTTTATATTTTACTGCAGTCAGATGGTTGTCACGAGGTAAAGCAGTTCTGCGTGTGTTCGAGTTTAGATCCGAAATAGCAGATTTCCTTGACTACAAGGGTCATCGTCTGGGCTATTGCTTCAAAGATAGTGATTTCGTCGCCAAAGTTGCATATCTTACAGACATTTTCTCAGCTTTAAATACTATTAACAAGTCACTTCAAGGGAGAAACATTACAATGTTTGAGGTCAGTGATAAGCTGATTGCATTCTTTGAAAAATTGAAACTATGGCAAAGAAGAGTGGATCGTGGACAGCTAGAACATTTTCAACATCTTCAACACTATCTTGAATCAGAAAAACTGGAGTGTACCTTTAGATATCTGATCTCAGAGCACATTGAAATACTAAAAACACACTTAATTATTTTGAATTATTTTGATGATGACTTCGAGATGTTCAAAATTAAGCAGTGGGTTCAATTTCCGTTTGTTCAATCCACAGCAGACCACATCGATGATGATCAGTTCAGTTTGAAAGAAGAATATATTTCACTGCGAGCTGATTCCTCTCTAAAGATAGAATTTGATCAAGTCCCACTAGCAGAGTTTTGGATCGCACGTTTAGGTGAATATCCTCTCCTTGCGAAAGAAGCAGTAAAACTACTGGTGGGTTTTCCAACGTCTTGGGAGTGTGAGGTTGCCAAATGAGTGTCATCAAAACTAAGAATAGGAACAGGTTAAATGTGGAGCCAGATATTCGAGTTGCGCTTAGTTCAACTTCACCAAGAATTGACTACATAGTGAAGAACAAAATCAAACAAGCACATCCATCTCATTAGCAATATTATTAATTAACATACAAACAACTAATTTAATATTATATTTATTCAGTCAATTTACAATGTCTTTTGAGATGGGGGGGATACTCTATTAAACATTGCAAAAGGGGGGGAATCATTCTAAAAAGTTTGGGAACCACTGGTATAGATTATCAATTGACTCAGCTTAATCGGGACACTGGTCTCGGATATTTTGTCCTGATTAACCTAGTTCCTATTAACCGATGAAATTTAGTATTAGGTTCTATGTAGGGGAACCATTCCGCTCCTGGAGACTTGTCCCAATTAAGCGGTTGTCCCGATTAAGCGGTATCTCGATTAATAACATTTAGAAGTAGGCTTAAAACAGCTTAGAAAATTGTCAAAATCGTGCTTAAAATGACCTGTTGCGCAATGATATGATGACCAATCGAAATTTTTCCTACGGATATATGTACTTTGATACCATGTTTATATATGCTGGTAATACATTCTTAATGCCTATTCTGCATGGTTAACGATTTTAGGCTAATCGTGTATTAATTCATTCGGCTATTACCGCATCCTTGGTTATTTTACTGTGAGGCATTATTAGAGTAGGCTATGGGTCAATATATATATCAAATTGCTGGAAATTTAGTGCTGAGCACGAATTCAGTATTAAAATAACGACCTGGCATAGTCAAATAAAGTTATAAATATGGGATTTCGGCGGATACTATCGGACATAGTCATTTTTGTGTCCCCAGTCATAACTGACAACTTTTTCACACTTTTGAAGGTGTCATGATGTGAAAATATTTGATTAAAGAGATAAAAAAATTTCTAAAAAATTTTTGTCATTTTACAAGTAAGAAATCGGAAACAATATGCTTACAATCCATTAGAAACTTTTCAAATTCATTCATAAATCGATGATCTAACTAATGAACAGACAGATTTTTGAAATTTTGAAAATTGTTAAAAATTCACACCAAAACACCCGAGGAATTTTATTTTTAGTAATTTTGACACTATTTTTTTCTTAATTCTCTTTTTATTTGTATTATCAAATTTCTGTCTATTCATTATGTTCTACTCTTCGAGATCTATCAGAAACTGTTAAGTTTTCGTCCCTATGTTGAATTTACATAAAGTTATCACCTTTATAATTGCTGAAAAAAAAGTCTCAGAAAATAGGATTTAGAAAATATTTATATATGTCACTCAATTTCCATTAGTTTTAACTGTTTTGGAATATTAAATAACATGCAAATATCCTTATTCGACAACTTATAGCACTACTTAACTCAAAAGTGGGAAAAAATGGTCATTGCTGACTGGCCACCCAAAAATAACCACATTCGATAGTGTCCACCGGAATTCGAGATCAATAACTTCTTCGAACCATGTCAGATCATCATTTTAATACTAAATTCGTGCTCATCACTAAATTTCCAGCAATTTGATATATATATTGACCATATTTGGAGAAGTTTTTGGATGTCCGTGCATAGCAACGGCCAGAAATTTTTCACATTCCTGGCCGTTGTTAGGAACCCGCAGCCAAATAATTTCTCCAAATATGTCCAATATATATATCAAATTGCTGGAAATTTAGTGCTGAGCACGAATTTAAAATTAAAATGATGATCTGACATGGTTCAAAGAAGTTATGGATATGAGACAAAATGTGTCCTTTTTTAGGCGACACCAGGTGGTACAAGTGGCTCTAAGTGGCGAAATATTAGCATTGAAATTCTAAAAATCAAAATTATTGTTTAGAACCCCTTTAGTTATCCTAAAATGGTTAAAAAGGACTTTTGGCAAATTTTTGATAAAAAACAAAATGCCCATAGGAAAGGCCAACCTTAAGTGCTACTATAAGTTGTTGATTTAGGAAGTTTGGAAGTTATTTAATACTAGGATCCCGTAAAAACTAATGGGAATCAAGCCTTTCCGAATAAAATTGCTTTGTAGCCTGTTTTTAGCACTTAAAAAAAACAATTTTACAAAGGAGGAATCTTTAGTTACAAAGGTCGTAGAGTAAAAAACTCGATGGTTTTGGAAAGATCTCGTCACGTACCACAAAATGGAAGAGACAGATTTTCGATATTCTACTTTAGAAAAACGTTAAAATATTTTTCTAAAGTAGAATATCGAAAATCTCTCTATCATTTTGTTCTACGTGACGAGATCTTTCCAAAACCGTCGAGTTTTATACTCTACGACCTTTGTAACTAAAGATTCCTCCTCTGTAAAATTGATTTTTTTGAGTGCTAAAAACAGGCTACAAAGCAATTTTATTCGGAAAGGCTTGATTTCCATTAGTTTTGACTGCATCCTAGTATTAAATAGCATCCAAACTTCCTAAATCAATAACTTATAGTAGTACTTAACTTCGAAATATGGGCATATCAAATATTTTCACATCATGACACCTTCAAAAAAAAAAAAAGATTTAAGTTCTGTGACAAGCTTCGTTAGGTATAAAATTTCTTATACTCAAACAATCTTAGCTATTATGGTCTTTAGAGGTTGTTATTCGAATATTCTCAATGATTTTAAAAGATTTTTCCAGTCAAAGACCTGGAACTGTGTTTACTATGGTGATTTTTATGGGGAACAATGTGTCCTAGCACGCAGCGAAAATCGAGAATCAAGGTCACTGCTTCTGTAAAAAATATCTTCATAATCGATGTTCTATGACGATTTAGCACCAGATACCTTTCATTCACCATGGAAATATTTCATAAATCCATTGAATTCATTTTCAGAAATGAGAGGAAGTTATTATTTCACGATATCAAATTAGGTACATTTTGCAAAATCACCCAAAATTTAACTTTTTTCACATCCTCAAAAGTCTGGTCTAAATGGTTCTCAATATGTACTGATATAAACATCTTATACTTCTACAAATTTACAGTGTTCGAGGGAAATATAAGAACCAATTATTCCTAGAATTCGAAGACTCTAGAAAGATCATTTGAAAAGCAGTGGGCCCTGACACTCGATTTTCGCTGCGTGCTAGGACACATTTTTCCCCATAAAAATCACCATACAAAACACAGTTCCAGGTCTTAGACTGGAAAATCTTTTATAATCATTGAGAATATTCTAATAACAACCTCTAAAGACCATAATAGCTAAGATTGTTTTAGTATAAGAAATTTTATGCCTAAAGAGGCTTGTCACAGAACTTATGAGCCACCCTGTATGACTGGGGACCCAAAAATGACCATGTCAGATAATATCCACCGAAATCCCATATCTATAACTTTATTTGATTATGCCAGGTCGTTATTTTAATACTGAATTCGTGCTCAGCACTAAATTTCCAGCAATTTGATATATATATTGACCATATTTGGAGAATAATTTGGTTGCCTTTTCCTAGCAACGGTCAGGAATGTGAAAAAAATCCTGGTCGTTGCTAGGCACGGTCAAACAAAAATGTTTCCAAATATGGTCGATATATATATCAAATTGCTGGAAATCTAGTGCTGAGCATGAATTCAGCATTAAAAAGATGATCTGGCACTGTTAAAAGAAGTTATAGCTGTGGAACATTTCGCATTTAAAATGTGTCGTTTTTAGAGCGACACCAGGTGATACAAGTGGCTCAAAGTGGCGAAATATTGGGGCTGGAGTTATAAAAATCGGAAATATTGTTTAGAACCCCTATAAAGATTTAAAAATGATAAAAAAGCAATTTGGGCACATTTTAGTAAAAAACAAGTGTCCCATGGGAAACACCAACCTTAAGGTTGGCCTTTCCTATAATAGCTAACTTTTTACTTTTTTAACCGATTCATTTAATTTTTTCAGTGCAGATTTGAATCGCAGAGTTATCTGCAAAACTGCATTAATATTTGGAATAATTAAAGAGATAAAAATTTTTTTAAAAAAATATGGTCATTTTACAAGTAAGAAATCGGAAACAATATGCTTACAATCCATTAGAAACTTTTCAAATTCATTCATAAATCGATGATCTAACTAATGAACAGACAGATTTTTGAAATTTTGAAAATTGTTAAAAATTCACACCAAAACACCCGAGGAATTTTATTTTTAGTAATTTTGACACTATTTTTTTCTTAATTCTCTTTTTATTTGTATTATCAAAATTCTGTCTATTCATTATGTTCTACTCTTCGAGATCTATCAGAAACTGTTAAGTTTTCGTCCCAATGTTGAATTTACAAAAAGTTATCACCTTAATAATTGCTGAAAAAAAAGTATCAGAAAATAGGATTTAGAAAATATTTATATATGTCCCTCAATTTCCATTAGTTTTAAGTGCTTTGGAATATTAAATAACATGCAAATATCCTTATTCGACAACTTATAGCACTACTTAACTTCAAAATGTGGTATATAAAATTTTTCTCCATCAAAGTGGGAGAATGGTCATTGCTGACTGGACACCCAAAAATAACCACATTCGATAGTGTTCACCGGAATTCGAGATCAATAACTTCTTCAAACCATGTCAGATCATCATTTTAATACTAAATTCGGGCTCAGCACTAAATTTCCAGCAATATGATATATATATTGATCATATTTGGAGAAGTTTTTGGATGTCCGTGCATAGCAACAGCCAGAAATTCTTTCACATTCCTGGCCGTTGCTAGGAACCCGCAGCCAAAGAATTTCTCCAAAAATGTCCAATATATATATCAAATTGCTGGAAATTTAGTGCTGAGCACGAATTTAGCATTAAAATGATGATCTGACATGGTTCAAAGAAGTTATGGACATGAGACAAAATGTGTCCTTTTTTAGGCGACACCAGGTGGTACAAGTGGCTCTAAGTGGCGAAATATTAGCATTGAAATTCTAAAAATCAAAATTATTGTTTAGAACCCCTTTAGTTATCCTAAAATGGTTAAAAAGGACTTTTGGCAAATTTTTGATAAAAAACAAAATGCCCATAGGAAAGGCCTACCTTTAGGTAGAATTTTTGTGTAGAACTAAGATTAGTACGAGTTGATTTGAAAAATTCAGAATTTTTCAATGGAATGTTGTTACATTCCTACGTTGCTATGGTAAAGCATTTTGATCAGTTTGGGCCATATCCTGCAAACTGTAAGAACTAGGTCTTCATTTTTGATCATATTTGATAGGCAATTGGCTACTTCCTATTAGGTAATAATACAACTTATACTTCTAAATTCACAGACTATAGAGTTATGCAACAATTTAGTGTTTCGGTCACATTCTTAAAATCAACCCATAACTCAAAACTCGTTGAATTTAGAAGTCAAGTTGTATTATCACCTAATAGGAAGTAGTCCATTGCCTATCAAACACGATCAAATTTGAAGATCTAGTTACTACAGTTCGCACGAAATGGCCCAAACTGACCAAAATGCTTTACCATAGCAACGCAGGAATGTAGCAACATTCCATTGAAAAGTTCTAAAATTTTCAAATCAACTCGTACTAATCTTGGTTTTCCACAAAAATCACACCTTAATACAATTTAGAAATAGGGTTAAAACAGCTTAGAAAATCGCTAAAATTGTCCTTAGAATGACCTGTTGCGCAATGATATGATGACTAATCGAAATTTTTCCAACGGATATATGTACTTTGATACCATGTTTATATATACTGGTAATACATTCTTAATGCCTATTCTGCATGGTTAACGATTTGAGGCTAATCGTGTATTAATCCATTCCGCTACTACTTCATCCCTAGTCCATGATTTTCAGTCCACTGTGAGGCATTATTAGAGTAGGCTATGATTGACCATATTTGGAGAATCTTTTGGTTGCCTTTCCTAGCAACGGTCAGGAATGTGAAAAAAATCCTGGCCGTTGCTAGGCACGGTCAAACAAAAATGTTTCCAAATACACAAAAATTCTACCTTAATGGACGAATGTGCAGAACTGAAGATCTAATTTCAAAACTCAAAAAAGGATGGTACAGTATCGATCCGAAACTTCTGACAATTTAGTTGAATGAATGCCTAAGCATATTGCGTAATTTATAGAGAGTAATGGTGGTTATATTCATAAATAATACAGTAAATTGGGTTGTTACTAAAATCCGGGATGGGACGGGACAGCGGCGGGATATTCCAGGTTTTTACTAAAATATGGGACTGTAGAGTAGACTATGTGTGTTCCTATAACAGTAATTGCAAATTATTAACGTATTACTGAGCCCTGACGATGGCAGTGTTGATTGAGTATATGGTCGATTTTGATTAAGAAATTTTCTTCTTCAAAGCTAAATCAAGGTATAATACGTATATATAATACCAGTGATGTGATGTTTTTAGAAACCGTGTTAGCAATGTATTTTCCAATCCATAAATATTTTTTCAAATTTCAAAAAGGGCATATAGCTGAACCCAGGGGGGTTGGGGATGGCTCCAGTCCACCCTGATCACTTTTTTTATTACAAAACTGCTTCCGTTTAATGTTATTACAAAACTGCTTCCGTTTAATGTGTTCGATGTCCTTTAATGAAAAAAATTGATCTGGGAACCATTTCTAACTCGACCAAAAGTGGTCCCACAAGCTAAACTAAAGTTCACGCATCACAAACAATTGTTGGTACAGTTTATGTCACTAAAATGAAGTATGCGATTTGATGACGTTACAATGACTAGGAGGTTAATATCATTTCGTATCACTAGCGTCCCGCTTTCAGATAATAGGGGTTGTTGTGAGCTATAGTATTGTATGAGCATGCCTCTCTACTCTCACGATCTCGTCGTGTGTCTCACGATTTTGGTTGTTATATTTGCATGAGACCGAAATTTTTTGTATATATGTTGTTCTAGTAACTATTTATTTCATCAGTTTAATTAACCAATTAAAAATAGGACAGTCGGACCAAAATTGGCAAACAAAACTGGTTCCCCGGATCAAAGTTGGCAAGCAAAGTTGGCCCCTGGACTAAGTTTGGACCCAGTTTTGGGAGCCAAAACTGGTCCCTGGTTTTATCCCGGACCAATTTTGGCGTGTGACAGCATCTCGAGCTTCCTCTACGCGAGTTGACTGTATTTCTAATTAGTCATATTGTTCTTTGCGTTGGAAACTAGAACTGGAAAATGTTGTGCGACACAACAGTTTCTAGTTTATGATTATTTTTCAATCGTGATGCAGACACTTGATTCTGCGTCAGGATTGAAAAAGAATCGAAACATTTTACACCATTTTGCATATCAAATAGATTCTGCTTTGGATCCTGATGAACCATAAAATTACAGTTGAAGTTGATGAAAACGGCATTCCCCTTAAGTATTGCCCTGGAGTTTCATATCCATTACACAGATTTTCATATGATTGTCAACTATCGATAATCGCTCAGTATATTCCGCTCGGAGTAGACATTAACTGCAGAGACAAGCAAGGGAGGACTCCACTCCATGAGGCATGCTGTATCAGTCATAATACACTGACAACTTTTCAGGATGAATTGCTTATTGTTAAATTTCTTGTCGAAAACGGAGCTGACGTAATGGCTATAGACCATCTGGGAGAAACGCCGCTCCATTGCGTAGCAAGGCATAGAATCTGCAGATCGGTTGCTTCATACCTCGTTATTGAAGTGAGTTTTACTTATTTCGATATAAATCACCTTATGCAATTGTATATACTGCTAGTACATATTTTGATAATAATTCAAATACACAAGGGAGTTTCGCTTGCTTGCGCTGCGCGACTGACGGACACAAAGTGTCCGCAATCGGCGTCCTTTGGGCGCCTAGGCTCACAATGATAAATGATGAGGTAGATAACACCGCTAAATACATCTATCTTACTGTTATAATCGATATCACTCGAAAAATCACAGAATTTGTCAATTTTTTAATGAGTAAGAGTCATCATTTTGTTATGTCATATCTGAGATATATTAATACACACATTATATTAAAATTTCAGCCTTCTATCACCTAAAACGGCTGAGGTATAGTCGAAAAACTGAAATTTTTAATTAAAAAATGACGTCATAATTCCATGATGAGTCAACATTTTTGTCTGAAGTCAGAATTTAGTGGAGCCATAGCCAAAAGATTCCCACATGCCAAAAATCAGCTTTCTGTGCCTGGCAGTTTCTTCAATCAAATATTTTCCAGATGAAAAAAGTTCCTAACAAACCGATGTAAAATGTGTTTGACTAAAACGAAAGATTTGTATTAGGATACGGACAGTTCGTTTCAACTTAGCTAATGCGATGATTCTTAAATAGTCGGATTATGGATTAATAAATTTCAATATTCTATGATAGCACATATAATAGCCGGGTTATGTTGTAAAACAGAAATTCTTTAATATTAAAAAGGTATTATGACTCATAATTCCTCGATAAGTGAAGCAAATAATATTCTGCATAAGGAATCTAATTTTTTTAGTGTAAAGTGCCCCTCACTTGTCTTAACGAGTTTGGACAGACTCCTCTAGACGTTGCTAAAGAGTCAAGCGATTCTATCTTCAGAAGTTTGAGGATAAAACCAGAAGCACTCACTGCGAAAAGCGATTGTTTCGGTTTTTTCCCTGAAGTGTTGCAGTTCTTGCTCCTCCATACCAACCCATCTCACAAGTCTCTCAGAGAGCTAGCCAAAGAGTGTATCTTGTTTCGATTAAAAGAATATAACAACGAGAAGTTGAACCAACTTATTCTTCCAAAACACCTCAAATGCTACCTGGGGGGTAAATCTTTCATTGAGTGGATCAAGCAGCGTGAGTTGGGAGGTCAGACAAAGACCGATCAAACAAGGTTCGAAGCAGTAGGACAAGAACAAGCAAGATCGAACAAATGTAATTTTATATAATAAAATTTCGAACCAGTTATTTGTGAATATTTATTTTGTGAAATATTTTTACCTTTAAATATTGATGAGTGACTAATTAACTTAGAATGAACATAATTTAGTTATATATGGATTATATGTGTGTCGATTTTGAGGTTTTTAGTGCTGTAATATTTTTCCAATAATAGAGATACTAGTTATTATATTTAAACCAGGGATCTTCAACCATATTGATCGAGAGGCAAATTCAGACATGCCCTCATCGAGAATTCATGAGTCTCACGGATTTTCTGTGAGTTGGCATGTCTGTTGTATGAGATTTGGAATCTCTGCAAAAAAGCATATATAAACCATTGAAACATAATCTTTACTGGGTTTAATTCAAGTATTTGTTGTTAAAAGAGAAAAAGGACCGCGGTCAATCGTTGGAGGACGAAGGAAACATTTTGTCATTCTTTCGGATTAAAGTTGGTTGACATTTCGTATATTGAGCCGCATTTGGAAGTTCAGGATATATATACGTGCTGTACCATAATTACAATATTTTTTGCTTTTTAGTGAATGTTTAAATTAATAAATACGGTTATCATTCATTGAGGACATTTTTTTTAAAACTGTGGTAACCGTTTTACATAAGAAAAATTAGATCAAAATTATTGTTCCATAGATGGTTAGAATAGCTGTAGATCGATATTTCAGCGTCTTTTGAAATTTTTATGGGGGCAAGCCCCCCAGACCCATTATTTGCTCGCTTCGCTCGCGCAGGACCACTGGCTACGTCCTGCATTAACGCTGGTCTTCTCATTCTAGGACGGTTGAATTTAAGTTGGCCCCCTAAATTAAAATCCCATGAGCCGCCACTGCCTCTCCTGCTTGTAGATTATATGTGATGGGAATAACATTTGTGTCTTCTAGTCAGGCTAGGTGTATAACGAGAACGAGCACACTTGGAAGATTTTGGTCTAGTTGTAATCAAACTGCCTTCATATGTGAGGTATATTAATATACACATTCTATTAAAATTTCAGCCTTCTATCACCTAAAATGGCTGAGTTATGGTCGAATAACTGAAATTTCTAATTATAAAAAAGGTGACAATGACGTCATAATTCCATGATGAGTCGACATTTTCGTCTGAGCTCAGAACTTACTGGAGCCATAGCCAAAAGACTCCCACATGCAAAAATCAGCTTTCTGCGCCTGGCAGTTTCTTCAATCAATTCATTACAGATATAGATAGATATATAGATATATACAAGCGCGCTTCGCTTGTTTGCGCTGCGCGGCTGGCGGACACTTTGTGGCCGCCTGGGATCACTTTGCTTAATAATAAGGGGGATAACATCTCTAAATACGTCTGTCTTACTGTTAAAATCGATATCACTCGAAAAATGTCGATTTTTAAAATTTTGATGCTTAATGATGACGTCATAACAGGGTGATGAGTCATCATTTTCTGATGATAGTTTTGCCATATATGAGATATATTAATATACATAATCTATTAAAATTTCAGCCTTCTATCTCCTATAATGGCTGAGTTATGCTCGAATAACTGTATTGCTTAACTTTTAAAAATGTGCCAATGACGTCATGATTCCATGATGAGTCGACATTTTCGTCTGAGCTCAGAACTTAGTGGAGCCATAGCCAAAAGACTCCCACATGCCAAAAATCAGCTTTCTACGCCTGGCAGTTTCTTCAATCAATTCGTTACAGATAGATATATATATATATATACAGTCGACTCCGCTTAATAGGGCCACATCGGTCAGAGAACATTTTGCCCCGATTAAGCGGAGGACCCTATTAACCGAAAATATTTTGTATTAGCTTCTATGTGTGAGAGCTATTCCGGTCCTGCTAAAAGTGGCCTGATTAAGCGGCTGACCCGATTAAACAGTGGCCCTATTAAGCGGAGTAGACTGTATATATATACAGTCGAACCTGCTATAACGGCCACTCTATATAACGGTCACCTGTCTATAGCGGTCACCAATGAACAGTCCCGTCCGAAATTCCATAATATTGAACCTGTGTATAGCGGTCACCTGCTCAACGCGGCCAGCGGCCACCCGTTTGTAGTCCCTTATGGCCCCTAAAACTGTGTATAACGGCCATCACCTGTCTATAACGGCCACTACCTGTCTATAACGGCCACTACCTGTCTATAACGGCCATCACCTTTTTATGTGTTTATTACAGGACCTGTTACGAACGACAAACAAGTTTCATGTATTTACTTCAAGTAATGGATTTCTAAAAACTTATATTTATAGCACTACGTTGATACCTTTTGGGGATTAAGACAATAACCTGTAAAAGCACACTCCCATCCCGTCTGTGAAGGGGCTTTTGGATTGTCTTTTTTCCTCTTAGCAACACCTACATTACCCATCAATTTACAATTTAGTCCATCGTCTCTCTCATTCAGTATCAATCCGATTGACGGAGAGTTAGGGGACCATTCCCCAGATTTGCATGCTTAAAACCGGTTTCCAATTCCCTTTTAAAATAAAAATGGATAAAACCGTACAGAGGATAATTTTCTGATTGTTACAGCATAATCTAAATGGCTCTAGTTAGTCTTCTATTAATACGTTCTCACTACAGAGAATATAATCAGGGGCCTTATTCACTAAACTTCTTAAACTTACTTAATTTTTATACTTAATTTTTTATAGAGAAAATAATCATAAACTAAGTATTTAATTAAGTATTTGAAAGAGTTGTAATACTTAGTGAAAACTAAATATTAAGTATAAGTTTAAGTTTAAGAAGTTTAGTGAATAAGGCCCCAGTACTAGTGATTAAATGTCCTAGTGAATTGTTTGATATAAACAAATACAGTGGAACCTGTATATAACGGCCACCCAAGGGACTGAACAAAATTGGCCGTTATACACAGGTGGCCGTTATACACAGGTGGTGGCCGTTATAGACAGGTAGTGGCCGTTATATACAGGTGGTGGCCGTTATATACAGGTAGTGGCCGTTATAGAGAGGTAATGGCCGTTATAGAGAGGTAGTGGCCGCTATAGACAGGTAGCTGCCATGAGATACAATGTACTGATAATGAATGAAATAGATTGGAAGAAGCATATAGCTTTCATATACGTATCTGGGTCAAAAACAAACAAATATGCCAGTCATTTCAATATTTGGCTCTAATCTAAAGTTTAGTCGGCCAATTAATATTTTTTGTAATGAGATACGTACTACAGGCGCTTTAAACCCTGTCTAGAATGAAACATAGTTACTACTTGTAGTTCCATTACTTGAAGTAATCACATGAAACTTGTTTATCGTTCGTAACAGGTTCTGTAATAAACACACAAAAAGGTGAAAAAGGTGATGGCCGTTATAGACAGGTGGTGGCCGTTATAGACAGGTAGTTGCCGTTATAGACAGGTGATGGCCGTTATAGACAGGAGTGGCCGTTATACACAGTTTTAGGGTCAGTAAGGGACTACAAACGGGTGGCCGCTGGCCGCGTTGAGCAGGTGACCGCTATACACAGGTTCAATATTATGGAATTTCGGACGGGACTGTTCATTGGTGACCGCTATAGACAGGTGACCGTTATATAGAGTGGCCGTTATAGCAGGTTCGACTGTATATGTATATAGATTTCCTAGAAAGTTGATATATTTCCCAACAAATTGTTAAATGCGCACAAAAATAAGTCGTTGACATTATAAACAAAGCTTAAAAAATTATAATTTGGAGAAGATCAAATAAATAAGAAAATAATTAAGAAATACTGGTTGATTAAGTTAATTAAACAAAGCCTAGGAATGCATCAAGGATAGTCTAACTTCAGCATGAATGTACTATTTAATGGCTAACAGAAATAAGTGATAAATCCAATTCAGGGTCTGGGTTAAATTTCATTAATACCGTCCATAAATTCACTAACTATAGTTTCCTGCTTCTTGATTTCATTTTCCAAATTTTGCAGTTTTTTAGACATCTCATTAACCTCGTGCTCGAGAGAGGAGCGATTTCGAGCTAGATGGTCATACTCATTGTCTACATCCAGATACTCTTTGTTGATCTCTCTCAGCTCATCTCTCAGGCTACCTTCGTGCTCACTTAACTCACTTTCGTCCCTCTCCAATTCTCTGATCTCATCCTGATAATCTTCTAACTGAGCACGAGTTCGGTCAATCCTTCCTTGGTTTTGATCGCATTCAATTTCGCACTTTTCCACCAGTGCAGTTAACACGGACAACCTCCGTTCATGTTCCTCTAAGATTATCTCTGACTGAGAAACACTTTCGGTTAACAATTTGGATTTTTCTTCTAGGGTAAGCTTTTGAGTCTCAAGTTCATCCTGGTCTCCTTCCAACTGTTGGATATCATGATCCTTTTCTTCCAAACTATTTCTCTTATCAAACATTTCTTGTTTGATAGTTTCTTGCTCAAGTTTCACAGCATTTAACTGTTTTTCAAGCATTGACAACTTCGATGAATCAGATGCAACCTCCGATTCGAGCTGGATTATTTGAGTTTCCATTGATTTCTTTTTTTCATCCAATTCAATCAACAGTTCTTTGTTGTGATCTAGCTCATCCTTCATAGTGGACAAACGATTCTTAACCTGTAATGATGCCATCCTGCTAATTCAGTGAATTATCTAACTCTAAGGTTTGCAAGATTGATTATGCGGACTTTTATGTAATTTTATAGTATCCCCCCCTACGAGTGTTGAATATGATTTCAGATATGAATTTTTGTATGGGGAATGTTAAATATTCTGTTATGGACCGCGTTATCACTTTACAATTCTCGAAAATTCGGTGAGGTGATCCCAGAGCTACTCTCCTTCCTCCCTACATGAAACCCTGTAATGCAAGCGACCAGCTACTTATTTTAAATAGTCCTCCTTTTCCCTTAGTGGTTATTCTAAAAAAAGATGGATCTGAATTTTTGAAATTAGAGCCAAAGAAGTGATACAGTACACCCTCGCTAATCCGAACACTTCGTTCTTAGAGTCCGAACGCCAAAAAATATAAGATTATTCCCTTCTACTTTTTGACTTGACGTTTATAACCTTCCAACTTTCAATAAGATTATCAAGTCTCGTTAAAAAGTAATCATAGCGAAATAATAAACTTATCTTCGCGGCATTTCATCATGTTAGAAAACAATTCTAACATGATGAAATGCCGCGAAAATAAATATCAATTGCATCTCTATATCATGAGTGTACTACGTACTTTCAAATTTTGAGAAAAATCGGACTGTTACAAGTATCTTACAGGCATAGGTGCCAAACCTAGGGGGCTCGCCTGATTTGGAAGATGACCCATAGACCACAATGATGAAACACCAAGCGAGTTGGCATCAAACATGCCGTTTTAAATTTAACGAAATCAAATTTCAACGAGTACAAAACAAATCCACCAGATGAAGGGAAGACTGGTGCTTCTTCAGTTATGTTCACACGATCAAGCCTGGGTAAGGTTGACCTCAAAGATGCATTGTGTTTTCTATATGACAAGCGCGATTCGCTTGCTTGCGCTGCGCGGCTGGCGGACACTTTGTGTCCGCCAGAGACGCCCTTCGGGATCCTAGGCTCACATTGATTAATCATAAGGTAGATAACATCTCTAAATAACTTCTGTTTTACTGTTATAATGGATATCACTAGAAAAATCATAAAACTAGTCAATTTTTGATGCGTAATGATGACGTCATAACAGTGATTAGTCATCATTTTTTGATGAAAGTTTCAGAATTTTTGAGATAAATTAATATACACATTCAATTAAAATTTCAGCTTCCTATAATCTAAAATGGCTGAGTTATAGTAAAAAAACTGAAATTCTTAATTATAAAAAGGTGACAATGACGTCATAATTCCATGATGAGTCGACATTTTCGTCTGAGGTCAGAACTTAGTGGAGCCATAACCAAAAGACTTCCACATGCCAAAAATCGGCTTTCTGTAACCTGCAGTTTCTTCAATCAATTCGTTACAGATATAGATATAGCTATATATCATAACGTGGGGGTGGGCAAGAGCGAGCGAAGGTAAAAGGGGCTCGGGGGGCTTGACCCCAGAAAACTTTTTAAATCTTAGATGCTCAAATATAGATATACAGCTATTGTTGTTACCTAGTGAAAATAAAATCTAGGACTATAGTGGAAGAAAATACATAATAGAACAACAAACGCCCCTATTGTCAGCGCCAAAATCTTGGATGGTGTTTCTGTTGTCCAGATACTCAAACAAGGTAGCAAAGACTTTTCAAGGATATGCAGACTCAGTATTTAAGCCAGAGGTTCTTAACCTGGGGGGCGTGGCATTTGATTTCGAATTTAGCAATTTGATTTTTCAAGTATATAAATCATTAAATTTTTGACATGGTTAGTACTTACATTTGAAGTTGGTGCCTCGAATATCATCCATAATCTGAATTTAGAATCTGATTTTTAAAAGGACAAATAACCACCTCGTTATAACCCACTTGGTTATAATGGGACTTCAGTGTGTATGTATATATCCTATAGACAATTTATATCTCCCTAACCGGTATTACAACCCTCCACTAATTCAATAATACTTTACTCAATCAGTTAATCAGTTACTCGATTAATCAAAGTAATTAAAATGTGTACTTTTAACAAATATATTTCAAAGTCAAGGGGGCATAATGATTTAATGGTTATAAAAGGGGGGACGTAAGGACAAAAAGGTTAAGAACCCTTGATTTAAGCAAGTGTGTATTAGCTCCACTCGAAAATGCTGAAAGAGCAGATCTTGTTTGGGATGTATACATACATTCATGATAGCTTGAAAAGCACAACCTGGCAGAAGAGAGGCAAGTCCGAATACAAGTTGCTCCCAACGCATTAATTCCCTCAAACTGGAAAGACTCTTACTTGTGGATGAGAACAAAACTGAACTGTTTGAGTTCCAGTCGCAACAAATGATAAGCCTACCAATTGAAGATAAAACCATTTATTAACTCATGGAAGTGGTGTTTGTGCAATTTATCTGATGCGAATGTGAGCAACCTGGTCCCATGCTCCCATGAGGAAACAGACACCTGCATCTTGCTACATGTTGCAGATGCTGTCCAGAAAGGATACAGAAATAATATGTGCGGACTGTTGATGCCGATGCTGTTGTGTTTGCAATTGCCACATTCACTCAGATTAAGCCTGATGAGATGTGTGTGGATAGCAGCACTTGGTACATGTCAATTTTAGGTATTTACCTAGCCATGAACTAATCGCTTCGATGGATTCGAGAATTTGTGTCACTCTCCCTGTCTTCCATGCATTAACAGGCTGTGATACCTTTACTTCATTTGGGGGGAAGAGGTAAGAAGACGCTACTCGACGAGCTACTCAGACTTCACATAACATCGTTAATCAAACGTAACTTCTGTGAGATGCAATTAGACAAAATTATGACGATTTTCTTTGATTTATCATAGAGAAATAAGTAATAAACTCTCACTTTATAAATAATGATCTATCATTATGCTAAGAAGTAAATCTAAGATTTTCAGGTTATGATATTATCAGTGAGTTATTGCATTATATACTTGTGATAAAAATTTCATAAAAAATTCAAAATTTCATCCTTCTATCCCAATAATGGCAAAGTTATGCTGAAAAACTGGAATTTATGATGCTAAAATTTTTATTATGATGTCATAATTAATAACCCTAATTTGCATCTGGGATTTTTCTATTTATAGTAACTACCCCAAAATTGTATGGCTTCCCTACTGAAAATAGCTAAAACCGGAAATGACGCAGCAAAATTCCTTGGCAACGAAGGGTTTTAATCCATGGTGTAATGGTCCTCAGAGGTCATTTCCAAAATGGCTCCTCATCTAAAACATACTATATGGTGTGTAGATGTTGTATAAAAATTTTAATGCTTTCATCAAAAATGCACACTACTTTTGTTTAATTAAGGTCATACTAAATCAAAAATCTGTTCCTACGAACAAAAGGCCCCGAAATTCGGATTCTACGAAAAATGTCACCTTAGGATCTTTTATTTAAGGTTTGCAGAGAGGGGGGCACTTTTCTGTCCACTTTCAAGAACTCCCATATAGCTTAGTTGGTGCGTCTAGATGTATACTTCAGTATAAAATTAAAAGTAATCACTGCTGCACATACAACATCTTGCACAATTGACCCAGAAGGGTAAAAAGTGACCTCCATTGGCAAAGTATTGGCGGTCCGCCAGTCATCGGACTACATTTTGTCCAAATTTTTATACTTTAGAATAAAAATTTGCAATCAGGGGTAATTCTATACGTAGAATTCGAAAATAAGGGCTAAAACAACGCTTTTTTTAAAGTTATGCCACTTTTTGAATGAGTATGACCCTAACAGCTATACTAAAATTAAATCTATTAAAACGATTTAATTTCATCATAAAATCAGGAAAGAAATTGTGTGGAATAGTGATTGGAATAGTATTATTTCAATAAATAAAGGTGTATCATATGAGACTGGAAGTATAAATAAAACTTATGAATAAAATTGTTCCTTTTACTTAATCAAACTGTACATCATATCTGTTGACCATTAGCTGTGGCTGAAGGAGGAGAATGGAGTTCTGGAAACGAGTAGGCTAAGGGAATCTCGCGAGGACTGTAGCAGAGCGAGAGTACCTTCGCAATTGAGATCTTTCAACGAAACTCCATTTATCTAAAGGGTGTTAAAATATTGTATCAAGTATTCCAAAAATGTTTCTAACATCTCATTTAGAGATGGGGGTGTCCTGGGTGTCGTCTCGCGCTCCTAGATAATCCCTTGAATTGTACATACATACTACTAGTATGTAGCAATTGGCAAAGTATGTCAAACAAATTGAAGCGTCATCACTATAACCTCATTTTGAAATGTTTAACTTTCTCAGCAGTATTCGCGTATGTTTTTAAATAAAATTTAGCATATCTTATATTTTTACAAAAATACCCCAAATTGCATAGGATAGTATTAATCCCAGTTCAATCCTGGAATCCCGGAATCCCAGGACTGTAATCGCTACTTGCATGCTGATGCATTTAACAACTCACCGCAATGAGTTTATCTAGCGGCTTCAGGTCTCCTCTCTCTGCCACACTCCCCGAATCCACATTCTTGACGAACACACCCAGGTTGACTGGGTCGTCCGAGATGGAGAACCCGTAGCTCTGCTTGGCCAGCTTGTGGAGCTGAATCCGCTTCACTTCCTGGTTCGCGTTCTTCTCAGAGACGCTGGAGTCCGGGGTGAGGTAGTTCCCGCCGGATATTACGCGGGGAAGTGGCGGAGGCTCCAAACTTTGGTTATTCAACCAGCCGGAGGAAGAGGTCGGCCTTAGAGGATGTGACTGCTGCCGGGTCAGCTGATCGGTCGGCTGACTGGCCTGCTTCCGGTGGGCGGGGGAGATGGGATTGGCGTTCCTACGAGGTAAGGTGGGAGCAGGATCCTGACCTGGCGACTGCTCCAGAGGGAGCGAATAAGTCCCCGACTCTTCTGCTTCGTGCACGGGCGGGAACTGACATTCTCTCAGCCCTCCGCCTCTCTCTATGGTGCGAGCCTTGGATAGAGCAGTCTTCTTGCCTGCTTCTGAAAGTCCCATAATCTCAAACGAGTCCGGAAGAACCTCCACACTCCTGTGCATCCGGACGGGTTCGCTCGTGCCTCCCAAGAAGCGCGTGAGGTTGGAGGGCTCGCGTTGGAATCGCTGGTAGCTGCGTACGGAGGGGGCGGGAGATGAGTTATACATGGAGGAGCAGTCACTGTCAATCGAGCTCCCAGCGTCCATGTGTGTAATGTTCGTGAGGGAGGTGCTCTGCATCTCAATCGATTTCCTGTTGAGGTTGGTGATCGGGGCGACTGAGGTGTTTGGGAAGTTGGCCAGATTCATTTGTGGGGCTTGGTTAACCGGATAGAGCCTGCTGCGGCCTTTGAGAGCGGCCTCTTGAGCGAGTCGGTACGGGTCCGAAGGAAGGCTGGAAGCTGAATTCAGAATCGGCTTAGAGAGAGTGGGGGGCGGCCCTGCGGTGTGTCTGGTAGGCTGAGAAGGGAGGTTGCAGTGTTTGAGTGCCTCCCTTGAGTATTGGAGAGGTGGAGGCAACAAACTATGAGCTTGGCACTCAGGGTTGGGTTGATGACCTGGAGATAAGCATAACACCTGTTTGTTCCTCGTTTGGAAATTTAGACAATAAAAAACATCTAACTCAAGCGAAACAATTATTGAGTTACTCATCCGTAATTCTAAAAATATAACCATTACTGGTACAGCACAAACAAACCATTCATAAAGTCCTTAGAGTTGACATCAGATTTCCTTATCTGCAGCGCCACAACGATTTCGGCTTCTTCTAGCATCCGCGCACACTCTTGCAAGCTCTTCTTGTCTTTAAGACTGACTCCGTTAATACTCAGGATTTCATCTCCCACGTGAATTGCCTCAGTCCTGCACACTTAGATATAAAATAACTAAACGCATTCGCGTTGTTATGCACCAAAGATTTGTACTGACCTGGAAGCTACGCCTCCCTCCATCAAGTGGGAGATGATGACAGAGGAGCCAGCGCTGCTCGTTCCTAGAGAAGAGGACATGTCATGCTGCATAGAATAAATTCATAGAAATGATACATAGGCTGTGCATTAGGGTTGACTGAATAAGGCCAAATGATATGCAACTGTAAATAAGAATGATTGAGTAGAACCTGAATAAGATACAGACCATTTCCATCCTTAACCTGACTTAAAATGACCAGGATCATAAAAACCTACTCATGCGGGATTAGACAGGGATATGTACTTAAAAACAATTCATTGATTTTGACATATACCACCCTTCAAATAGCAAGGATTCACCCAATATGTCGGCCTAAATAACCAGAAGCAATCCTTTGCAGATTATTAACAGGCATAGTTAACCAGATACCTTGCGGGTTATGTCGAGGCAGGTATAGGTAGTGCTATATTTCAGCTTTATTCTAGTCGTGGATAAAGCTGTAGTCTAATTTGGAATATCGGCAATATTAGTTTCCCCGCACAACATACCACGCAGAGAAATTCCTAGATCTCCTTTGTCTTTGGGCAGCTCTACTGTATATGTGATGCTGTTGAAGTCGCAGAGCTTAGGTCCTGGTGGGATTGTTCAAGTTAAAGAAAAGGGATGGAATACACAAATGCTTTCAATGCTTGTACGCAGGATGCTCTCTTACCTAACAGCTGCGTTTCTTTCGTGACTTTCAGCGTTACGACATCTTCAGGATCCTGTAACAGCTGGACAGCATCGTTGAGTGTGCAGTTAGACAGAGACTGGCCGTTGATAGCTAACAGGACATCTCCTATCTGAAGGCTCCCAGATCTAACCAGAATGTAAGAATAATTCCAAGATTCTAATCCAGCACAGTAAACTTCATGATCTAGCAAGGATTATTTAGAAGCAATGGCTCCTATTTCCTAAATCTCTCCCACAAATCAAAGCTATTCAACTTTGCCACATACACCAATGCAACCTCGTACATACCTCCATAAATGTGTAAAAACGTACAATGATATCTATTATAGCTAGTGTTGTCTTATAATGATTCGTCATAACCGGGGGGGGGGGCATCCAGGGCATTTGCCCCGAGTTTGATTCTGCGGTCCCGGATTTATTCAACCACCTAAGCCAAAATCATAGGAAGGCCCCCGGATTTGTTTTCTTTGGCCCCGCCTCGCCCCCCGGTTTGGAAAATTCCTGTGCCCGCCTCTGGCCATAACACACACTCCATAACTGTCATCTTAATTAAATCCTCAAATTCACAAAATTTTCAGGGGGGTAGCTACTCTCTCTGGTCATATGAAAAAAATATTCTCAGGTATGTCTTGCAATTTTCAGATTTTGAACTCTTTAGCATAATTTAACCTCAATAATCGTAGATCGGATGTAATATCTGTATTTTGATAGTTTATACTACATTAATTTATGTCTGTATGGCATGGATGGTGTACTTTATGTCCATCGGTCGATCTTGTATATAGTATAGAGAAAGACCGCACTTCGGATTTCTGGGACAAGGAGTCCTCTTCTTTTTAGTTTATCAACATTACATACACTGAATACGAGTAAGGCTCTTAATTATAAAATTAAAATTAATTTTCAATGATACGTATTATAACCAAGACTTTGAGAATCGTTAGGTTTTCGATGTCACAATTCGGTGAGTGAAGATATTGCAATGCTCGCCCCCACGGCTGCATTTGCATCATTTCCGAACAGACGGAGAGGGAGTCCGTACTCCGCCTTGAGGTGCTCTTGTATCAGCTTATTAAGCTCCAATACTGATCCACACCCGACCACTCTCTGTATCCCTCTGCTTCTCACGATTGAGAGGGGCAGCATGTCCACAAGGTTAGAGACCACACCTCTACACACCGCAGAGCTGACAGAGCCTAACGACAGGTTCTCCATCCTCACACCAGAGACACTGCCCCTCCTCTCCGGCGCGTGCCTCTCTCCCAACAGAAGAGGAGATATGCTCAGATCAGTGTCCAGACACTGCATCCCCAACTCTATCAGTTTGTCGTAGGCCGCCTCCCTCCTTATTTCCACTCCGCCCAACTCCAGACACCAGCTCTGCAGGATGTCTACAAACTTAGCTATCATATTCCCTCCCGTCAGTGCGGCTGCTACCAAGAGGTCTTCGTTTTTAAAGTACGGTACCTTCGTGAGAGCTCCGCCCTCCTCTACGGCGTCTCCTCCCGCCGCACTGAGGATCACCGCTTGAGCAGAGGTCCCGATGTTAACCACGAGGTCTGTGGCTGTGGGGAACACGGAGAGTACGGAGCACTGGAGATCTCCCAGGCCCACCGATACCCGCGTTCCCGCCTTCACACCTCCCACTTCACTAGCGAGCTCTCCAGCCACCAGGTCACCCGGTCCAGACACTCGAGGCAGCATTTCTAGATCCACGCCTACAGTCCGTAGCTGCTCTTGGTCCCAGCCCCCTCCCCCCGAACGGTAGTACCCCCAGCTAAAAGCACACTGCTCTGACATGACGGGGGCAGAGAGTCTGCACAGGACGTAGGTCACAAGGTCCATGATGGTGCCTGCTAGCTGGTACTGAGACAGGAAGGTCGGCTTGTGTCGAGCTAGCCAGGCCAGTGTGCAGCTCCCGAACCCAGACTTCAGCTGGTAGCGGCCGCTGGGGGGAGGGAGGGAGGACAGGAAGGCTTCGTCGCAGCGTCCGTCCTCCCAAGTGATGAGATTACTGACTTTGCTGTCAAACTCGGCTCTGTTGTGGACATCTTCTAGAAGGAGATTTCTCTTCCAGAGTACCACTCCGTGCATCTGTCCGCACACCCCCACACCCGCTATGCCGCTTGACACCTCCCCCACTCCCTGCAAGCACTGGACCAGTGTCGAGAATATGAGAAAGCTGGATTGTTCTCTCGAGGCGGCCGGACACGGGACTGAGAGACTTGCTCCCGTCTCTCTGCTCTCGGACTTAATCACGCGCACTCCCCCCGCTTCCCTCCTCGCCACACACACCTTCACTGAGGTGGTGCCAATGTCTACTCCGAGGTAGTCGCGCTCTGGGCCTGCGGTAGCCATCACAGGATGCTATGAAGCGGTGCTAGTATTGTGCTGCTTATCCTGATCAGTTAAGCTTGGGTTTAAAATAAAGTACAGAACTATTCAGTTCATAACAAAGGAACCGTACGAACAATGACTAATCGAGAATTAATACAGCTTAATGAAAACAATATCTTATCTGCTCGTAATAAAAGTTATTTGAAAAAAATTAGAAGTGAATGCAATATTATGATTTAGAGCCATTGTAGACAGTGGCATATCAAAGGTGGGAATGTCATCACTACGTGTAGTCAATAAGGCATTTGTATTGCTATACGCATACAGTGTGTCGCACCACTACAAGTCAAATACTGGCTACACCTCTATATAATGTCTCATTATCACAAAAAGATTCAAGTCATTAGCTTTTAAACTGTTGTTAGGGAAGGCAAGACTAAATACAAAGAATATGACAATAGTAAAGCGAACTAATGAGCACCTCCACAGGCCAGAAATGGCGTTAGTTAGTTGTTTTGGAAATAAAATCAGGGGCGAAAGGGAGAATACTCATCACATTATCAGGGAAGGTACAGTAGAATTCCTTTATTAGCAACTCTAGTTTTGCTCACAAAATGGTTTCTCATACGCGAAGTTGCTAGTAAAGGAACAGAATTAATACAAAATCTACACTTGGGACCTGAAAATTTGTTGCTAATAAGCGAACTCCACTGTAGTTAGCAGCAGCAAAGCTATCCATGGTAGAGGGCCTCAAACGACGTACTACACGTCGTCAGAGGAAATAACAGATAATGTACCTGTAAGCGATTCCTCCCTTTTTGATGTTGGCTATCCAGATGGCCCCTCTCTCTCCTTGCACAGGGCCGTTGAGCGTAATGCCGAGGCTAGAGAGTCCGGACCGCATGAGCTTAATGCTGAATGTGCCGGATGAAGGGGTGACCGCCTCATTCACATCCACCTCCACCAGGAGGTCTAGCATTCTGTTCTGCATCAAGCTGTCCTGCAGCAGCTGCTGGCACTGGACCACTGAGTGGATCGGGCGGTCATTCAGTGTGAGGATCCTATCTCCCTCCATCAACACTCCACATCTAATTAATAAAATAATTAACACATGCAGGAGAACCTTACTTCCAACTCTCGTAGCAATGATAAGTAGTTGAGTTTACCTTAGTATATAATGAATGGCGAAACTCCAATCCCACAGAATTTTGTCTCCGGGATTTTCGTCCCCTGAACTGCCCCTTTCGCTATTAACTATTTCTCAATCAAAAGTCCCATTTTTACCCTTTTTCAAATTAGTTCCCGTTTATTATAATCTCTAATGAAACGAAATTCGCATGGAATGAAATTTCCAGAGAAGAAACTTCTGTGGACAAAAGTTCCGCTACTCAACCCGTATAAGATAGAGACTACTGTATTCACATGTAAGCAGGAGTGTTGTAGTCCACTTCGGCTATGACAACAGGTCCAGATCCTGACTCATTGAGGGTGTCGATAGAGATCCCGTATCCGTCAAGCGTGGGGGACAGCTGCACGATGAGTGACTCTTGTCTGGCGGGAAGGCGCTGTGTGTTCATGATACTCCGAGCTGTAGAGTCAGAAATAAATTCTATTCGAATCCTACCTTAAGACTAAACACGAACTGACAGGAGAGAGCGGAGCCACATCTGGGTCCCATCAGGTCGGCGGGTCCATTGAGATGAGAGATTGAATCGCAATTTACTACAAAAACGCATTCGTAAAATACCGTAGAACCTAATTAAAATACGAACAGATATTTTATCTCCTAAGAGGAATGTACATGTAAATCACTCAGGTTAATACGAATCGCGGATAATACGAACATATTTCTACAGTCCCTGGTGTTCGTATTAACGAGGTTCTACTGTAGTGTATTCAGCACAGGGAGGACGTGATAACAGATTAAGTATCACGTAAGCTACATAAATAGATAAGGTTAGTTTATACGGCACTAACTGATCCGGGCAGTAGGGAAGTCGCCGTTGCCGCTGAGGTAGGGACTCCTGGAGAAGGGATTAGCGTCGGGAAGAAGTTCGAGAGAGACTCTGAGAGCTGGGTGCTGCAGCAGCCTGGAGGAGTCAAGAATACTCAGTCCATGGATGTTCTGTCCGTTGATGGAGATTATCTGGTCCCCGACGTTGACAGCTCCACTCCTAAAATAATACATCAAATTGTGATGATGTGTTTAAAATAATTCAGGACGAAATAAACATTTGAAATAATAAATTGAATTCAAGATGTGATAACTTAGATATTATTCTACCTGTCAGCAATGCTGCCTGCCTTAATGCTTGAAATAATTGTTGGGCCTCCAGGAATTGGACTGCCTAGAAAATATAGAAATGTCAAAATCAAAGTAATAACTTCAACCACTCTGAAGGACAATTCACTACTGTAGGATGCTAAATGGGAGATTTACAAAAGTTGGAGGGAGTAGGATGGTAGTGATTAATTCGTAATCAATAAGAGATTCTAATATCAATCAGCCCAACAGATCAATGGGCTTTAGATTACAATTGTTCAATGAATACAATAAAATATAATGGAATCTATTTATTATTGCGATAGCTAATAGCACCACTCAATCGTTCTACAAAACTAGTTCTAGTATGAAGGACGGGACTAGAGAATGTTGAGGAGAGCCAGTGCCTGATGGAACAGCTCTGACACCGCCTCGTCGATATCCTTCACCTCCAGGAGAGACTCGATACGGTCGTCGAACTGTTTGAGATATTTCGCGTTATCGATTATCAGGAATTGGAGCCGCTGAGTGAGAGTGGAGAACCAGAAGGTACGGAACTCCTTCTTCTCCAGTTTGCACTGAACGACGAACTCGCTGAGACAGGAGATGCACCTGGTGAAGAAGACGAAGAAGAACTCCTCGAGTGCGTGCTCCACCTCCTGGAGCTGCTTGCACAGGTCGCGGATCTTCTCATTGGTCGGCGGTTCTCCTGGAATGGCGCCCTCCTCGCTCTCAACCAGAGCGGCCCGCTCCTTTAGCTCCCGCAGTTCCTTCGTCTCGCCTCCCAGACGCACCAACTCTCGCTTGTAGAGACACAGCATGGAGTCCAGGACGGACCAGATGTACGAGTTGGAGACGACGAGCACGCGGATCTCCGGCCGGAAGACCCAGAGCAAGATAGCGTTGCAGTCCAGGATTCCCATCTCCAGAAGGTGTGTCAGGCAGAAGACCAACTTCTGAGGCACTCTGGACCAGATGTCCACCACCGCCAGGATGCAAGCCACCTTCTCCTGCTCCCGAGAGAACACCTCTCTGAACACGGGGAAGAAGCGGTCCATGGAGATACGCGTGAAGCGCAGTGTCTCCCTCCCTATCTGCAGGATGCACTGAGTCAGGATGACGGATAACGATTCTTGGTCGCTGCCAATCTCGAGCACTTCCTTCCGCAGCTGCTCGCTCACGGACTCGCGGGTGCTCGGGTTCTTCCACTCGCGGTTAGCCCCCTCCAGCTTCCCGAGAATGAGCTTAGCGTTCGCGGCGGTAGTGTCCGAGTCAGGCAGCGCCTCGTAGCTGAAGAGGCTGGCGGGGGCGGGGGGGAGAGTGGACTTGAACTCCTGAGGGAGGATCTTGTGGATCTTGTCGTAGTAGGAGAGAGCGATGCACCTGTCGAGCACGTCTTTGAGGAAACACCTCTGCGGGTGGTCCCGCTCCTTCTCCAGGGCGGGAAGCCAGTCCTCCCATCGCCACTGGAACTGGTAGTTGTTGAGGATCAGCACGAACCAGCGCAGGAACCTGTTCCTGCAGACGCAGTGCATCATCTCCAGTCGCTCGAACAGCATCTGCGAGGCCTGCGCGAGGATGGCCGGGAACTTCCCGGGCTTGAGCGAGTTGATCTCCAGCATGACGGAGGCGTAGAAGGGGAGGGGGTATGGCGGCTGGGGGAGAGTCATCATGTGAGAGAAAAGGATCTCTCCGATCAGGTGGTACACGGCCAGCGAGCTCTCCCTTTGAGCCAGCCCCACCAGTGTGGCGGCGCACCCCTTCCTGTCCTTGTAGTAGGTCTGCAAGATCCCCGAGATGGTCTGCTCCACCAAGAATCGCTCGATCGAGTCCGCGTCGGGGAGGTGCGGCCCCTTGAACACGTCCGTGCTGTCGAACAGGTGGAAGCAAGCTCTCGGCAGCTGGTAATTCATGTCAACGCCGTGCTCGGCGATATCCAGCGTGTCGATCTTGTGCTGGAACGCGTCGCTCAGCACTCGGCGCAGTCCCACGTATATCTTGGGCAGGTAGTGCTCCTTCCAGCCCATCTGCCGCATGGTCTGCACCTGCAGCCACAGCTGCGAGAGCTGGTCGCGGGAGGCGTGCTGGTGCGGGTAGGTGTGGTCCCAGACCAGGAGGGCCGGGAAGAAGCTGGCCTTGCGCTTCGAGACGATGTACTCCTCGATTATGGTGAGGATCTCCTCCAGACCTTTCGGTTTGTCCTGGTCTATCTGAGCGGCGGCCCAGGGGAGAGCCGAGAGGACTGCCCAAATGTGCCAGTCCGCGCGGCTCTGGGGGATGTCCTTCTCGTAGGTGACGGTGATGAAGACGTTGTAGATGTAGAGGAGGGAGGACGTGGAGAGGACGTTGCAGTTCACGAGCTCGCTCATGAAGCGCAGGATCTGAGCGGCCGTGTTGAAGCGAGATCTCGCCAGGCCCTTCTCCAACTCCTCCTTCAAGGAGTGGACGAAGTCCTCCACGAAATCGTAGTTCTGATGATTGAGCACACCGACCAGCGCAGCGAAGGAGGCCGTCCTCTCGGGGAGGATGAGCGCGCAGTAGATCAGCCTCTTCTTGATGAAGTCGTGCATCCGCTGCTGGATATTCCCGACCAGCTTGCTATTCAGAATCTTAGCGAGATCGCGACTTTTCTCAACCATTGATTCAGGAGATGAATTGTACTCTTCTTGAACTTTCCCGAACTTGATTATCAAGTCTTCTAGTTTGGCTTCCATCGCTTCTTCCGACTCGACCGCGCGGTTGTAGTAGCGAGATCGCTTTTCCCCGCCGGAATGAGACCCCCCACGGCGTTTGAACCCTCGCTGAGGACCCCGGTCATTACGCAGTCTAGAACTAGCATGTGAATGCTGGTATTCGGCCATAGGATAAATTTGTAAGTAAAATGAGAAAATAAAAGAAAAGGGAAGGAAGAGCAAACAGGCAAATCTAAAATTCAATAAGAGATGAGGCAGCTAGCATTGTGTAATGCAGTGTTGCGATGGAGAAATATAAGAGTGGATTGAAGCATCGACTTATAAGGATAGTATGGTTAGGTAATAAGTTGAGAGACTGTGGATCCTTGGTCAGCGCTTTACAATCTAAACTCATTTATATATTTTGAATGGTCCCATATACAGGGTACTATTGGACCACTTTAACAATCAGCATCAATCAACACTGCCTCAATGGAAAGTGGGTAATTTTGTCAAAGATGGATATACTACTTACTTTCCAATGGTTATCAAGCTGGGATTTTGAGAAGTATTTTCCATGTCATGCCAAAAGTAAGAAGTTCTTGCCATATTCATGCTACAAGTCAAAAGTTCATGAAAATGGTCAAATCTATTAACTTTGTTCATGATATGACAACCTTGGCAGGCCACTAAATAATTCCTTATTGATGATACATATGGTGAATATCCACTAATTCTACTAAAGTCAAATGATAAAGTATTTGTTTAACAAATCAAATAAGGTATGAACAAGAATAGTATGTGGCGAAGAAAATCGTTTCCGCGGGCCGCCAAGTATCTAAAGCAGGGGTCGGCAAACAGTCTATCAAGGTGTTGTGGTATCAGTATCTTCTCAGTCTTATATACTTACAAATGCCAGGCATCAACATTGGTTGGGTTAGGTATGTAAACAGGCGAGTTAGAATTGAATAAAAACGAATTAATACAAGCTATTATGAAAACTCACCAACGAGAGAGAGGCCGAGAGAAGACCCCGGAACTCTTAGAAGCTCTAACGTGTAAGGCCCTTTGGCCGACTTGAGATTATCTGAGAATATATTCATCGTCAAAACTAGGGAAATAGAGCTAGTGTACATAATAGCGGGAACCTACCATGTATAGCGACTGGATACTCTACATCGAAGCTAGCTAATTCTCTCCCTTGAGTCATCAAGTTGAGGGCTTCTCTCAGTGAGGCTCCTTTGAGAGAAACTCCGTTTATGGACAACAACTTGTCTCCAGGCTTCAACAAACCAAGTCTAGGTACAGGCATAGTATAATCGTTTGCACGAATTAAGGCAAGTATTTCTTGCAGATATTTTTAGCTTTATATGGTATGCGTATAAAGAATTCGAACAGTTAAAATTTCATCAGTGATAGTCTGCATTTCCTATATTCAGAATTCCTAATGATAGTAGCAACTAACTGGAAGGGACTGCTGCCTGAATGGACGTGGGATACTCGAATTTCATAATCTTCATTCATAGGAACTCCTTCTACACAAATTAAAATTGTCCTAAGGTTGTGTGTTTGAATAGGAAGTACGTATAACTTTTAATAATTGGCTGTGTCATCAACCCAAACAGTAGAAGCACACACGCCAATCCAAAGTACGTATAGAGTAATTGCATCTCAGCTACCTGGGCCTTCTATTGAGAATCCATAATCGTTCATTTCTCTCGGGAATGTAAGGCTAGTAATCTTACTCTTCTCAAATCCACAAATTGCTAATAGAGAATGATAACGGTTAAAAGCAACATACTACGTCGTACTTCTCAACAAAATCATGTATTGAACACAGCCATGTCGGTTTGTACTCACGTTCTTGGGTGGAATCAAACTCCAGCTGAAGACTGACAACAGGCCCAGCATTGAGCAGAGTATCTGCTACCTCGGCATGTGTCAGGTTGTTGGTCTTAATTCCGTTTATTCCTATGATCACGTCTCCCACCTGCAACGCTTCACTCCTGCATACACAGATACTATTCATATGCTAGGTAAGACAGATATTAAATGCGGATTTAGAAAATAATGATTGTGTTCACAAGTTCAAAGCTTGCATGGTTTTCAATATAAAGCAGTTGAATGATACATCATCATATTGCAACTGGAACAGTAAATGCGTAGAGATAACAAAATGTTAATCATAACATATTGTTCTGAAGTCTGGTAAAACACGCTATAAGCAATTTTGAATTGGAATTCAATTGGACAAAAGGAATGAAATGACACATTTGTTGTGTAGACTCTGACAAGAATTGCTGAACAAACGATTCAAAGTCATTTGTCTACCAAAAAATAATTATAAAAGGAATTGAATGAAATTCTCGTAAATTCTACATAAACATGTCGTAGTGTACTAATCATGATATGAGTATACTTATTGTACGAATAAGCGGTTTTCCGATTAAGGAAAATCAACTGTCTTCGATATTTCCCTCAGGACTAGCAAAGTTAGAAGTTTATATCGTATGTAGCTTATAAAACTTGCTCTAATCTTGAGATGTTTTTTATATTCAAAAATTGAATATTGCAATTCAGTATTCTTCACCATTTTTGACGAATTAATCAGCCTAGAAATAAAGGAGAATAACAAATTACTTTCATTCGTACTTAGCAGCGATACTGTCCGGACTAATCTCCTGAATAGTGACACTGCTGGCTCGATCTACTCCACCTACACAAAGAGAAGAGAGGCTGAGATGACCTTAGCTGTCTCAGGTCCAGAAGCCACCAACACCTCTGCAATGTATTAGAATAGAACTGACCTGAAAATATAATTCCAAGAGACTGATTACTTTCTCTGATTAATTCGATGTAGCTGACTTCTCTATGGACATTCAACATCTCATCTGTATGGAAGCAATAATGGCTGAGTTTTGAATAACAATAGCTAGGCAGACATTCATGGACATTCTCAAAATAGCTGCTGCAGCCAGTAACGAACTTACATTCGCAACCGACTAGTTCATTGCCGATGCCCTATGTTCGCATAGGATTATCGTTAATTCATAATGTATAGCTTTAATTATAACATTCTTATATATTTTTAGATTCCTTCGTTACACCATCACCATGATAATCTCAGAAATAAATCCGGAAATATTTTACCAAAATTATAATTCCGTTTGAACATTGCTCAGAAATAAGCTAACTGGTTGCGCAACTAAGTATCTGACTGCATCCAAGCATTTCAAATGTAATCATAGGATCGGTAATCATGAGATCAAATTGCAACATTTTAAAATTACAGTATTTAGTCAGCCTCAAATGACCTATGCTAGAATAAATCCCCAAAAGTGAATTGGCATATTTTAAAATATTGGGATAGTTTATAAAAATAATAAAAACAACCAAAATACTCGTCCCGAGTAGGCAGGGCCCTAGCGTACCGGTACGGTCGGACTGGTTTCAACCAGACCAATTCAAAACTTGTACCTACGGCCTTGGTAGGTGAGGTGAGGGGTAAGCCAAAGTGAGACAGATCAATAATAAGAGAGGGAGAGATAGCGTTCACCGGGGACGGGAACAGGGAGGGGGACAGTGGCGGAGCTAAGGATGAAAATGCCACGGTGCAAGATTTATATTGAGTCGTTAAAGTTGATTTAATCGTATGAAAACCGCACTCCAGTTTTTCATGAACTGCTAGGCAGAGGGAAAGCAGAATTTTATCAGTGGAGTGGCAGACACCGAATTCAGTTTTTTGGAAAGGCAGAAACAATTTGCGACGAGCATAGGGAGCGATTAAAACATCTGATTTGCAGTTTTCTGCTTTAATCACAAGATACACACACCAATACAGTATTACTTAACGTAGATGGTCAACTAAAGAGATTATGTTTTTAGTGCAGCTCCTATAGGGAGATGCCCTTATGGCATGGACGGAGTATCTCGTCCGTCCGTATGTATGTATGTATGTATGTATGTATGTATGTCCGTACGCGCGTACTGCGAAATCTAACAGTCCGAATATTATCAAATTTCGCATGTAGGATCTCTTTATGGTGTAGATGTGCACCGTCGACTTTTTTTCGCAAAATCTCATCACTTCCGGTTTTTATGAGGATATATTCATATTTTTACACCTCCCACCGTAAAGCTTTGCTTAAAGATATAAGTAAGATCTCAACGACTAATGTAGGGTATTTCACCACGTAGGATCCGATTTTCGCACTTTGAAAGTAATAATATGAATATTTTACGAGTTTTTAACATATGTATATACACTCGAACCTCTCTTATCCGGACCTCCGATATCCGGGCACCTCTCTCAACCGGGCAGCCCTTTCGACATTTAGTCAATATGCATTGTCCTATTTTCAAGTCAATTATTAACCACAATTCCAGCAATCATTATCATGTAATATTATTTAATGAACTTTGATTATGAATTTGGAAGATAATTGCGACATTTAATATATTCAAGGGTAAATACTGCTTAAAATGTATTAATCAATCGCAATGGAATATTTCTTTTCTTTTATAGAATATCTATTTTACAATCACCTCTCTTATCCTCTCTTATCAAATTTTGATAACCTCTAAGTTCCGGGCACTAGATATTGTTCTCACCCATTAAACAAATTGACAGTTTTAACACTACAAACTGCTATTCAAGTTGATTTCTGAGTTACGGGCACCTCTCTTATCCGGACCTCCGATATTCGGGCACCTCCGATATCCGGGCACCCTCCGGTCCGGCACTGCCCGGTTAAGAGAGGTTCGAGTGTATACATATTTTCACACCTTTTAAAAAAAGTTTTATTTTGAGCTAAAAGCGAGTTCTTAACGGCTAATATAGGATATTTTTAGATGTAGATTCCAATTTTCGTACTTAGAAAATGGTAATCTAAGTATTTTATGAGTTTCTAACATATGTATATATACATATTTTCACACCTTTTGGAAAAAATCTTATTTTGAGCTAGAAGCGAGTTCTCAACGGCTAATATAGGATATTTGAATATGTAGATTCCAATTTTCGTACATAGAAAGTGGTAACCTAAGTATTTTATGAGTTCCTAACATATGTATATATACATATTTTCACACCTTTTGGAAAAAATCTTATTTTGAGCTAAAAGGGAGCTCTCAACGGCTAATATAGGATATTTGAATATGTAGATTCCAAATTTCACACTTAGAATGCCCTAAAATGAGTATTTCCCGACGTATTCCTGGAGCTGCACTATCGATCTGTCGACCGACATTTTTTTGTCTTGTCTTGAATTCTAAATATTTTCCTTCGCAGGAGCCCAAGGAGGGGACCGATGGGGAAATCTGCGACTCTTAGTCTCGGAAACTCTAATTTCCTAATACAACTTACTTTGAAAAAACTAACTAACTAACTATGTAACTAGTTCATCTACCAGAAAGATTAGGTAGTTACCATATTCAGAAACTCAAAGGGATCTATAACTGGATCCAGAGGAGGCCCATATGGATCGGAATACTGAATACATTGCAAATACACTGATTATAAAAATATCACTCATCAACGGCGCCATTCATTCAAGTAGGCTGTCAGTGAGGCTATATAAAACTTCCGTTAGAAACTAAATTACTGCAAACATAAACTCTAGGATTTAATCGGAATATTAATTCACAAATAATGGACCAATTGGAAGACAAATGCAGAGTGTTCAATAAGTTCGAGTAAAAGGATATTTCCTGAATTAGAACCAAAGTCAAATTAAGTATATATGATAAACTACCCTATCAAGATGTTTTGTGGATTTTTATTTAAAGGTGTAAGCTTCAATTGATTCGTAGCATAATATATATCCGGTATATCCAAGACATTTTAACATTAGCTTCTATGGCAACACAACCACAATAATTAGAAATGAACGATATTTTGTATATTTTGCATTTTTATATCGTCTTTTTTGACTTTGATTCTAATTCAGGAAATATCCTTTTACTCGAACTTATTGAACACTCGGTAGTGCGCATAGATGCTTTAATAACTTCTGATTTAAAAGTCGTGGGGAGTGAGGCTGTTTTGTATACTAAATTTAAAATTTTCAGACAGCCTTCAATCCTGCTTTAAACCTATTGTGCATATTATTGTGTAATTCCGACCATACGATAGATGGAATACATTTATGAATGTATTCTCTCAATTTACAAAATAATATTGGAGGATGAACCTATAAGATCTGAAATACAAAATCAAATAAAGATTTCTAGATATATCGCCTTATCTACTTACCTGATGGAGTTATCATCTCTGAATTCTTTCTGGAATCGGATTTTCTTTTGAATTTTCTGATTGGATAAAATCGAGAGAAGATAAATACGTGGCTGATTCAAGGAATATTGCACTAACTCATATAAGCCTTTCGAGGTCAGAATGGTATGGTGGAAATAATTCGAATATCTAAAATCGGAAATAGTTCGACTGAGGACGATTTGGGAAATTTTTCGACATAATACGTTTGTGGAAATGGATCCGACAAAAAAGATGGTTTTAGTGAGGAAATAGTTCGACTAAATACAGGAGATGAAATATCTAATCATGTATATTCATAATTGGTTTTAAGCTAAGTTGACTAATTCATAAAAAAATGGCAAAGAATTATGAATTATTCCAAAAATCCAGAATCCTGAATTATGAATTATTCGAAAAATTCATTGATATAATTCATGATATTTTCTTGTAAAAATAAGTCAACTTAGGTTTTAAGTAATAATATCTAGGCAATATCGGACACCTGGATGCACATGCACAAACCGTATATAACTAAATAGTGTCCTCCTACCACATCCCTCGCCCTCAAAGAGGGTTCAAAAAAAATATTTTGGACACCTGTGCTTTAATTCTTCGTTGATATGCACTAGTTACAATATAATCTTGACACTAGCAAAGATTGCGGAAGAGGAGATACTTACTTAGACCATCTCTTTGAAGATTTTCTCTCAAATTCTAGAAGAGTATAGTTAATATTATTATTAATAGACACAGGTCATTGGTTATACTATATCTATCATATGTATATCCCTATTATGAAAATTGCATTCCATTCAATTCATCATAGTTCAAATTAAAGAATATCTAATTATGTGGTGAAAGAAAATTAGAAATAAATATGCAAGCTGAGAACAGACTGTCAAACTAAGTCTTACCCATCTCGATAATAGGTGCTTTCTCAAAACAGAGTTTATAATCAATAAAGAACAAAACGGGAAAAGGAATTGTTCGAGAGAGGCGGCATGTGAAGTTATATAGTAGAAGAGAATGCATAAAGTGCATTGGATGCAGAATAGCAATTAAAAGGTCAGAGAGAGAAATGGCTTCAGAGAAGGTAAGTGGGAATTGAATGAGGAATAGGTCATATGGAACTGCAGCAGTATACCTACAAACTATAGGCAGCTGCAAGACGGACGGACTCTCCAAGTTATTAGAAACGTACGTAAGAGAATAGCCATTCTTGATAGGATACTTGTTCATAGAAACTATTCGGTTATTGTCCTAAATGAGAGTTCATTGTTTGTATTGGTTTCGCAGATAAAACATAAAAGAAAGTCGACTCTTCTCAGACATCTCAACAAGCTGACAGTTGGAGAAACCGTGTAGAACCCACGCAGCTATTATATAAACCACGATTAACAAGCTAATTCCCATACTCGCGTAAACAGTGAACAGGATAGCCAACCAAGACAGGCTAGCTGTCCTCAATCCTCGTCCTCATATTTGGAAACTGGAAAGATGAGTTATATTAAATGAATGGATCGTGGCATAGGAAATGAACTAGTGGGATGCTGTGTGTGACCATGGCTGTATCTGTCACGCCGTAGATGTTGCCACAATTGACCCCGCCGGACCATGAACCATGCAGTAGTGTAGTGCTCAAAATTAAAGTGGGGGAGCGCTGTAAAATAGTATTTAACGGAAAAATGTTGGTAGGACATGAAGAGATCTATAAATGTTGTCACAAAAGGTTTTACGGTCGCCGCAACACAACTCAAGAAAATAGAGATAATTTACAATAATTAAAAAGATAGTGTACCAACTCGTCAAGGAAATGTTAAACGCGGTATCCCTTTGAAAATTAGTGGGGAACGCCGCTCCCCCTGCACTACGCCCCTAACCACGCATGGTCTCACCTCCCCTTAAATTATTATTGGGAGTATTTCCAAAGTATTCAGACTACGTATGATGATAAGCCAAATTTGATACTTCAATTCACAAAAATATAATTATACGAGAACTGCGGAACATCCACAGTGCCGTAGATTGTCCTTCCAGGGCATCCACAGGTCCGTGGTCCAGCCGGGTCAAGCTTAAGGGTATCATTTACGAGGTAAGGGAACACTCAACTCATTGTCTATCACAATGCATGATGCATAGGAATCGCTTTCATCCGAACTCTTGAATATCTCATATAATTATTTATCAACGAAGTTTAACGCAGTTGAACTCTTTCAAAAATAAGTCCATTAAGGTTATCACTCAATTTAAAAATTGAGTTGATTTTATTTTTTTTATCAATAATTTATAAGTCAGTACAAACTTCAACTCATCAACTCATCAACTTATCCATTTAGGCATTACCAATACATTCAACGAAGAGAATGGCATTAGATTAATTAGATCAATCAAATACTATAACAAAAGTCGATTACCTGAGTTGGTGTCTCTGCGTGGATAAAAACAAGAACCTTTGAGCTTGAACATTTTGAAAACTGAATAAAACTGCTGTAAATATGTATGTTTGTGTGCTGTGATGAAAGAGACTGAGAGCTGCTATTTCTCCATAAATTCTGAATAAATAGACGATTAGACATTTATATAATGCCGACCATCTCAAACCAGAAATAGACAAACTCACTTGAAGGAATACCAGTCAGGACCATTGATAATACACTCTACCATTTCAACAGACAGAAATATCAAATTATGCAAACGAGTTCAAATTTTAGGATGATTTTCTATAATGATGTATAACTATTACAAGCTCAGATGACAATGATTATGTGCCATATACTATAAGAGAGGTAGGTACGTATTTAACCTCATGTCTACTTGAAACACACCACCTGAAAGAAAACTAAAAAAACAGGCGCCACTTTTAATTGGGACTGGGGTACAAAATAAACTATCCTATAACTAACTTGGAAAGAATTTATAGGATTGGTGGGGGGAGCAAAGCGTGCGGAGGCACAGGACCGCTTTAGTTGAGAAAGACTATCCCCTTTCTAGAGATATGAGCTCTCCTCTAGGGGGCATTGGTCAATCTGTTGCCGCAGGTTCATTCTATGCTAAACTAGAATCCGGCATAAAAGAAATTCTTCGGTCAGGGTAAAGTACTAAGTCAACTCGTATAAGTGCTACGACCAGAGATAAATAAGTATTGGGAAATTGTGCGGGCATACTATTAGTGATTTTGGTATCAAGTTAATTCTCGGAACATTATTCCTGCCCCTCTACATCTGTAACTGATTTTTTTAAATTTCGTGTGTAGAAGTTGTGAAACAAGAAGAACAATGCCAAGAATTATTTATTTCGTTAATAATATTTTGATGGTATGAATCTTGAGAAAGACCAGCATAACAAACTGCATATACTGTAACTTCACATTGCACATGCTCAATTGACGAGCTATTAAAATCGACGAGGCGCATGCGCTTCACCGACGAGGCGCATGCGCCTGAGATTTTAATGCTATTCGAGAATTAATAGGCTTTTCTTTTTTCTTATTCTAACATTAATTCTTATTCTAACATTTACTATTATAATTTATAGAATTGTATTATTAATGGCAGAAGGTGCTTCTCCTGCTTCTTCATTCTTTGAAGTGGAAACGTAAAATTGATTATCCCGAGGCTAAATTATCAACACAGATACAGCCTATAAATTTTCCAATCAATACTGCTACGTCTTTAAACAAGAAAAGTGTAATACAAGTTAATAATTCATTTGATGAAGTCAACTCGGTCAAAGGTAATTAGTACTGATCGAGCAATGACATATCATTCACAGATGATCTAACAGAGATATTAGAATTGGCCACCAACAGGGTTGGTCACCAACAGGGCACCCCTGGGTAAAATTAAGGTTTAAACCGGGTTGGGTAAAACCCCATTTTTGTGGGTTAAACCTCATTATTATAAGCGAATCAACTTTATCAGGTCATATCCATTTCAGCATAACCAAGAGAATCAATATTCTGTCAATATCTAATTAACAATGTTGTTACTACCATAATAATTGGAATTCTTAAAAATCTTAGAATAAATAGGAATTCATAGAATTTATCATTATTTCAGATGTTTCTACGAAAAATAACTATAATGCCTGACTATTTAATGAGGGCTTTTCTATACAGCAACCTAGGTTGTTACCAGTGTATCTTTTAAGGATTTTTTAAAAAATTTTTGTTCTTTTTTAGGATTAAAAAAATATATTATATTGGGATTTTTATTAATATACGTAAATTCAAAAATTTGAAACGTTATTGTACTCAAAGCCATCTGAAACTCCCAATATTGGTTAGGAATGTAAAATTTATCATACTTCGAACACAATCATGTAATAATACGCTAATATGAAATATCCAACCATTTCTTAGTCATATATAAAAAATCTATATTATAATCTAAATTCCAGAAAAAAAAAATCAGAAATAAAAAACTTTTAGAAGTAAGAAAAAAAATGCTTAAAAGATAGCCTGGTTGCTACATTGAACACCTCGAGCAACCTAGATTGCTAGAAATGTGCTAGCAACCTAGGTTACTCGGTGCTTAGTATGTAGCAGCCTATGAGAAATAGTATTACCGCTTTTATTCATAGATTAATATTATTATTAATAGGCAATGCCGTTATTTTATTTCATTAAATTTTCTTCTTACTTTAAGGTTAATAATAATAATACGTCATAATTTACAATTATTCCATTCTGACATGATTCCTTGATGATTTGTTCAAGTGTGCTGTACAATGAATTAAGAAGTGCATGTGTGCAGCATGTATATTATATATACAGTATATGTGTAAGTCTGTGTGCGCGTATATATGTATAAATTCATGTACAGTATTATTAAATTCGTTTCATGGGCTAATCGGAAAAGATGAGTTTTCAAGATACGTACTTCTAAAGATAGTAATGGATTGAGCATTCCGATGTAGGCAGGCAAGTTATTCCATTCAACAGGAGCAGCAAAATAAAAAGAGCGATCAAGTTTTTTGAAGAATTAATGTATGGATGTTCGAGGAGGATAGCATTCGAAGATCTTAGATTACGGTTGGACTTTTACTTGATAAACTGGGTGATGTAGTATAGAGGAGCAAGAGGATGAACAGCTTTATAAATGATGAGGATTCTAAATGTGATGCGATGTTTTCATATACTATCAGCGCCTCGTCGATTTTAATATATGTAAACATCATTTTATGCGCATGCGCGTAATTGTTGCACCTCAACAATTACGCACATAGACATAAAACAATAGGAACATATACACTACAAATGTCATTTTTTGCGAAATTAAATAAAATTTATTATATTCAACATTAGAGAAAATAGCAATAGCATATTTTCTAGCATTGATGAGTTCAAGGTCTCAATTACGTTAAATAATATAGCTATCACTGTCAGTGTTATAATCAAGGTTGAAACCGCTTCAACCAAATACCAATTTAACCGAATAATGGTCAGACCAAATTATTTGGTTAACCGAATAATGGTCAAACCAAATAATTTGGTTAACCGAATATTTGGTTTACCGAATAATTTGGTCAACCGAATAATTTGGTCAACCGAATATTTGGTCAACCAAATAATTTGCATTCTTTCCCAACACAATCACATGTTCTTACATGAGGTGGTCCGAACACAAATAAATCGAATAGGGCAACTTATATTTGATTATATTTTTGTATACATGTTTATATATTGAATATATAAACATTTATGCAAAAATATACTTTGTGATTGACCAAATATTCGGTTGACCAAATTATTTGGTTCTCAACCGAATACCAAATAATGATATTTGGTTACAAACCAAATATCAACTATTTGCAAATATTATTTGGTTAAACCGAATAATCAACTATTCGGTTGCAACCCTGGTTATAATACATTTCTTAAAACTGTCAACTCTTCATATAATTAATGATAGTCACGCACTCAAGGACAGACATAGTACACAGTCCACGCTATAGGGACATGTGGGAGCTATAATCTCCCTGCACGCAGTTACCAAAGTCTAAATGTACTGCGCTCCTGAAGGTAGCTAATGACATCCTCTTCTACATGAACCAAAACACGTAACATTTCTCGTCCTTTTGGATCTCAGCTATGCATTTGACACCGTTGACCATTCTACCTTACACATTTCGGGATTTGTGACACTTCTCCCTCTTGGTTCAAATCATATCTCTCCGGCTGAAACCAATCCATTTCTATCCGTGGTTCAAATTCACTCGACACTCCCGTTAAATACAGCATTCCCGTTCTCCTAAGGTTCCTGCCTTGGTACCCTTCTCTTCACTCTTTATACCAGCTCGATATCATTAAGTCTCATTTCCTCGCGACATGAACTGCTATGCCGATGATATTAAAATTTATCATTATTTTAAACCCAATTCTTTACTCTGAGAAATCTGCTCTCACTGTCATCCAATCCTGTGTCTCTAATCTCCGTTCTACTTGTAGGTTTCTTAACAACAAGCTGCTCATCAATTTCACCAAAACTGAGTTCCTCGTCATCGGTACCCGTCAACAAATCTCAAATTTCCACATTGATAGCATTTCTGTTGGCAATTCTCTAATTTCGCCATCCAAAGAAGTAAAATTGGGTACCAGGTTCGACAACAACCTATTGATGTCTTCCTAGATCCGTAAAGCTGTTTCTTCATGCTTCTATTTCATCTAGAATATCCATCGAATCAGGGAGTATCTCTCCAGCAAATGCATGCTAAACTATCGTCAATCCCCTTGTACTAGTAACCTCTCTCTTTACAATAGTAACAGTCTTTTATATGGTTCTCCCTGGTTGCTCCTGTCTCGACTCCAACGTGTTGCAGCCAGGCTTATTCGCAACTCAAGAACTACTTCATCGTCTCTTCTTCTTATTAAATCTCTCTATGGCTGCCTGTAAAACATCGCACCACATTCAAAATCCTCATCATTTATAAATATGTTCATTCTCTTAAAAAGTTTATAGAAGTTTCATTGTACAGCGCACTTGAACATATCAGCATGGAATAATTGTATATTATGACGTATTATTATTATTAACCTTAAAGTAATACTATTTCTCATAGGCTGCTACATACTAAGCACCGAGTAACCTAGGTTACTAGCACATTTCTAGCAATCTAGTTTCTCGAGGTGTTCTGTGTAGCAACCTAGGTTGCTGTATAGAAAAGCCCTCATTAAATAGTCAGGCATTATAGTTATTTTTCGTAGAAACATCTGAAATAATGATAAATTCTATGAATTCCTATTTATTCTAAGATTTTTAAGAATTCCAATTATTATGGTAGTAACAACATTGTTAATTAGATATTGACAGAATATTGATTCTCTAGGTTATGTTGAAATGGATATGACCTGATAAAGTTGATTCGCTTATAATAATGAGGTTTAACCCACAAAAATGGGATTTTACCCAATCCGGTTTAAACCTTAATTTTACCCAGGGGTGCCCTGTTGGTGACCAACCCTGTTGGTGGCCAATTCTAATATCTCTGTTAGATCATCTGTGAATGATATGTCATTGCTCGATCAGTACTAATTACCTTTGACCGAGTTGACTTCATCAAATGAATTATTAACTTGTATTACACTTTTCTTGTTTAAAGACGTAGCAGTATTGATTGGAAAATGTATAGGCTGTATCTGTGTTGATAATTTAGCCTCGGGATAATCAATTTTACGTTTCCACTTCAAAGAATGAAGAAGCAGGAGAAGCACCTTCTGCCATTAATAATACAATTCTATAAATTATAATAGTAAATGTTAGAATAAGAATTAAAGTTGTAGTATTTACAAAGAAAAGCCTATTAATTCTCGAATAGCATTAAAATCTCAGGCGCATGCGCCTCGTCGGTGAAGTGCATGCGCCTCGTCGATTTTAATATATGCAATTGACACATTGCGCATGATCTATGACTATCATCACTTTGCTATGATTGGGTTTATATAAAAACTTGCATCATTTCCATATAAGGTCCCAAGTTGGAGTGAGCCCAATGCGGGCCTTAGTCACTAGGTACCATAGCCACCAATTTATGATTTTGGGATCCGGGCCTGCCCTGCACCAGTTTAGTATATTGGTATTTTCCAAACCATGGCTTCTAAAAAAGAATTATTTGCATTGGAGATGTGTTACTAGAGGATCCTGGCCATGTCCCAAGCAAATTTTTAAACATTATTCTCACTGAAAAGCTATTTCTTGAATTCAAGGCAAATTGAATGGTTCCTGTTTACAAGTGACATTCCATTATTATATAATAGCAGATTGTTCGAGCTGATTATAATGAAAAAAATTAACTTCCCAGTAATATATGTAATGAGATATTCAATACGGTACATTGACATTACTAAAGGATTCAAATAACAATAAAATTGTAGACAATACTAAATGAATACGTAGTGGATACCATAACTACAGGTACATTAAAATAATATTACATCTTCATGATGACGAATTTGATTAGACTTGAAGTTGATTTTGAACGGAATTATGGATCAGAATTAGGTATTGATAAGAAGCTTCCATTTTATAGCACATTCTTATTGATTTCTTCATCTTTACCAATAGCTGGAGTCGGAGAATTGATCATTGAAATAACCGGTTCGTAATGTTCATGGAGGTTCTTTATGTAGAGTTGAGAATTTGTCTCTTTAGTAGCTCTGTTGCGTGGTATTCTGAGGTAACACCAATCCTGTGATCATGATGCGATAATTTAAATAGTTCTAATTTAGACAATGACTTTCCATTTGAGTAGTGATACTTGTATGTTTTCCCTGCTCTAAATAGTGTATTGTGCTTCATGACCTGGAATGCTCATTTAATAATATGTTTATTCGTCTCATTATTCAGGACATACAATACAAATAGAAAAAAATTTGTGAGTACTGTTGCGTGGTATTTTGAGATATATCGTAGTATTCTGAGATTTTGTTTCGCTTGCTCAAATGGCCTTGTGGTTCAATCGGTTTCATCGTAACCTGATAACCACCGCCACCAAATTGTGGAACATGACACAATTTGATGGCACGCGACACAATGTACTATGGTAGAACCCCATATGGACCATGAATGAAACATATACTTTATCCAAATAATGAGACGAATAAACATATTATTAAATAAGCATTCCAGGTCATGAAGCACAATACACTATTTAGAGCAGGGAAAACATACAAGTATCACTACTCAAATGGAAAGTCATTGTCTAAATTAGAACTATTTAAATTATCGCATCATGATCACAGGATTGGTGTTACCTCAGAAGGGCGCAGGTCAAAACGTCTACAAACCAAAACGTCTACAACCAAAACGTCTACAAACCGAAACGTCTACAAACCGAAACGTCTACAAATCTAATCTAATAACTATTTGAATTGACCTCTTTATCATTTATACTATTTCTTATTTTGACCTCTTTATCATTTATACTATTTCTTATATTTACCTCTATCATTTATACTATTTCTTATATTTACCTCCATCATTTATACTATTTCTTATATTTACCTCCATCATTTATACTATTTCTTATATTTACCTCCATCATTTATACTATTTCTTATATTTACCTCCATCATTTATACTATTTCTTATATTTACCTCCATCATTTATACTATTTCTTATATTTACCTCCATCATTTATACTATTTCTTATATTTACCTCTATCATTTATACTATTTCTTATATTTACCTCTATCATTTATACAATTTCTTATATTGATCTCTTAATCTTCAATAAATAATTTTCTCCTTGTTACAACGTTGCTTTTGCAATTGATAAGGGATAAACATGGCGAAACTATTGGTTTTATAGAAAATTGCACAAATCGAACGAAAAATTGTGGATCATATCTTGGTGATTGAATCGCAGCCGTTTCGGTATGTAGACGTTTCGGTTTGTAGACATTTTGGTTTGTAGACGTTTTGACTAGAAATCCCTCAGAATACCACGCAAGATGAATATCCATGGTTAATTTGACTAGTGCCTCAAAATACCACGGTGCCTCAGAATACCACGCAACAGTACTAAACCTAAATTGTAGATACGTATAAGGTTATGGACTTATGGTAACCCATAAACTACTGAAGAGAACAACGAAAACCGCGAATAGTCGACGGAACGAGTCGCGAATAGCAAAACAAGACTCAAAAATTTTTCCGCGAATAGTCGAAACCGCGAATGGCAAACCCGCGAACGGCGAGGGTTACCTGTACTTGGAATATACGAGTAGTTAAAGGATTAGCTAATTACCCTGTTTGATGGGGTATTAAAAAGTCCATTGCACATGCGCAATCGTCACATTCCGCATGATCAATTGACATTACGCATAGTCAGTTGGACACATATGCTATCGTCATTTTGGTCATGTACAGTTTTGACAGTGTATTTTCAATCGATATATATAGTCATTAAAAACTTCTGACCTATAATACTTCAGATTTATTTTGCTTCTTTTGAATGGCAGAAGTTTTCAAACATTTCATTTTCTCCAAAGAAACGAAAAGCGTCTGATATTGATATCAACTTTCTTCGCTTCACGTTGACCAATTTATAACCGAAGACTTTAACCTTGTTCCAGCAAACAAGGCTGGATTCGGTTAACCGGCTAGCCGGTTAACCGCCACTAGAGCATTAGTCGATCCAAAAAAAGGATCTAGATCCAGATCCCGATCCTAACTTATAAAAGGATCTTCGATCCGATCACGATCCCCAAAAGATCCTTTCAATAATAGTCAGAGGACTATCATTTTTAGTACAGCTCCTGGAAGGAGATGCCTTATGGCATGGACGGCGTGCAATGTCCGTCCGTCTGCAGCAGCCTAGGGCGTACCTAGTACTTAAGTTAGTATTCAAACCATAAACACATTAAAAAATATATATATTGCTTTTCGACGGAGATTCATGAATTTTACTTCTAAAAATTTGATAATATATTATAATTTCGTTTGATATTGGAGATACAGTTGGGGATGATATTGCTAGTGAGTTCCATATCTCCTCTTTTTTTTGAGTCACGTAATCTTTTATGTTGTTGTGCCCTAAAACCGAAAGTGTTCCATGCCAAAAAAACAGTACCGCCACCTTTTGGCCGGTGATTTGAGAGAATTTTTCCGTATTACTTCACGGGGCATTGCCTTTTGTCATTTTTTACATTCTAGAATAAAATGGAAGGTTTTAGAGTATAATAGAAACAAAAAAATTGCCTCTGTTTCTAGGAATTATAGCAAGAAGAATGCCTATTTCAGTATTTAAAATTGGTCATGCGCGCAATGTGACGATTGCGCATGGGGAAAGGACTTTTTAATACATGCGAACATTATCTTGCATATGATAAAATGCCAACCCATAGCCTACTCTAATAATGCCACACAGTAGACTGAAAATTATGGACTAGGGATGAAGTAGTAGCCGAATGGATTAATACACGATTAGCCTAAAATCGTTAATCATGCAGAATAGGCATTAAGAATGTATTACCAGCATATATAAACATGGTATCAAAGTACATATATCCGTTGGAAAAATTTCGATTAGTCATCATATCATTGCGCAACAGGTCATTCTAAGGACAATTTTAGCGATTTTCTAAGTTGTTTTAACCCTATTTCTAAATGGTATTAAGGTGTGACTTTGTGTAGAACCAAGATTGGTACGAGTTGATTTGGAAAATTTAGAATTTTTGAATGGAATGTTATTACATTCCTGCGTTGCTATGGTAAAGCATTTTGGTCAGTTTGGGCCATTTCGTGCAAACTGTAGTAACTAGATCTTCAAATTTGATCGTGTTTGATAGGCAATGGACTACTTCCTATTAGGTGATAATACAACTTGACTTCTAAATTCAACGAGTTTTGAGTTATGGGTTGATTTTAAGAATGTGACCGAAACACTAAATTGTCTCATAGCTCTATAGTCTGAATTTAGTTTAACTTGTATTATTACCTAATAGGAAGTAGTCAATTGCCTATCAAATACGATCAAATTTGAAGACCTAGTTCACAGTTTGCAGGATATGGCTCAAACTGATCAAAATGCTTTACCATAGCAACATAGGAATGTAACAACATTCCATTGAAAAATTTTAATTTTTCAAATCAACTCGTACTAATCTTAGTTACACAAAAAAATTATACCCTAATTAATTAATTAATACCATTTAGAAATAGGCTTAAAACAGCTTAGAAAATTGCCAAAATTGTCCTTAGAATGACCTGTTGCGCAATGATATGATGACTAATCGAAATTTTGACAACGGATATATGTACTTTGATGCCATGTTTATATATGCTGGTAATACATTCTTAATGCCTATCCTACATGGTGAACGATTTTAGGCTAATCGTGTATTAATCCATTAAGCTATTACCGCATCCTTGGTTATTTACTGTGAGGAATTATTAGAGTAGGCCAGTGGTTCTCAACCGGGGTGCCGCGGCACCCAGGAGTGCCATTTGCTTCCTCTAGGGGTGCCGCAGGCCTTACGACACTTACATACTGCTTTATTTTTTTTCTATTGATACCATTGTCAATGTTGAATTTGATGATTGTCCTCTGACAATCCTCTGGAATAATTTATTACACAATATTCACAATAATTTCCTAGTTTATTAATTAGTTATTCTATAATAAAGTCGTAATAATTCAAATCAATCTCCATTTTTACTATCATTTGTTCATTGGCCTGCCCCTAAGTTGAAGTTGAACTAATTTAAGTCGAACTAAGGTGAAGTCGAACCCTAAGTTGAAATTGAAAAATTGAAGTTGAATTGAAAGAAGTTGAACGAAGTTGAAACTAAGTTGAACCCTAAGCTGAAAGGTTTAAGTTTAGAAAGGGTGCCGCGAGAAGAAAAAGGTTGAGAAACACTGGAGTAGGCTATGGCCAACCCAACTCTGATCTTCAAAAAGATTTTTTCAAATTACATAAAAAGCACCTCCGACGGGATTCGAACCCGCAACCCCCGGCTTAGGAGGCCGATGCCATATCCATTAGGCTACGGAGGCTTAAATTTTATGTTGAGTATTTGCTGTTTATATATAACATTAATTTAGGGAGCAGAAGAACAAAAAGTAACGGACCTGGGTGGGCTCGAACCACCAACCTTTCGGTTAACAGCCGAACGCGCTAACCAATTGCGCCACAAATCCTTAAAATTTTAATCGTCTATAAACAATTTATAAAAAGGCTTCGTGTATTTGCGTAGAATGGCTAATGAATATATTTGGTGTCTTTAGTTGCAGTAGATTTTCTGATGGGGACACAACATCTAGTTGCATATACTGAAAAATAGAGTGAGCATGCTTCGCAATTTTCCCCTGATGATGTGTACAATGGAGACGAGACCGGTTTATTCTACAAGTGCCTCCCAGACAAGATGTTTTTAATGAAAGGAGAAACTTGCAACGGAGGAAAGCAAAGCAAGGAACGATTAACCGTTCTTGTTGCAGTTAACATGTCAGGGAAGGAGAAGCTTCCGCTCCTAGTTATTGGAAAATATTTGAAACCTAGGTGTTTCAAAGGTGTCCAGACTATTCCAGTACAGTACGAAGCTAACAAAAAAGCTTGGATGCTGTCACATATCTTCACTTCGTGGCTTACCAAGTTGGACAAGAAATTTATGCAGGAAGGAAGAAAAGTAGCGATGATAGTTGATAACTGTCCATCCCATCCTAATATTCAATCACAACTCAACGCTACGAAATTAGTATTTTTGCCTCCTAATACGACATCTACACTCCAACCATGTGAGCAGGGCATTATTCAAAATTTGAAGGTTCACTACAGGCATATGCTGCTGCAAAAAATGGTCTTCGCAGTCGATAACAAGGAAAAATTTTCAGTTAATGTCCTAGAAGCCTTACGAATCTTGAAATCCGCATGGTGCAAAGTAACACCCCAAATGATTGCTAATTGCTTCCGGCATACAGGCTTCTTAGTGCCTAATGTTGATGAGGAATTTGAGATTGAAGTCCGTGAAGGAGGTTCAGACAGTGGAATCCAGGAAGATGAAATTCTTAGAATACTACCACAAGGGGTTACGTTCGCAGATTACCTCTCTGTGGATGATGGAATAATCCCTACAGGTGTTATGACAGATCATAGTATTCTATATACTAGTATATAGAATGCTATGGACAGATGATGACATAGTCGAAGCCTTCACCAATGCTGGTGGAGAGCCAACCTTAGATGAATTTGAAGAGGATGACACACCATTTCCACTTGAGGTACCAACCTCTTGTGAAGCTCTAAAAGCATTGAAATTAGTTCAGCGTTACTTCGAATCACAAAAGCATTCTGAGGATAGTCTTGACCTTGTTCGCCAATTAGAAGATAATTTAACTAGTCTTCTCATTGAGTCTAAAAGGCAGAGTAGTATTACCGACTTCTTTCCAGACTAGTGTTCTTCGAGTATTTCCTTACTAAATATTGTATGACTTGGTGTGTGCCTACGAGCACTTTGAATATGGTACGTAGTATGTACGTAGATAGATACTAGACAGATATTTCTCAATGAAAATACAGTCGAATCTCGTTAATACAACATAGATAATGAGTTCTCTATTTAACAAGTACAATTTCATACTCTCACGTAGTTATCACTATGTATATTAAGTATTTTGGACAAATGTGGCTATGTACGTACGTACTTCGGTTAATACGTACTCCGGATAAGGAGTACAAATCTCCACGGTCCCTTGGTGTACGTGTTAACGAGAGTCGACTGTATTTACAATTTCATTTATGCATTCATGTCCATGATAACGGATTCCAGTCAATTCGTACATATAACAACTCCTTATAATAAAATGTACTGAGAGCATGCTCATTACAGGGGCGACATACCCGGTACGGTAGGACGGCGAGTGCCGTACCACTTTTCGGAGAGATACGGCATTGCCGGCATTTTACCATTTTCCCAATAATCAAAGAGAGGAGAAGGGGCGAAATCATCAAAATTCAAAGAAATATCTCGGTATTCTGCTATTGCAGGATTCCAGAAATTAAACCAATGATCCAATACCCCATTTGTCGTGACTGGTTTCATATTTGGGGCATGCGTTTCAGTTACAGTTTTTATAAATGAAGAATAAAAACCATCGTTCCTTTCCGTTCCGTAAATTAGGTATGCCCAATATTTATGTACTATGAAAATAGTACGTGCATGCCAACCTGAGCCATGATAAAAGCGGGACGCAGCGTTGAATTTCGCGGGACATGGCGGGACGCAATAGAAAAGTATTATACACAGAATCGGGACATAATGGGGAGATTTCATTTAAAAACGGGACACTTATCAAAATTAGCTCAGGAGAAGAGTGAAAAAAGCGGGACGTCCCGCAAAAGACGGGACGGTTGGCATTTATGGTACTAGTATATTGTAGAGTACTGTCATAGTAATACTAGTTTAACTTGCAGCAGGTAATGATTATGCTTTGGAATTCCTTTTAGTGAATTCTAATCGCACACTTTCACTTGTGATTCACTTATGAAATCAAAATAAAATTGTTTAGATTAAGTTGTTTCAAAATCAATCAAAGGCAACAACTTAAATTTGGCACACGCAGGCCTCTAGAGAGAGTTCGTCAATCACTGACTATGCCAAATCTATAAGTCAAGATTTCAGAGGACAATTACAACTATACACATTCTTTATTGCATTATATTGGTTAATTTATTCACAATGAAGACGTATCCGTCAGAAAAATTCATTAATAGGTTTAGCCACTCCTCTGAACCTAGTAAATTATCCCCTTATGATTAATCAATATAATTCGTACACGCACACACTTCCCCGACGGTAAATTTACCTACTGATAAAAATGCTAACATGATATCAGTTGCTATAAATATCTCTAGAGTCAAGTTGCTGTACCTTATACAATCTTGCAATATTCTAAGGTGGCAATGATATTTTATAAACTTGCACCTTTATTGTATATATTTTTCTTTTTAAAGATTGCTGTTTGTAAACAGAAGCTGCATATCCTGGGTATATATCCTAAAACGGGCTCAGGATGGACCGAACCATTTGTCATATACAGTGCTGAGTTAGCGAAACGACATATTGAACAAAGTGGAGCTATCCTAAAAGACTATGAACTAGAAATCGATTGGAGGGACACTCAGTGCAGTGGCGGGGTTGCAACTAAGAACCTCATCGATGCATTGGCTGCTAGCAACAACAAAACATACCTGGCTGTGTTCGGAGGTGGTTGTGCTGTGGCAACTAGTAGAGTTGCAGCCATTTCGTACAGATACGGATTAGCCCAGATCGCATATGCCTCTACTGCGCCTAATTTAGGAAACCGAAAGCTGTACCCCAAGTTTGTCAGGGGTGTACCGTCTGACATAAATGCTGTGCCCGCTAGAGCGAAGTTCATCATAGAACAGAATTGGAAACGAGTGGCCATCATAAATGAGCAGCATCCTATTTTTGTTGCAAGTTCGCATAACATGGAAGTTGTATTAGATGATTTAAACATAGATTATCGAGTAGAGGATTTCGCGCCCGATGGTCTAATTCCCCTGGAACAACAAGTGAGGACAATAGCTAGTAACCTGAAAACTTACAGAGTGATAATAGCGAATATGTACGAAGATTCAGCCATTGAGTTGTTCTGTTTGTTGCATAAACAAAACGAAATTCGTTTGCTACACCCCTACACTACATGGATATTTTTAGGATGGTTTACTGACCAGTGGAATAACAAACCGGAAGAACTTGAGAAAGTGGGATGCACAGCTGAGGAAGTGGCAAAGATATCAAATGGTGCACTGGGTTTCTTAGTCGCGCATAATAAAACAAACGTTATAGGTGAGGTCAACAGTGGCGTCACGATATCTAACTATACTGTGAATGAACTCTACCAAATGTATAAAAATCTTACCCTTGAAAATATCGGCTCTGATCAAGAATTTAACCGAACATCCGATGTTCATGACGCTTACGTATACGACTCTTTATGGACATTGGCACTGGCCTTACATCAAGCTGAAGAAAATGGCTTCAATCTGTCCGCCATTTCTCAAAAGGACCCCCTTACCGACACAGAGTATTTCTCCGACAATAGTTCATATTCACAAGAAATATATAATGGAATGTTAGCCCAGGAATTTCAAGGTTGGACTGGAAAGGTTAGATACTGTGGAAATGAAGGACATGAACGTGTTTATGAGCTTGTACAGATTCTAGAGTTTGTGGATGGGAGCCTAGAATATCGCGGTGAAATCACAAACGTTCCTAGATTTACTAGTAATTATAGCGACGTTGATAGCATGGGGTATGTGTTAAACGAGTCGTATCCATTTAAGTTCTGGAAAGAAGAAAAGGCATCCGATGGTATAGAAACACACGACCTTCCAATTGCAATATTGGCGATTTTTTACGTGATTTCTTTCATAATGGTAGTGTACACTAGCTTCTACGTTGTTTTTATTGTCATCGGTAGAATTCGGAATCTAGAATCTATACATAATTCAGCTCCAACTTTAACTAGCATTATAATTTGCGGAAACTACTTTTTGATCCTCGCAAATGTTTTCTTTATTTCCAATGATCGAATCATTAGAGGAACAGGACAGGGGTTCGTTTCAAACGTAACTGGTGAACAAAGTACCACAGAAGTATGCGAAAATGACTCGTGCAAATTCCTATGCATGTTTCCTATCTTTCTCTTGCTCGTAGCTTCGAGTATCATTTTCGGTGCCATGATGTCGAAGGCAGCTCTCATTCATATTGTGGTTGTAAAGCTCCAACTGAACCCCAACAAACGCCTCAATTACACTTTAGCGATTAGTTGGCCATTCCTCCTCGCCACAATTGACACCTTTTTTGTCTTGCTTTGGTCGCTAGTTGGCCCACTCGTGATGAAGTTGGAAGTAATTCCTTCCGGCATCCAGGATCCTCCATTTTTCAGTGTTATACAGTGTGGAGTTTCTACTGAGAAGACGACAGAAACCAATGTCTTTATCGCTATTCTGATAGTCTACAAATCCGTAATCGTCTTATGTGGCCTTATAATGGCGTATAACCTTCGAAGCGTACAGAAACAAATACTCCGTTATGGAGATACCATTTCGTGGACAATGTATAATATGACCATTTTCACACTTATCCTCATACTTTCATTCTTCCTAATACAAAGTTATGATATGAAAATAGCCATAGTTTCGCTCCTTATTTTAGCTACCGGATTTCTAACTGTCACTATCATCGGGTTCCCTCCAGTCTATTACTCATTCCTTGCCTTGAAGCATAAATCGGTTCTAAATCCAGTTTCAAATAAACCTGAAATTGTCCAGGATAAGAAAATGCTTGAGAAATCTATTGCTTCTCTTCAAAAGGATAATGTCGACCTGAAAACAATGAATGTAAAGATGGGGCAGAAATTGAGCGAGAGTGGAGTCGACTTTCCGCCGGCCTACGAGAAATTTCGCATGGCTAGTGTGTCTGAAGATGAAGCAAAGTCTTAAATTATTTTACTTTTTGTGCTCATACTATCCCTTTTGATTTGGATTGAAAAATTTTCTCCTATTAATTTTATGTATAACTGCTCTTTTGAATTAGTTTGTGCAGATTGTTAATTATTACAGTAAAAATATGAAATCAATATGTCTGTCACATAATTATTAAGAATTACTCAATCAATCACAGTATTCACAAGGTACAAGTAATTGATTTCAAAATTAATTTTTAATAAGATAAATAGTTATTAATCAATAATTTATAGGAAACCTTCGGATGCAATCACCATTTTACATCTTTCAGGCATTGACTGGCAATATGGTTGTAAGAATTCTGAACTTATCCCGGACCAAGTTTCTTCGAGCATCCTTTTTAGCTCAGAAATTGTTCTAGGCCCTTTTTTAATCAATTCCCTCTTCACCCAAGCAAATAAATTTTCAATAGGGTTTAGATCTGGGGGTTTGAGAAGGCCAAGGAAGTTGCATAGGCACGTTTTTATCGATGAAGGCCCTCACAATTTTCGAGGTGTGCTTGGGGTCGTTATCCATCACTAACCGCCAGTCATCTTGATGGAAAACCTTTGCCTGCTCCAGTAAATGACCTTCCAAAATCTCAATAAACTTCAAGCTATCCATATTCGTAGTGAATACACAAAGGGGAAATGTTCCCATAGAGCTAAAACCAGCCCAAACATTAATTTTAGGAGCGTGCTTAGTGGTTGGAGCGACCCGTTTTTTTCCTGATTTCGTCCACATCTGTATCCGACCCCGAGAGAGCCAGATGGACATCAATGAAAACGGTTTTAGACCATGATGATTTAGGATACTTATGTTTCTTTGCCCATTGTATTCTACTCTGACGATTCTTTTCGCTCACCATCGGTGAATTAGTCGGGTAGATCTTGGAGTATTTCATCTCCTTTAGGTTTCGTCGAATAGTCTCATATGAGGGCTTTCCAGGAGCAATTTGTGCTAAGGTACGTAATGAAAGATAAGGTTTGCGTCGAATTTGTTGGGTTACACACCTCATCGTTGACTTGGTAAATTTTCTGGGTCTTCCGCCACCACTACCATGTCCTAATCCAACGTCGCGTGATTTTCTCGATTTCACTAAATAGACCGTTGAGACACTGACTCCTAATTTTTCAGCAATTTCCTTTATTGACAGGTCTGTTGTTTCCAGTAACAAATCTATTTGCTCTCGCTTAAGTTTTTGAGCCATTTGTGGTAAAAATAAGTGCTAATTCATGTAGAAATATTAAATCAACGTTATGAAAGTCTAAAATAGGTAAAAACACGAATCATCCCTGGGATTATTAGCGTTCACACGAATTAATAACATAATATACCAATATCATGACATATTTGCAAAATAAACACGTGAAATTTATGGTGAAATTGCATTGAAACAACTTGACCAATGATATTTTAGAAGATTATGGTCATATAGAAATTGGGTAAGATTCTTAATAATTATGTGACAGACTGTATATTCAACAGATTTATTATTTTGTTTTCAATTTGAGCGATATTAGTTGCCTCCTCAAAAGGGGATAAAATTTCGACAAAATCTTTCAAAGAATTCAGTTCATAGGAGGCTAACTTTGTTGTGTCAAGGGAGTTGAGTTTGTCTTTATCTACTGCAAGGATGGATTTGATCATGAGTAGCTGTGTTCCAGCGAGTAGGCACACTAGATTGTAGCCTTTTCTCACCTTCGAGTATTTCTGCGGAAATAGTTGATTTGTGAACAAATGATACAATCGTCGATACCTTGGATATAACTTTGGTAAAGACACCTGCGTTGTTTAGGCCATCTTTTACTACAAGTTGGAGAGTGTGTGCAAAGCACGAGCTACGAGTTGGAGGGAGTAGGTCAAGAACATCTTTTTCATAATCAAAAATTTGTTCGCTATGGTTATCATTATCATCCTCACTTTCACTACCATCTGATTCCTGGTAGGTATTTATGTATCCAGGAAGACTAAACGCCTTTACCATATTCGATGCGTTTCGATGCAATTCAGAATATAACGTCCTGTGATACCAATGTAGCTCCTCATTTGCCTATTAGACCAAAGATCAGTAGTTAGAGATACGCTATGAACCTTTTCAAATTCTTTTGTGAGGTTTTCTCGCAATATAATATATTTCTCTTTTATGATTTTATTGGAGAGATGCTTTCGAGGGCAATTTGTATTTAGGATCTAACCTCCCAATAAAAGAACGAAATATCGTGCTTTCTACAATAGAAAGAAATTGATAGCAAGCTGGTGTGCATCTTGAGAGGAATATTTCTTGCTCGAAGTGGAGAAAATATTAAGTTTCTGTTTTCTGTCTGGTGCTTAAGTAAGTGATTACGCTTGATATGTTTGATGAAATTCGATGTAGATCTCATACAACCAGAAGTATCTTTATGACAATACCTACACTTCGCTTTAAAATTACCACTTAAATTATCTGGCAAGTCAAAATTCTTCAGAATATGGGATATATCTCTACTTGCCATCCTGGAAATATTATTGTTTGAAGAAAATAACAAATTAACTTGACGAATTACATTATATGACACTTTTGTTATACGTATAGTACCAATAACTTCTACATCTTCTTGTGACAAAAATAAATATTGTGTTGGAAATATATTGATAGTATTCATTTCATATTAATATAAAAAGTGAAGGACAACAAGAAAGTACTTAAGTACAAGTACAAGTACTCAAAAAATGTAAGTACAATTGTACTTGAATCCAACCCTGATGCATATGTAATGCGCATGAAAATGATCAGAAAGATATTCGATGCGTAAAGCTTGAAAACGCTGGATGAAACCCTGAAACCAATATGGCAAACACTTGAATATTTATCTGAAATAAATATTCGTTAGCTCAAGCCAATCGAAAAATACTCTAGTGTGCTAAAAATTAGTTTTTCTGACAGGCAGTTTCTTCATCAATTCAGACTAGGTAATATATGTACGTACATATATCAAGGTTGGAACCGATCGAACCTGATATCAGTATTCATGAATAGTCGTCTTACCCAATACCGAATACTGATAATATTCGGTTACCTAGCAACTCAGGTTTTGTTCACAAAAAGGTTAGGTCGGAATGGACATCTGTCAACCGAAATTTTCGTCATCTGGCTACAAATATATTCTGATAGTAACAGATTTCTGTACTAAATATATTGAAGCACGGTCATTGAAATGAAAATCTGCAGAAGAGACTGCAAAAAGGTTATTTTCCATCTATAATCGACAAGGAGCTCCTATTGAGATTCTATCAGATAATGGAAGAGAATTGATAAACGAAATAATTAAAATACAAGCTACGTACAATTGTAAAAATCTATTATCCAACCCTAACATCCTCAAACGAATGGAGTTGATCTCCGAATAAAACGCTACTTGATGAAAATGCTAGATACTAAACGAGAAAACTGGTATGAATACCACGAACAAGTAGTATTTGCCATTAACATTCGAAAGAGCCAGCAACAGGGTTTTCTCCTTTCCAATTGATGACTGGGCTTCGATAAGTTCGTACACCAATAGAAGCAGGAAACCTAGATGAAATGTATTTTCAAAATATTGATCGTTTAAAAGCGACCTCGAATCTATAAACAATTAATTAAGACGAAAACGATATTGAACTTTAATTGAGTCCATGCGTAGGCTATGGAAACTACATCCCTGAGAGCTCTTGATAATATTACAAAAACCCCCAAAACAGATAAAAAGAAGTTACGATTCGAAATTAAAAATAAAATTATCTGTGCAACTTAAAATCGGAGAACAGGTACTTATGTAGAATATCCTCTAAGCAAAAATGATGCCAGGCACTAATGTTGAAGATTCTTGGATAGGACCATCGAGGTTGTCAAGGTGAAGTCACGTATAAATTCAGAGGGATGGGAAAATACAACATGTCGAACATAAATTCTTGAAGAAATGGCCAAAATAGGTAGATAAGTGTTGATAATAGAAATAGCATCAAGCGATGAAAATAGTGCAGAATCACGCAGCAAAGTTGCACATAGAATGATTCAGCATATCTCTCCTTGCTTGAACAACGCGAACCTGATTTTCATGACAGTAGAGTCTACTTTTCGATGCTGGAGTTGTTTCGGAGGATTTATCATCATTAACAGATTATTCCAGTTTAAAAATAACCCGGAACAATTATAAGATCATTGTAGGAATAATGCCAGAGAAATAATTCAGTCTTAATTTATCTCTGAACAAATTGTCAATTGATTTATTTTATAACAAATTTGTTCCGAGTGGAACCCACCCTGCAAGAGCAATTGTAACTTCCTTCAATGTTATGACAATTATGATGGCAATTCCCATTGTTTACAAGGCATTCATTGATGTCAATACAAGAAGAAGAATTGAGTGGGGAGAGTTCATAACCATCGCTACAGTTACAACCTCCGTTGCTAAGTTGGCATTCGTCGATCTCAACGCAGTCTGAGAAGCCACTGAGGCTCTAACCATCCGGACATGAACACGCGTAAGACCATCGTGTTTGTGCAAATGGTACAGTTTGTGTTTCCTACCATGCATTCGTCTACGTCCTGACAGTAGGTTCCATTTTTAAGAGGTATCCACCCATGCATCCACAAATATAGGAGCCAACCGTGTTAACACAAGTTTGTTCACACGTTGTATCGTTTCGACATTCGTTAGAATCAGAGCATGAATCAAGTTCGGGCGAATAGCTGTATCCAGTTTTACATGTACAATTGCATTTATTCCCAGAGTCAACTCGAATCCATTCTTCTCCGCTACAAGCAATCGAGTGGTTGAAGCAGGAATAGCTTCTACTGGGAAAGTTAGCATATGCTTGCATTTGTTGGGTTTCCAGGAGCGAATTCTGGTGGCTGTTGAACCAACTATGTTAATAGCTATTCCAAAGTTGCTTAATCTCGATAGCCATTGCTTAGAACAATCACACTTGAATTGTACATAATAAATTTGAATAAGTGTTAGTTCTGGCAATTGCTGGAAGGGTTCCGGTGTTAGGTATTCTGGATTGTAATACCAAATGTATACATGTTCAAGTGATTTGAGAGGTGCAACGGTATTGAAAGGGGATGTTGGGTTTCTATCAAGGTCAATATAACGTATTCTTGTCAGTCCAGAAAAGGCTTTGTCACTCGCCGTGGAAATGTTGTTATTATCCAATCGTAAATAAGTTAAACTGCTTAACCCTTCGAATGAATAATCCTGCAATGTAGCTCCACAAGTCTTATGAAGTTACCGTCGTCGTGGCGAATTAGTGCCATTTCGCCTACTCAATGAAATGCATCGTTGTTTGACACATTTTTATGTTCTCAAGAATCATTCATTTTGCTGATTATTTATAATTAGTACTATTTTCACTTGACACTATTCCGAAAACATTTCATTGATCTGGCTAATTGTGAGCAATGCATTTCATTTAGTATGTGAAATGGCACTAACCCGTCATGGGTGTGGCCGTGGAAAGGCAGATCTTGTATTCCCATAAAACACACACAGTCGAAAATCAACTCGATTGACTTTCTCGCATTGTGCTACGCACTTTGTTTTGATAAAAAAAGTTAAAAATACTAGATCATTTAAAGAGATCAGAAAATTACACAATATAAACAATACTATTTTTTAAAAGTTGTCTGTAGTCTTCTCTCAACTAATTTTCACGCAATTTATTTCTACTGAGCCCCACCGTGCCCCCCTAGCGCCTCCTCTGGTCAAAACCCCTGCGTAATCATCAGTGCTGTGGAGAGATTTTTTGGGCCCTCTGGCTAGGTTGGAACCCGGGGCCACTAATTATTTTCCTTGAAATTTTTAGCTGTATATTTTATGCATTGAAGTTTCGATATAGCAAGTTTAATGATCTTAATAGGATATATTTATATTACATCATCTAAATATACGTAATTATAACAGACAAAGTTCTCTAAAAGTAACCTCTTCGAGCTTTTGTGAACCTGATTTGTGGCTGTAAGAGATAATTGATCGTTAATATTCATACGAGTATAGCCAAATATTTTTTTCTACGTATATATATGAATTTGGTGTTGAAGTATTTGTAGACTGGCATGCGCATTACTAACATGTAGAAAACATTTTTGACTTGATATAATTTTATAGCTAATACTTTGAGGTGTAGGTATGAAATGAATACAGGGATTCAAGTGAAATATATTTATTAATAGTAAGATGTTGTTAATTCATAACAAATTACTAATAGAAGTAAGTGCATGTGTTCACAGACTAAGTTTTCTTTGTGATGCAATAAATTTGATATTGTGCAGGAAAAATATACTATTTCTGGAACATCTGAATTTCTGGGCCCTCTGCTTCGGGCCCCCACTGCCTCCGGGCCCCCCGGTTCGAACCCAAGTACCCCCCCTCTCCACGGGCCTGGCTATCATTAGTGGCGGCGCGGTTGACACACACATTCGACAGAAGTGGCAACAGTTCCCTGAGCTCAGACGGTCTCTAAGGTACCAAACACCTGAACAGAGATTTCAATCTCCGGATTCTTGAATTGTGGTGTCGTACAATGATTTCTATTGCGAGCATGAAGCTATAGCTATACGCGTATAATGTATAGCAGAAAAGTGACAGTTTTTTGTAGCGTGAAAAGTTCGTTTAGGTATCCGAACTAAACATGATTACATACATAGATACCTACATGCCGATTTCCATAGCTCTAAAAGCTTAATAGTTCTTCAATCAATTCGGACAAACAAACAAACCTGCTGCGTTTCAATATACGTCAATATACATAAGATTTATAAGGAATCCCGGGTATAAAGAAGCCATGTAAGATCAGATAAATGATTGGGCACTGGAGTATTTTCATTGTATCATTTAGAAATCTCGATGAATTGAAAACCCTCGAGTCTATGTCTTGGAATTGGAAACCATACTAAATACAAGGTGTGACCAATTCCAATTGTGTCCCAATCCAACGTGAGTATGTGGCATGGACCCAATATGTCATATATACATTGTATTCGTTGATGCAAATATCAAATTGATTCGAAAAGTGAAATTACTCCAAATGCGAGAATGCAGTGCAAAGAAACATTTGCGTTGGGTAACGAATGAGGTTAAGATTCTCACCACATTAGCACTCCCCCAAGCTATTCTATTCTTCACAGAAGGATTGCAATTAAAAATAAGTAACGTGTTCATAGGCAGGAGCTCTGGAGACAATGTAACACTGATGTTAAGTGCTCTTTTTCTTGGTCAAGTCATCACTAATTGCACAGCCTTTCCCATCTCACAGGGGCTATCCATATGCGTGAATATATTGTGTTCTCAAGCGCACGGGGCAAAGCAACACAGATTAGTTGGGTTGTATTTTTATAGAGCTATCTGCATGGCAATTCTCACTATTTTCCCAATCTCTGCTCTGTTCATCAGCGTACGGCCAATGGTATACATGATTTCAAAAGACTGGGAATTAGCTTCAAATGCTGGTAGCTACACTTCTATTTTCTGTTTTGGGTATCCAGCTTATGTCTACTATAAAACTGCTATTCGTTTTCTTCAAGCACAGAATATTGTGTGGCCTCCACTGATCTATCTGACTCTTGGTAACATTCTTAATGGAGTGCTGCAATATATTTTTATATTTCACTACAACGCCGGAATTGCAGGAGCAGCTGCCGGTTACGTTGTTAGCATGTACCTTGATGCATTGTTGATTTTCGCACACATTCGATTCACACAGACAGTTGCCTCTGTCAATTGGAACGTTGAAATGATCAGAGAATGGTATCATACAACCAAATATTCAATCTCAGCAACAATACAAACACTAGCTTCTACAATTATGACAAATTTCATTCCATACATTATATTGGGCATAATAGCAAAAAACCGAACACAGTTAACTATATTCTCAATACTCTACTCAATATGGTTTGTATTGAGTCTCTTTTCAATGGGATATGCAAGTGCTATCACAGTCCGTATTGGTAATATTCTAGGTGCGAACGATCCTGCTGAAGCTAAAAAAACTGCAATTTTCGGTATTATCTATGGTGGAATTTGTATACTAACCACTTCAGGTCTTTTATTCGCGGTAAGTGAGCCTTTGGGTAATCTATTCACTACGGATATACTTCTCAGAAGAAACCTTGCATTCAGTATCAAAATTCTATCGGTTACCATTCTCGGAGATTTCATGTTCTTGGAACAGGGAATAATGAATGCATGCTGTATGCAACAAATAGATGCAATTCTGAAAATAGTCTTTAGAATTGTTTTAGGTTCTGTTCTAAGCTTCATTATCACAAACTATGTTGAGTGGAAAGCTTTGTGTCTGCTATGTATCCAGTCGCTAATGTGCATATTATGTCTTATATTCGGTCTCGTAGTGATATTCAGTAAAAATTGGAGATATTTTGCGTTAAAGGTATCTAAAAATACTGGAAACTCGCAAAGAGTAAAAACTCAAGACAGAAACTATCCCAAATTACTCTCAACATTGTATAATGGAAAGCTACTTAATTCAGAAGTCTTTCTAGTATCAAGATATTGTAGCTGTTTACTATTTGGCGCTCTAATATTTGTCATAGCTTACGTATATAATTAAAATAGGCAAGTGACTATTGTGAATTGATGTGTTGTTTCTACCTAAATAAACAATTAAAAGCCCCTCACAGACGGAATGAGTGTGCTTACATACTCTAGGGAACGGCAGAGATTATGACATCATAAATCGAGGGAATTTAGATACAAACCACTTTTTTAAAGTCAAGATTTCAGTGTGCTTCCTATTCTATTATATAGGATCTATGATCCTAACGTAATAGGTACACAGTTCTAAAATGAGTGTTGGTGTCCGGCCGGCTGTAATGCCTCCCCCAGCTACCCATAATTTTACGAATAGTAGGAGATTGGATTTAAAAGATGCTCAGTATTGATCTCCCACAATACAGTCGAACCTGTCTATAACGGCCACACAAGGGACTGCGTCAAAACAGAATACTTATCTGGCGCGACAATGCCGCTAGCCTAAAAATTCCTGAGAGCCGTGGTTCTAGGCCCTATTTCCTCACTGGTCTGAAATGGGTACCATCTCCACTGAAAATGCTGCGTTATTATCGCTAGAGTCAGCGCCATATAATAATTCTGCAGGTCAAAAATGATCGTTAAGCCCACCATACACGATGCAACTTTGTTGCATGCAACAAGTCAACATACACGATGCAACAATGTTGCATGCAAAATTTTGCATGCAACACTATTTCCGTGCAACTTTGTTGCATGAAATATTCATTCTCGCGCAACTTGTTGTATGGAAAATCATATTGTTGTGTACAGTATGCATATACTAATTTATAAATATAATTGTAATTGATAAATAGTTATTTTCAATCCCATATTATGATTTCAAAAAAGTCTTCTCGTTTCCTCATTCTTGATTACTTTACTTTGTCGGAGGTTGTAAAGATAAGGCCATACTTGATACAAATCTATATATAAATCAAGTTTTTCGTCTGTCCAGTGATAATAAGGTTTGGCAATTTTGGTTTACAATTTGGTTATTGAATGGATCGACTTTATCATATACAGCAGGGCTGTCCAACTATATTTACTTCGGGCCGCAATACAGGGGCGTGCACTCGGGATGGGTATTAATAGAGGCATTTTGGACAATTTGTATCGTGAACAATAGAAGCTGATATCTATTGAAAAGAATTGGTAGGACCATGGTCTAACAGCCCTATGTCCCTATGTCCCTACCAGAACTTATAGCCATATACTATAACGAATGATAAAATCATGGCGCGAATAATACTTGTGGAAGAAAACGAGATGCATGAAATGGAAAAATTTGGAGAATTTGTCTAAAAGTGGGTAAAAAAGGGGGAGATTGAAGCAGGCAACGCGGGCCGCACAAAGCAAGGCCGCGGGCCGCCTGTTGGACAGCGCTGATATACGTAAAGGAATTTACTACAAGTACAAGTATTTTTATTGAAAGTGTTCCCTTGTTGCTTACTTGATTGAAATCCTAACCTCACTTTAGTACTAAAGTTATCTCGATTTAACCATCTGCTATCAGTTGTGGTTTTCAATACTAAACAATTAGGAAAAACAGGTATTTTGAAATTCCATGCAACTTTGTTGCATGAAAAATTCACCATACACGATGCAACAAAGTTGCATGCAACGATGTTGCATGGAAATTTCAACATACACGATGCAACAAAGTTGCATGCAACTTTGTTGCATCGTGTATGGTGGGCTTTACATACAGGTGGCTGGCATAGATAGGTAGGGGCCAGAATATACAGTATTAGGTTGTAACTATTTCGATATTATGTGCCCGAGGCAGATGCCTCACACGTCCTACCCGAGTCACTGTACTCACAGGGTAATAACACATTTTTATCGTAATCATTTTTATAAAATATTCTTTGAACCTAAATATCTTAAACCATTCTCTAGGGGATTAGACGATACTTTACTCTATTGATTCTTTTAGACATATCTCGTGCTATGCACGATATACAATTCTCAGTCATTAAAAGTATTTTGTGTCCTTCCATCACTGGCGCTCTTTATTAGGTCTGTCCCCAGAACCCTGGAAACGAATTAGATTATTGAATGGGACAAGTAAAATATAAATTATATATAAAAATATAAATAAAGATTATACAAGAAGTGAAGGTAAGAAGGTAAGTGATAGGTAAGAAAATAACGTTTGTCCTAAAAGTAAACATGGAATAGAAGAATACAATTGTGTTAGAAGAGAGATACTTTGTCAAATTAAACGACAGTACCATCTTCGCCTCGTGCCTTTGAACTGCTGGGGTGGAGTTCGGATATTAATCTGTCGGACTAAATCGGAAAACACTTCTTGGACGTTGACTCTAGCCTTAGCTGAAGTTTCGTAGAAGGAACAACTGAACTGTCTGGAAAGACCAAATCCCTGGTCCTTTCCAATCGTTCTCTCATCTTCCAAATCTGCCTTGTTTCCGGCCAGGACCATGGGGACATTGTCCTGGTCTTTGACTCTGAGGATCTGTTCCCTCAACTCCTGGAGCTCATTGAACGTCGCCTGTGCAGTGATAGAGTATACAAGCAAGAATCCTTGTCCGTTCTTCATGTAGAGATCTCTCATGGCAGTGAATTGCTCAGTTCCTGCTGTGTCCAGGATTTCCAACATGCACTGCTGCTCGTCTATTTCTACCGCTTTCCTGTAGGAGTCCTCTATGGTTGGGTCGTATTTCTCAACGAATATCCCTTGCACGAATTGCACAGTGAGTGCACTCTTCCCAACTCCCGCACAGCCTAGGACCACCAGTTTATACTCTCGCATTCGTAACGAATCGATAGATTACTAACAAATTAATTGAATAAACACAGATATCTTAATATATTAAAATGCTAGGATTTGTTTGTTCGAATTGATTGAAGAATTGGCAAGTCGTAGAGATACGAAAATTGGCATGTAGGTTTCAAATGATGAATCTACAATTAAGTTCTAAGATCTAAGCGAAATTTTCACACCTCTGCAAAAAAAATGGAAAACAATTTTTCACACCTTTTCTATACTAAATAAATGACCTACACTATCACAATAGAAATCATTATACAAGTACAACACTACAATATATCGTCATTGTTATTAATACTTCAAAGCCACAACTTATGTTTGATCGCTTAAATGTATTATAGTGTATGGCAATAAAAAAATTATCTATATATTTTCACACCTTTATATACATATTTTCACACCATTTGATGAATTTTGAAAATAATGCTAGAGACTAGCTTCCAACGGCTGACATGGGGTTTTCAGGGGTGTAGATTTCGAATATCATATTTTCAGATTTATATGATAAATTATTTGTTTACTTTTGTTTACAATAGATACATAAAGTAAACAAATTGCAAAAATATGCTAGAAACTTGCTTTCAACGGTTGACATGGGGTTTTCAGGGGTGTGGATTTCGAATATCGTATTTTCAGATTTATATGATAAATTATTTGTTTACTTTTGTTTACAATAGATACATAAAGTAAACAAATTGCAAAAATATGCTAGAAACTTGCTTTCAACGGTTGACATGGGATTTTCAGGGGTGTAGATTTCGAATATCATATTTTCGAGTAAATTTGATGATCAATTTGTTTACTTTTGTTTACAATAGATACATAAAGTAAACAAATTGCAAAAATATGCTAGAAACTTGCTTTCAACGGTTGACATGGGATTTTCAGGGGTGTGGATTTCGAATATCATATTTTTAGATTTATATGATAAATTATTTGTTTACTTTTGTTTACATTAGATACATAAAGTAAACAAATCTCAAAAATATGCTAGAAACTTGCTTTCAACGGTTGTCATGGGGTTTTCAGGGGTGTGGATTTCGAATATCATATTTTCAGATTTATGTGATAAATTATTGTTTACTTTTGTTTACATTAAATACATAAAGTAAACAAATCTCAAAAATATGCCAGAAACTTGCTTTAAACGGTTGACGTGGGGTTTTCAGGGGTGTAGATTTCGAATATCATATTTTCAGATCCATATGAGAAATTATTTGTCGACCTTTGTTTACAATAGTTATATAAAGGAAAGAATTCCAAAATATGTTAGATTGAGTGACTCCAGGCGCCCGCAGGGCGACTCTGCGGACACGCAGTGTCCGTAAGCCGCGCAGCGCAAGCAAGCGAAGCGTGCTTGTTGTAATTAAACCTGTCTGACAGTTCTATCTTCCTAATAAGCCAATATGGGACTAATACAATTTCTAGGTAGAGTCGCGTTGGCAGATGGAAGTCCGGGATACATCTTGCTTCGGAGTAACTTTGCTACGTGAGACTGGTCACGTCGTAAAGGTTGGATATATATATTTTAAAAAATTCTTAAAATGGAAAATAATCACACCATATAATTGTAAAAACATTTAATGTTAGTTGAAGTGTGAGTTGGTCTTCTAAACGCTTGCCTATGTTTGAGATAATATAGAAAGTGAAGTGCTAGAATAGAACATAATCTAAAATTCTAAGTAGATAGCTCCGTATAATGGCGATTGAACTAAACCGAAGTGATAAAGAAGTTCTACATTACAAAGTCTTAAGATTCTGCAGAGCGGATTCTCGTCGTTTCATCTTTTCCTTCGAGAGAGCGCCGAGCCACTCGTCTCTCCATGTCCGCCTCTCTTCCAGTTTCTCCAGAGGAATCTTGGCGTTGAGATACTCAGAAACTCGGTCTAGGGTGTTCCCTGACAGGTCTCGTGCTCCGAGCTCCCCTTGCTCCACGCACACACGTTTAATATTCTCTCCGTACTTCTGGCAGTAGTCAACTGCTCCGTTTGCGTTAAGCTGCATCGTCTCGAAGTTCCCCATAAACGCATACCTCATCCCGATCCCCTCTGTAAGCGCGATGTCCGCGTCCTCTGGAGAGCAGACCCCTTCCTCCACCAGCCGCCAGCACTCCATCAGGACGGCATACTGGATGCGATTCAGTACGAACCCGTTCACCTCCTTACGCACGAGGATAGGCGACTGCCCGATGTCTTTGTGGATTTCTAAACTTCTCTCAACCACGAAGTCTGAAGTCCACGGGGAAGGGACTACCTCCACCAGGGTGCAGTAGTACGGGGGGTTCACTGGGTGAGCCACGATGCAGAGATGTCTGTTCTTGAGGTATTTTGTTATTTTAGAAGGAGCGATGCAAGACGTGCTACTAGCTATGATGACGTCATTAGCGACTAGTTCATCTAACTGCGAGAAAACCTTCTGCTTCAGCTCCAGCACCTCAGGTACACATTCCTGAATGTAGACAGCCCCGGCGACGGCTTCCGCTAGTGAATCTGTATACTTGAGTCTGGAAATTACACTCTCGGCCTTCTCTCCTTCTCTCAGCATCTGGTCGCTCTCCCATTTGGCAAGCAGGGACTCGAGCACTGAGCGAGCTAGCGCGAGTTGAGCAGGGACCGTGTCGTAGAGATAAACCTGATAGCCTCTGCGGGCGAACAAGGCAGACCAGCTTCTTCCTATGAGTCCACTGCCTATGATCGAGATTTTTCCGAGGCAATCGATTGTATTTGAGGATGACATGGGATGTATGGGTTAAAATGTATCTAAAAAATGTCGGTCTACAGACCATTTCAATCTCGAACGCTTGTCTTTTCCCCTGAAAAAATTATTTATTTAACTTTATAGATTTCCTAACTTTCTGAGTAAACAAAAACTCAAACATGCACTGTTTGTATATTTGCCCGCTTCTCTGTAGTGACACCATTTTCAGGGTTCTAATGAATCTATTTGCGAGGTGCAATCGGAGCAAATATCTTTTTCGAAAAAGTATCGGGCATGCTGGCCTCCCCGTGGCCCCTCAGTTAGCGATCAGGCACTGCTTCTACAAAAATTAGGATTTTTAATGTAGAATATGGCGATATTAAGATCGTAAATTCAAACTCACTTCTTTAACAACTTTGTTTTCCAGCACTCATTTTTGAAAGTCCAATCTTAGGGACGAAGCTTAACTAAGCATGTCAAAGCGAACTTCACCTCCAATGTATTTAGAAATGACCCCCATGGATTCCAACTGGATCGACTCACTGATATTGCGTATTATGCATAATATGATGAATTATCAATAATTTGGCTACGGATATGGGTACTTTGGTAATCTATTTATAAACACAGGGAATATACTCTTGACTCTACGATTTTAGGCTAATCATGTATTAACTCAATCATCTTACACCGAATATATGCATTCTAGTATTGTCAGGCCTTATAATGAGTCGACTATTACCCATCTTGTAGTTCTATGAATTTAAAATATTACACAAAATCGGTTACCTCACTTGATGAAATTTACTCGGATGATCAGGCCGTAACAAGCATTGAGGCAGAGAAGGCAGTTGTCCTCGCTTTTAGGGATTGCTTCATTACCTTGAGGGAGTCGCTTCTTCGCTGAGTCAATAGAATAGTGCTGTGTGAATACCATCTCTAACTCGAGAAATTTTGAATTCATGTTTATGTAACCTTTTGGTTTTGTTGGCTTATTACCAGCCCGCTTAATACTCGAATATACATTTAATTACACACCCTTCCGACTCTTTTTTTTAAAAATATTTAATTGGAAATTTACTGATTTCTCATGATATTGTTAAGCCTCAGTTACTAACTTATGATGAGATGAGTGACTCCCTGTACTTTGCTACGAGCGGATTATTATTTACTTTTATTTATAAATTTCCTACTCCTAGTATTTGAATGATGATACACAACAGTAAATTGAGGAATTCTTAAGTTGGTGAGCTGAATATCTTAGCTAGACAGAACAAGACTGTATCTTCAGAACGCCAGTAACAACTGTGGCTGGATAAGGCAAATAAGTAATCGTTGATCGTTTCAATCCCTTTCAATTGCAGGACATAGTCGACCCGCTTTCCCTGATTCAGTTGTGACTGGAACTGAGGAGGAGGCTCGGAAATCGTGGGTTCAGAATCCGCTTGTCTCTGCTTAATCTCTTCAATGGATGGTGGCTTGAGTTTAGATGTCCCTACACACAATATTGGTAGAGATTGTTTTAAGAGCTGCGCCAGCATCCAGAAATATATACGTATTAATCTGATTTATTCAGGATAATTAGAAGTACTGGGATATAAATTTACATAATTAGAAAATAGTAATGAGAATTGAGATATACAAGGTGCCTCAAAAGTTCTAAATAGGTATCGGGTGTTAGATCTATTTATGTAAGCTAATACATCAGCAAAATTTGTTGCGGAACTTTTGAGACACCCTGTGAACTCAAATGAACTGGTGCATAGCTATTAGTCGTTAGTAGAACAAAAGCAAGACTCTTCTGTAATTGAATAACAGAATGCAGTAATTTATTTGTCTGTACGAATTTGCATTTTGTTGGGTTAACCAAATATCATCAGTATTCGTATTCGGTATCCAGCTATTCATGAAACTGACATCAGTATTGATCGCTTTTATTGGTAAAAACAACTCACAGCTGGGAAGGTTCTCACATTCTTGGATTGACGACGCAGTGGCGTAGCCAAGACTTAACACAGTGCGCTGGTGGTGCATAAATAATTGAATGTGACAATCGTTACACAAGCCTCACAATCTCCAATCTCGTTGCGTAACGTTTAAGGCAAAACTTTACGATCTCACTGTAGAACCCTTCAATTCTCATGATTTGTATAGTAATATGCTTTATGCGCATTATCTGCAATGGTACGCACCGCTACGCCTCTGATCACACAACATAAAATATTGCGAAACCAAGCCAAGAATGTGGTGGAGCACACTTCCATCCCGGTTTTATCCGGTTTGTTTGAAATAGATTAAATCTAACCTTCAGTAAATGTGTGACTCTTCGCGAACTCCTGAAAAGAACTGACTGCACTTTGTACTCCGTACATTATCTTCTGCTTCAGATCAGATCCGATCTTCTCCAAGTTCTCTCTTAGCTCCAGATGGAGCCGCTTGCCGCCTCGATAGTGCGGGAGCAGCTCAGGGTCTGAGTGGAAGTCCGGGTCGATCAGAGGTTCGATACGATACGCCACGTAGTCGTACGGGTGGAAAATGTGGTAGAAGCCCCCGCAGGTAGGGAAGTAGAACTCTCGCCCTAGCCTCTGTGTCCCCCGGAGAGCTAGGAATAGACCGATGGGAGAGCCGATGCAGAACAAGTGTTTGGGATAAAAGTCCAGTTTAGGATAGGAAATGGAGATCTGTCCTGTGCCACACACCCCTTTAATCACATTGTAGCCTTGAATCCCTCCTTCTGGCTCCAGCAAGCGTTTCTCTGATTTCGCGTGGCTCCTACTCCTCCACTCACCGATGTAGGCACACATCTTCTTGCGAGCTCCCATCGACACTCCCAGTTCTCTCAGGTCTTCCTCGCTCAGCATCTTAAGAGCGTCCAGATCTATCTGCTGGGAGGAAAGCGTGTGCGAGAGCTCCTGGAGGCCTAGGCACTGCAGCACCTCCTCCACACTGCTCGGGGATGGGCCGTCTGTTGGACTCAGCGGACCGGGACTCTTCAGCTCTGGTTCCAACTCTCTACAGAGAATACATATGTTATATATTAGCTGAATAGAGCAGTGATGGTAGAGACCACTCACTTGGTCTGGTTCGCCAGCAGGTCGAATAAGATGCAACTGCCGAGAGAGTGGCCGATGAGAGAGACGCTTCCTAAGAACTCCGGATTCCTGGCTCGGTAGAGGGAGAGGATGCGGTTCATCTCGGAGGAGGTGGTGTCTATGATGGTCTGGCAGTATACGGGACTGGTGTAGAAGAGAATATCAGTCAGAGCAGAGTTGGAGAAGTGGCGGATCTTAGGGGTGCTGCTGAGAGAAATCGCACTCAGTCGATGATCTACGTTGTCGAAGTCAGAGCGGAGACAGGTGTGCCAAGCAATGGGCAGGAACTCCACTCTCCCTGCCTCCAGACCCTGCAGCCCTGGGCTGTTGCAGCCCAGAATAAAGTTGGACACTTGTCTCATGTCGGAGACACATTCTTCTATGGAAACCAACATGTTAGACCTCTCTCCGATACCTAGCATAGAATGCTTGCATAAAACCGACACACAAAATCAGAAAGTTCCAGCTTACAAATATAGCATATTTTTGCAAAAGTTATAATTACAAATCTTTCTAACCATCATAACTGTGAGTTTTAACAAATTTATCATCTTTTTTGTCCAAAACAGTCTTTTTTATTATTAAACTCGCAGCTAAACGCAATATACGCACGTGCGTATAGTAAATGTTCAGTGAAATTTTTAGTGCAGCTCTTAGTATATAAGATGCCTTATGTCTTAATCGGAGTGTAACTTCGGTATACTCGTTCCTGGAAAATTCTATAGGACCAAATTGCGCCAAATTTGGGTCATATATTCCTTATATGGTGCACGTCATTTACTTTCAGTTGCTGATTCAGAATCACCATACGATACCATATTTGGAAGTTAGGGCAGAGTTACATACATTCTTGCTGATTTAGCCTTTGAAGCACCTAAACTCCAAATATGGGATCGTGATCGTGAAACAGTCAAATGAAAAGACAATTTGAAGTCGATAAGCGAAAAATAAGTTTAATAGTTTCCCCAAGGGCCATTTTTAGTCAAAAATTACTTAGTTCAACAAGTTTCCTAACCAAAAGTGGACTTCTTTTCAACAATTTTCAAAATATAGGTCCCTTTGGCGTAATTACCCTTAAATATGAAGTTATTGAAGGGATATATGATTGATAAGAAAAATTAAAATTGGTAAAAATCTTGGAAATAGAATAAATATTTTATTCGCCAATGTAGAAAATTGATCCAATGGACTATCATCTATCATTGGTGTGAGTATCTCATCTTGCATAGCCATAAACAGTCCTTTCTTGAACGCAACAGAGAGCAGCTCATCCAGATCAATGATTTCAGGATATTCGTAGATGGCCCATTTAACATAGACCATCCACTCCGACCATTCAACCTTACCATTTTTATCCATGTCAAGCGCCTTAAATGCCTCTCTTACACCTTTACATCTGATATTCGGGTAGTATGGTTGTAGAAACCGATTGAAAAATGTTTCAAATTCGACTGCATCATCGCCTTGTTGATTTGATTCTTTACTTCCATCTAATTCATTCCAGATTCCGCGAAGTTGAGATCTCAATTCTTTCCAATGGGATGTATTTACTTTCCAATTATCAATTACATCCCTCATGGTAACATTCAAATGTCCACCGCATCGATTAAAGAGTAGAGCTGATCCTACAGGACTCATATACTCCTCCTTTCGATTATCAACCAAGTCCTGGACTATTTTCTTCTTCATGATCTGCATCATCTCTTCAGTGAAATTAGCGTTGAAGCTAAAGGTGTTCATCATGTGTTGCTTCAGCATATCCGTTGAAGAGAGTGTGCTAATACGAATTGGATGCACTTCACCAAATAAATTTGCCAAGTCGAAAGAATTTCTTTTCGTTCTACCACCAGCAATGCCACCAAAATCGAAGACACTATCCAAGGCCCTTTCCCCGTACAGACATTGTCGAGGATGTGGCGGTATACCGGTTGTAATTCTCGTCACTGCGATAGCAGCATCTCTTAAGTAAGTGCAGTTGTACCTTTTCTGAACCTTCTCGTTACCCATACGAATCAGATTCGAGAGTGTGATACTGGAACAAGCATGTCCGAATGCTGATCCCTCCTCGCAAACACCTGCCCAAATGCCATCCGCTCCTGCCTTTAGACACTCGAGTTGTACACTATCTGCTAACCCCAAATACTGATGAACATGTACCAACAGGTGACCTTTGTTCCATCCTTCAGCATTCATTATCTCACGTATACTGCTCGTCCATGGTCCCATTTGGTCGCTTAGGTAGCGTCCAGTAGGTTCTTCATACATTAATCCTAACGGTCGCCTCAACTCACACAAAGAGCTGATATATTGCACCACTCTCAGCACACGTTCCGGATATTGGTCCATTGCGATGGGGAAATCTCTCAGATTGACAAATATCCTCGATTTGGGAGAAAGTTGCTGCTTACTCCACTCAATCCTTCGAAACAGAAGTTGACACACTTCCTCAACGATCGACTCTTTTGTCCAATCTATCCTATGATCAGCCAGGTCAATCTCAATGATGGGATTGCGTAGTTTGAGTTCTTTCATCTTGAGAAGGGTAGTCGGGACTGTCTCAGTAATAATTGTACCATCTTCGTTAATATCATCTATGAGGTTACAGAACGCATAGAGCTTAGTCATATCTTCCTCTCTCTCGAACAATTCCTTGACAAACGCATCATCAACCTGGTCCTCATCTGAAATGGCAGCTACTACAATGTCTTTATAGCCGCACTTTTTTACTTCTTTGAAAATTTCCCATTTATCTTCAAGTGTATGTCCTTTTAATTGACCCACCGTGGTCTCCCGAAGAGAATTGTCCAGTACGAAGCAGTCTAATCGGCGTAGAACTTCCTGTTTTGCAATTTTCTCGTTTTTAACTTGTCTGAGTTTGGTCAACTGTTCTTCCATTATGTAGTGAGACATTTCGTATTTAATCAAGTGTAATGTTGTTGATTAGTCTATATTTAGATTGGTTCTCATTTCCTCATTTGTGATTTGAAAGCTATATTTATACATTCACAGCTCAACGTACTTGCTTATGTATGTATAAATGCGGTTAACATTGCCCTATTGAAAAGATCTATTTTTAGAATTGGGTCATTGTGTCAGTATTCAGTAGACATTTTGGATTATTATGCAGCACATTTCCGATGTTTCATTATAGCATCTTGCAATGATGTAAAATGACGTACATATAGTTGCTTCCTCCCAGTATTTCATTCACAGTACTTCCCAAAGTCAAGGTCTTAAAAAATTTTATTTTAAGACTTTGGAAAGTGACGTGTAAAGTACTGTGAAAGTAACATGAGCATAATCAGGAGGACTAGCAGCTAAACGCACTATATGCATGTGCGTATAGTAAATGCTCAGTGAAATTTTTAGTGCAGCTCCTAGTTACCTAGTACAGGGTGGTTCATAAGTTCTGTGACAAACTCCATTAGGTATAAAATTTCTTATACTTAAACAATCTTAGTTATTATGGTCTTTAGATATTGTTATTCGAATATTTTCAATGATTTTAAAAGATTTTTCGAGTCTAAGACCTACGTAGAACTGTGTTTTGTATGGTGATTTTTGTGGAGAAAAAATGTGCCCTAGCACGCAGCGAAAATTGAGAATCAGGGCCCACTGCTTTTCAAATGATCATTCTAGAGTCTTCAAATTCTAGGAAAAATTGGCTCCCACATTTTCTTCGAACATAAGATGTTTATATCAGTACATATTGAGAACCATTTGGATCAGATTTTTGGTGAGGTGAAAATAAGTGCAATTTGGGTGATTTTGCAAAATGTACTTAATTTGATCTCGTGAAATAATAACTTTCTCTCGTTTTTATGATTATGAAGATTATGAAGACATTTTTACAGAAGCAGTGACCTTGATTCTCGATTTTCGCTGCGTTCCAGGACACATTTCCCCCTATAAAACTCATCATACAAAACACAGTTTCAGGTCTTAGACTCGAAAAATCTTATAAAATCATTGAAAATATTCGAATTACAATCTCTAAACACCATAATAACTAAGATTGTTTGAGTATAAGACATTTTATACCTAAAGAAGCTTGTATCAGAACTTATGAGCCACCCTGTATATGAGATGCCTTATGTCATGATCGGCGTGTATCTTTGGTACTTACGTCCGTCTGCTCGCTCCTGGAAATTCTATAGAACCAAATTGCACCAAATTTGAACCATATATTCCTTTTATGATGCAGATTTGAACCTGGGTGCAAATTCTGCAAAATTTTCCATATTTTCACAAAGGTGTCAAAATGTATTAGCCAATCAGTATCCAGGGATTAACATTACAGTTGGTTTTGATTTCATTGACTAATTTTTTACAACCGAATTAAGGATGTATTATGCAATAATTAAATCAATCAGACGAGATCTCAATGATTACCAAATGGTATTTCATCATGTGCAGGGTGACACATGAGTCCTGTTACAAGCTTCATTAGGTATACATTTTGTTATTCTCGAGCAATCTTAGTTATTATGGTCTTTAGAGATTGTAATTCCGAATATTTTCAATGATTTTAAAAGCTTTTTCGAGTTTAATTAAAATACCGAGAATCCCTAAGACCATAATATCCAATATTGTTCGAGTTTTAGAAATTTTATAATCCAAAAAAGCTTGCAACATAACTTATGTGTCACCATCCTGTAGATTTCAAATTACACATTTAGAAAACTCTAAAATGAATATTCCTGCATAGATGTATTAGAATATTTTCATTTCGTGCCCTACGAGTCAAATATTAACGTCATCGAAATTCAACCCACCGAGAGGATGGAAAGCACCGCTGAGATTGAGTGGAAAGAAGAAGCGACGTGTACCTGACGAAGTATTATTGATGAACAGAATCACACGATATCCTACAGCCCTTCTGAAGATGGTCATCACTACTGCTCAATATGCATAATACGTATCTGTTTCTCGTTCAAAAACCTGTCACAGACTGGATTGACTGTATGAAGATCCTGGTTTCTCATATGCGTTCGAAGGTTCAATTGACTGCAAGATCTCAGGCGGCATAATTCCTCAGTATTTGTCAGAGGAAACAAGACAGTGTGCAGAAAGTCTTTTGACAGCCTACAAGGAAATAGTGAAACGCAACACTTATTTTTGATTATTAAATTAGATCCTTTGCAACATTTAATTCTCTGATTGAATTCCTCGCTGAAACAGATAATCCATTGGTTAGTCACAGAAAAAAGAACGAATTATTGGCTCTGTGGAAACGAAATCGTTGCACACATCATTAAGAAATCAAAGAAGTCACATATTTTAGTGTGTTGGTTGGTGGAACAGCAGAAGTTAACAAGTTGCTGTGTGTGCTCGGGTACATCCTCCCGCCGGAGTGTTCATAGAACTTTGTTGGCTTCCTGGGAACCAGAGAAATCACTGGAGAAACAATTTCTGCTTTGTAGCTGGTGGCCAAGGTTATGATGACACCGGAAACATGAGACTATATTCGAGGTAAATCATACATCAGTTCATGCTCGTGTTAACTCATTTGGTTTGTATCACAATGAGTTAAGACTTCTAATTATAGTTTAAACATCCTACGCGTAAAACTATTGAATAATAAAATTGATTAATAATATTCATTTAAAATAGGATTCGCTGAGCATAACTAAACTTATGGTGTCATATCCTTAAATAATTACGTAGTTGGAACTTTGACTAATCTCCATCCCGCGCAACCTCACGCAAATTTATGCACGAATTTTCCATATATTAAAAATGACTACTAGATGCTAGTTCCTATCTGTATTGTCATTCAATTTCTCTGTCTCCCACATTTTTGGGACGAATGTGACGATCTCACTATAGTGATGTCAAACATACTCGCTGGCTCGATTTATATTTGTTTAAGCTCCATGTTAATGTTTAGTGTTTTATTAAAACATTAACATGAAGCTTAAAATACATCTATATTCTGAATACAATTTGATACAATTTGTGGTACAAGTATAAAATTGTTTATAATACAGTATACTACTCATTCAGACATTCGGTCCAGAGGTGATGGTCTGCAACGGTCTAGATGAACCGGTTGCTCTTTATCGGAAACTGGGTCGTTTAGGGAGGATTATCAAAGAAATCCATTAATCTTAGTTCTATAGAAGAAGCTGATAATTCAATGGCGAGTTTAAATCATGTCCATTTCGACAATATACAAAGGTTGTAGAGATAAATTAGATTCAAATCTAGAGATATTGGCAATCATTTGGTTCTGATCTTTTAGTGATAAAAGTGTCATTTTGGGGGAAAGCAGTGGGCCATATTCTCGATTTTAGCTGCGTCTCGCGGAATATTTTCTTCACAACCTTTGTCTTGTAAATTATATTTCAAGGTTCTAGATTGGATAAACTCTCACAAAATTGTTTAGAATCAATACACCCAATTATACTGGGAACAGACTTATGTCATACCCTGTCCACGAGATAGCTTATGATTTACCAGAATTCGTTTGGGTGATCCAGGCTTATCAGATTTAATCTGTGTTTGTGGGATGCAAGATGTTTTGGACCAAATGGTCGGCTTTGCTCATAGAATCACAATCAAAACAACTCTTTTCATACGATACAACATTTAAACTCGGATATTTCTTTGTCTCCAATCCTTTTTCGCCACACTCCCTTCAATGAGTCACCGATAGTTCCAGCACTATTTTTAATACATGAGCAGATTTTTCAAATATGCTATGAAATGTTATTTGTTCAGCACTCACCCAAAGACATGTTTCATTAGTCACTGATAAAGAAAAAGGAATTGTGAACACGATTACGAGACATCTTCCCAATGTAACCCGGCTCACCTGCTGGAATCACATTTTCAGAAGTGCTCGTTACTGGTGAATAGGGCTTACAATCCCGGGATCCCGATCCATTTCACTTCCGGGATTCAATCCCAGGATTTGTTTTTTTAACCCCGATCCTGATTTCCAATCCCGGGATTCCGAGTTTAGTAGAAAATGGCTTTAATTGTAGTCAAAGCACGGGACTGGTTTGCTTGTATGAATGCAAACGTATTTGATTAGATTCCGTAGACAAACAATTATGCACTTGCATAGGATGCTTATTATTTCTTAACAACTCTTATTTGGATTCAGTGTTCAATGATAATCTTTGTGGTCATTGTTGTTATTATTTATCAAACAATGACTCGAAGATTACTATTTAAATCATGACTAATATATATAATTCTATAACCAAGAAATTCTCAACGCAAATTCTATATTCTATGCTTTATGGCTGAAAGTACTAAATTTCAAAATTTTGCTGGTGCAGACATATGGAAACATTTCACGAATAGACGGGGGAGACCCCGTCTATTCGTGATACTTGGGTGTTAATTGCTTAATCCCGAAATCCCGGGATTACAAAATATGTCCGGGATTGTAAGCCCTACTGGTGAATGATATTAAAAGAAACCTAACTAACCAAGGCAGTTACAACCTTCACGAGCAATTTATTTCCATGATGGAGCAGGTAAAATCTCAGAACCACAATTCATATGTGTCCGTCCTGAAGAGATTGTCAACCGTATCAGAGAAAGGAATCCACTTACTTCACAGATAAAGTTCGATTGTCAGGGCAACAGGAAGTGAAAGCGGAATATCGTAAACCTAATCCCTCACTCACTCAAATTGAAAGAGCTCGTCTAGTACTACAATCAGGGAACATCTCTTTTGATCATAAGCTACAATTATTCAATGCAATTGGTTCAAGTGACAGCCCATATGTTGTACGTCTATTTCTAAGGGAGACATGCATTTGCTCTTCGAATGGGATATGCTGTCACCTCATGCTGTAAAAATAAGTATTGGTTGTGATATTGATGTTACTAAGCATCAGAAAGATAATTTGAATGTTTCGCTAAATGACCCATAATCGCAAAGATAAGAATCAGGGAGGAAGAGCAAGATGGACGTGGATGAGAATAAAAGTGGTACATACACACATTATAGTACCATTAATGTTAAAGAAGGTTTGGTGGATTCTGATTCTGATGGTTTCTCATTCAAATCCAAACAAGGAGACAACTCTTCCTTATGCTCACAGTCTTCATTTTTAGACAACGATTGTGTTATGAAAAGTCTTCACCTGAAATTATGAAAGTAGACCTCCACATAGCTTCTAAACAGGAAATCCATGGGAAAATATCCACTCCTCAAACTGGTCGTAAGAAAAAGAACCTGCATGAAATTTGATATTTTTCCATCAAACAAAAAATACTTTCTAAAAGATGCTACTGTGATTGAGATTGATTACTCTAATGTTGACCAAGATCCCTGCGAAGAAAAACACTACTGGCTCAAACAATTTGTATTGGTTTTTTTGCTAGATCTGGGCTTTAAGGGGGATGTGAAATCAAGACAAAGCCTAGTTCATTAATAGTTTCCTCCTAGTATAGTGCGTTGCATGATCATACTGTATGTATAAAATTCTATTCGTCAGTTTACTTCGTCGTTCTCTCTTGACTCAATACTGTGACCATCCTCTTTCTCGCTGATGGAACGCACTTGGCCCTTACTGCTGCCAAGCCTTGATTAGATTAAGACACACTTGACACCTCACAAGCTTTTGATTTTCAGATAAAAGTTAGGAAACCCATCTAACCACAATTCTTGAGATTCCAAGATTACCAATTAATTAAGAATGATATTATTCACATTTCTTAATAATTTCGAGTAAATATCCTATCTTAGTTTTTTCTCATTTATATGAATATTTAATTAAACAAAGCTATGTAGTTAAGGTGTGACATATGAATAAACGCATATAAAAGCGGAAGTGATGGAATTTCACAAAAAATGGAAATCTACCCATAAGGAGATCCTACATTCGAAATTTGGTAGAACTCGGACCGCTAGATTCCACAGGAGCCCGCACACAGACGTAGTACATATATACATACATACATCATACAACGTTGTCCATGCTACAAGGACATCTCCTATAGGAGCTGCACTAACAAGTTTGATTGACTAAGGCGAGATATAACACGATTAGTCACAACCATGAGAAAAAACGGCAAACCAGTCTCTATCGTAAACACGAATAATATTTGAGGTGTTGAGGTGACCGGGTAAAAATACAGAGAAGGAATAAATTTAATTATGACTGATATGTATTGACCATTCTCAATTTGGTATACTTGTATATAGTAACATTACCGTGAACCACAAAGATGAGGTGCTTAGCTGTTCCAACGTCCCCCTCACTAACACTCTCCCACTCAGGGTACCCCCTCTTGATCACTTGGGGATACCCCTGTGTCTCGTGCAGACCCGGGAATGGACTGGCATACTGTTCGTGTTCCGATACAAACTGCACCATTGCGAAGGGACTATTCAATATTGCCACACCATCAGACCCGAGGTTTATCTGGAAGAGGAATAGCGTAAACCGAGTCTCGAATATATCAATTCGGCACTTGACTGATGCTCACCTTCCGAGGCCAGACGTTCTGCTTAACTGCGACTTGGAACTCCTCCTCCAACCGAGCTCCATGCGTCTCTGAGAAGGGCCGGAACTCCCGGTCCATGTCCCCCTTGTAGTACCAGGTGCAGCGCCTCACTTCGCCCTGCTCCTCCGTCCAGAACACGGAGTGCCGCGTGCGCTCAAACAGCAACACGTCGAATCTAACGGCACAAGCAGTTGGATGATACAATCTAACCATTTAAAGATATAAATATTTTAATACCTTGAGCCTTCCACTGCCACTTTGATCCCCTCTCTAGCTTTTGAGCTGCCACTCGTGTCTCCGTTAGCTAGATGGCACTGGTAGGCTTGCTCTAGAACGGAGCAGTCATACTTGGAGAATGGGGACCAGTACTTGGAATCTTTGTTCTTGTACCTAGACACATTTTCTAGAGTTCAGAATCATAGTTGATCTACAATGGTTTTGAAATAGTCGCACACTTTGAATTCTGCAATAATAAATTCAGTTGTTTTAGAGGAGAAAACCAATCACTTGTGCAATTTATATTTTGTATAAAGAAAAATCTGCACAAGTCACATAGACAAACTCACATCCATACAGGCCTGAGAAGATCCGGAGTATAGACTGGACGAGAAGGTGTTGCTGTCACAGTAGCTTCATTAGCAGGCGAGTGGAATTGAGGATAGGTGGAGCCTATAACATGTCACAATGAGGTAAAGTATATAGATCAAGGATCTCAGCCATCCTTGTTGGTTTATTGATTATTCAGATACAAATCCAGAGGAGAGCGGGAGGGGTATCGGCTGCCCCATCTAATTACTCATTTCATTTTAATTTTGATCCTTTTTTTTCATCAAAATGTCATTGTTTCCTTAAAGATTCAGAATTAGAAGTTCAAAAGGTGCAAAAATAGTCTTAAATCAATGTGGGAGGGCCGCTAGACTCCTTCCAGTCATTCCAACAAACCGGAGAAATGATAATCGATTGCTCTGAAATACCACGGCATGCAAAAAAAAGTCTACCTATTCAATATTTGAATTTCTGAAATACTGTCCTACTATGCGTTGCTATGAAAAATTCGGAGAGTGAATATCCGCGTTACTAGAACTATGCACAAATATGACATAAGAAGCAAACTAAATGAGATTAACTAACAAGAGAAATATAACTATGTAGTAGGCACCCGTAGGAACTTGAGGAGGAATGAAGGTGTTGGGAGGAACTGTGGACTGGAGGGAATTAAATTGAGCGGGAGCGGCGGGGGTCTGGAATGGGGTGGAAACAGTCGGATTGTAAGCTCCGATCTGACTCTTCTTCAGCCTGTAAGGGTTGCTGTCAGAAGTGGCGCCTTGGATCTGTGACAGAGGTAGAACAGGAGGTGCCAGCTCAGATCTAGAATCACGCATTAGTTACTGAAGATCCATAATAAGCAAAGAATTCTACACAGTAACAAGACAATGTTGTTCCTAATTTTTTAGACTGTGGGTGAATTTGTGCAGCGGTTTTCAACCCTTTCTGGCTGTGGACCCCTATAGCAATTTTTCCTATATTCTGTGGACCCCCTGATGTCTTTCGTGGATCACTAAGGGATCCATGGACCCCAGGTTGGGAACCAGTGAATTAGTGCATTCAGGCAAATTCACAGCATTAAAATAAATGATCTCTGTGCACGGTGGACCATAGAGATGTATTACTAATAGGGATGCACCGGATTTGTATATACAGTCGAGTCCGCTTAATAGGGTCACTGTTTAATCGGGCCACTTTTGGTAGGACCGGAATAGCTCTCACACATAGAAGCTAATACAACATATTTTCGGTTAATAGGGGCAAAATGTCTTCTGACCGGTGTGACCCTATTAAGCGGAGTCGACTGTACATATATTCCACCATTCATTACTCAAACAGAACAACTTCGTTGAGTGCAAATAACATTCTCAATTGAGTAGACTGATCATCAGGTAATTACAATCAAAAGCAGAATCTCAAGTAATGAGTATTTTCACGAATATTTTACTCAATTGCCAATGCCTACCTACCACATTTACTATATTAGTTTTCTACAAAACTAGCTACTACAAGTACTTGTATTTATTGTATGAAATTATTATGGATCTGGATCAGGGATACCGACATTTAGATACCAAATCTTATGAAGTTGATAGGATAACAAGACAAGAGGTAAACTCAATTTATGACGTAGTTTATTAATAAAGAAATGACTATAATCGAAATGTCGGTATCCCTGGATCCGGTGTATCTCTAAATACCAACATCTGTGCATGATATCATACCTCTGCTTGTAGATTGACTAAATAAGGTCTAATTCCCTTCACTTTTAGAAGTTAAATTTTTTAAGTATAATTAATGTAGAGAAAAAAGATCGGAGGAATGACATCATGGCATGGGGTTTCTAAAATAATGTAATGGTTGATATCGGGAGGCCACACGTAATGGAATCCCTACAAAGTAGGCAGGGAAACCAATTGGCAGCCTTTATCCCGAAACAAAAAATAAGCAGGCAAAAGCCAAGTTCCCGTTTCACCAAGAACGACATCTTCCTTACTTTTGGTTTAGGCATGAGGAGGAATGGTGGAAATTGCCTTATGGCTTTGTTTCTAGCAGAATAATATAAGGTAGATTAAGAATGATTCAATATCGCTGCTAGACATGTCTAGCGTTGGGATATGTACTACATAGCAGCAGTCGAGTGGACTTAGTGGATTAGTTGCCTACAAATATAGCAAACCTAGGTTTCTGAAAGATATACGATCATTTCCGATAGTATTATAAAGTCTACGCACTAATATCACTATTGTAACTTATGAAATAATATACATGCAGATTACATTTCATACCTCTGCAGGGGCTGTATCGATACCAAATTTGATTGCATTAAAAATGTTGGGGTGATTGAGCCTAATAGTTCTCAACATACTCTTAATAACATGCAAGCGTCTCTAAACCTGCTACAAAATATAATTTAGAGTTCTACAGTCTGGACAAGTAACTATTATGACAAAAATGATAATTGTTACTTTAAAACTTTTATTTTCGTTTGTCAGTTGGCTTTTGATTATGCCTGATTTAAATCTGAATGTATGTTCTAACATGTGGATATAGAAGTCAAGGATCATGGTTAGAGACTACAGAGGTTGAGATCCCTGTTTTAGAGAGCTAACTACATACAACTCTTTTCAGAGAATTGAATCCTCACCTAGACATATCCTCAAAGGGAAGAGGGGCAGCTGGCTGAGAGACTTCTGGAACACTTTGAAACTGAGCTAGGCCTGTGTCGGGGAGCTGTGATGGGTTGGAAGGGGGTGTGAGAGCGGGGAGAATCTCTAGATTAGGCGAGGACAGATCTCCTCCTACCTCCAACAGGGAAGAAGAAGGCGGGAAGAGACTGGCATCAACCCGTGCTGGCTTGAACATATCCATTTATCAATGGAACCTAAACCGCTGCCCTAATTATGTAGAACAAAGCAAGTTATTAGGAGCGCTTATGAACGCGTGATGAAGAACTAAATATGAATAAAATGAAAGCTAGATGAAGCAGAGAATAATACCAGCTAAAAGGCTGGAAAGTCAATAAATAGCAGTTAGTGAGTAAGATTTGCTAACCTTTGAGATAAATACAACAAAAAGGAACGACTGTTCAAGAGAAATTGGATTTCTTTAGTTTAATTTGAAACTAATTCCGAACGGAACATAGAAAGTAATTCAATACTAACTTTTAAAATTATTTTTTAATACAAGGCGTCCATCCTATTCCAAATATAATTTCAAATGTAGCTGGTACAGATCCATCAGTGTCTGCGAATCTCCTTTTATACTCCTCCTCTGCTCCCCGGATCACATCCCTCCTTATATGCACATTTCTGCTCAATGTACAGTTCGACTCTCCCATCCTACCGAGATCCCGCATCAATTCCAACATTCCAGGGTAGCGCACCGTGACATAGTCCTGGTCTGCGGTTATCAACGTAAACCCAGCAGCATCCAGTAAATTGGCCATGTCTGAAATTCGGATGAATGGGGATACGCGAGGAGAAAAGCCTTTGAGAAGTTCCATTTCAGTTTCTCTGAGCGAAGAGGAAAGCTCGAAAAGAGTGGATTCGCCAAACATTGAAATTATAAAAGGGGAATCAGGAGTTAATACAGAGCGTATTTTAGAGAATAAATTCTCCAAATTATCTACCCAATGAAGACTCAGGTTTGACAATGCTACGTCGAAAGTGTTTTGTTTAAACTGAAGCAGATCTGCATGCATTAAGAATGGAAACTGTGGTTTAGGCGATAGAGCAGCCTCGCAGCTGTCAGTTTGAAATAGAAAATGTAATTTTTGAGGATCAATGTTTGGGAGCAAGAGATCTCCTCGTGAGCAGCCTAGCTCCAACCCGCAGTAGAACTGTTTATTGATATCGAACAGTCTGTCGGCAATGTTCGAGGCAGTTAACTCGCGAATGTAGTCATACGTTTTTCGATCAGGATTGCTGAAGGCTCGATTCCGTTGCATTTGTTTAACTTTTCTATCAAACAACCGGAGTGAATTTTTGGAGTTTGAAGATAGAGAGCAGACATTCTTTAATGGACGAAAGAGAGATAGAGGTTGCAACATGAAAATTTTAAATACGTTTGTAACTACTTAGTATAGGCTGGAATTTGAAATACTTTTTTAATATCTGTGAGAGAGGATGGGTTGCAAATAAAACAATAAATGAAAAAATTATCATCACTACTACTTGAAATTTTGATATGTCAGATAGGAAAATAAACGATACAAATATTTTAAAAGTGATTGTTACTATTTTTTATTTTGAATTTACAAATGTATCGATAGTTTAGACAAAAAGAATAAATATAGGCGCCCGTCTGGCATCTCTGCTGCTAAATACTACTAAATACGTACTTTGGAATTTGAGGGGGCTTCTGACGTCATTGAAAGTTATAATATAACGAGATCATAGGTAGGGAGGGTATCACAACCACGCTGGAGAATTCGTGGTCCAGAGAATCAAAATGTTCTCATCAGAGCAAATTTCAAACATTATCTAACTATGGAGCGCTCAAATTCAGAGAATTCGAAGCAAAGGTTTTGAAGTGAATAAAAAATATCAAAAAGATATCTAGTTTGCTGGATTCCACCTTTCGCAAGCAGTAACCATCTAGACACCCCACAAAGTCCTGTGCTGCAAAGTGAGTAGTCAGGACACAGAAACGTATTAAGTTAGGAATAGGCATTAGAAGAGATTCATTGAATTCGAAACAAGCTATTTGAGATGGTCTCTCATCTCAAATACTACGGGCGTTCAATAAGTAGTCGTTATTGCAATTTATCTTGGTTGTTCCATTTGATTCAGAATTGGGTTAGCATATCTAATGTAGCCCTACCGATGCTCTTTCAAATGATACTTTACTTTTTCAATTCTGAGCTTTGGTTTTAATACTGTGGCTATTATTAGTTTGGCATTTTTATATACTGGCATTTATTATGGCTTCCGAGAGTGCAGATTTCAAAACTGAGCAGCGAGCCTATGTAAAGATTCATACACTGCTCCAAGTTTCTTCAGCCGACATCCACTAGGATTTGATGGAGGTTTATAATGATATAACTCTTCCATATTCCACGATAGTTGACAGGACCCGACGTTTTCGTGAGGGAAGAGAGTCGATAGAAGATAAGCCCAGAGCAGGGAGGCCGATTTCCGGCGCCAGTGACAAATTTGTCCTCGAGGTTTCCGAATTACTTGAAGAAGACCCCCTATTTCATTGATGGAGATAGCTAATGCAGTTGGGGTCTCAACGGGAACCGCTCATACCATTGTGCATGACAATTTTCAATTTAGGAAAATCTGCGCTCGGTGAGTCCCGCATGCACTAGCACAGGCCCAGAAAACTAAGAGGGTTCAATGTGCTCAAAAGTTGCTTTCTGACTTCGATAGAACCGACTCCAGGAGTCTATTCGAGATCGTGACTGGTGATGAGACTTGGGTGCGTTATAGCGAGCCTTTGTCAAAGGAAGCTAACAAAGTATGGGTAGCTAAAGGCCAGGACCCACCAATAATCCCTCGATATGACTTCCGGAACCCCAAGGTTATGTACTGCATATTTTTTGATTCTTATGATTTGTGTCCCCAAGAATACCACTATTACTGGATCATTTTACATGAGTGAGTGCCTATCTGAGGTTGAGAAATTCTACCACAATCGACGGCCAAGGATTGGAACTCGAGGATTGAGATTATTGCATGATAATGCCCGACCCCACTAGACCAAGCTGGTAAGGGAAAAGTTGGAAAGTCTGAGAGTTGTAGAGCTAGATCATCCTCCCTAATCACCAGACCTCGCTCCATGCGACTTTTGGCTCTTCCCTAAGCTGAAGAAACACCTTTCAGGGAGGGAATTCGAAAGTCGGCCTCACCTCGGATCGGCGATTTTTCAGTATATGAAAGGTATACCACGTGGAGACTTCAAAAAAGTTTTTTGGATTGGATTAAGAGGCTAATACTAGTTATACAGCATCAAGGAGAGTAGTTCGAGAAATTGCAGCATTGATATTAATTATATTACTTGTTTTGGGGAAAGTATACTATGATAACGACTACTTATTGAATGCCCGTAGTATTAATGCGAAAAAATGAAATTAATAAAGAAAAATAAATTCAGGAAATAGATTCTACATCGTTTGTTTTATCTGATATCTCGATTTTTAAAAAAGGTTTTCCCCGAAATAGGCGTTATGGAAGAAATATAGGGAGGAGGCGATTAATACGATTAATAACTGCGGTGTAAACATTCCATATACAGTGACTCCGCGTAATTAGGGCACCGATTGATGGGATACAACCGCTTAATTGGTACAATTCTCCAGGCACAGAATGGTTCTCATACCTAGAGACTTATACAGAATCTTATCTGTCAATTGGGAGTTCTACTTATTAACTGTCATTTTAGGCTCTACATGTCCATTCTAGTTTAGTGGGCCGATTGACCCAACTCGCAGAACCTAGAACTAGTTGCAGAGATGGTTTCGAATACAACATGGGTACCAATAATCCTTACTATTAAAACTCGATTAATGTATATTTATTTATTTATATATATAATATATATATATATATATATATATATATATATATATATATATATAGAGAGAGAGAGAGAGAGAGAGAGAGAGAGAGAGAGAGATGTTACAGGGTATCTGTAAAATCAGGGTAATTGTAATTACCCTGATTTTTTTAGGGTAATTGTAATTACCCTGGTTCAATCAGGGTAATTGTAATTACCCTGACTTTTTCAGGGTAATTGTAATTACAGTATAACCTCCATAAGTGGGGGAGCATGGGACGGGATAAAACTGGTTTATCCCCCATTCCCCGGTTAAAATTCAATTATAATTTTCTAGATGAGAACATCTAACAGCCTATTTGAAACTTGTAGAATTTCAGAAAATACATAGTACATAGTACATATAACACACCCATTAATGTACCAGTTGAGTTTTATAAGTTACACAATTACATTTAGAAAACTCCACTTCCTAATATGGTACTTAGGTGGTATAATTGTTAACTTATAGTATGGAAGGGGGCGAATTCAGGGGGGGAAATTCAGGGTGGGCAATGTTACCTGTTACAATGCAACTGTCAATTGAGGAATCCTATTAATAGGACAATTGCTCTTAGGTGAGCTAAATTGTGTTTCCCGTACTTGTGTATTACAGGATGAGCAAATCTGGATGGACATGTGAAAATGGCCCAAGTTGCGCCTATACAAATGATCCACTATACAATGAGTGGTCACTATAATTAACCTAAAAAAACAAAGTAATTACAATTACCCTGAAAAAAGTCAGGGTAATTACAATTACCCTGATTGAACCAGGGTAATTACAATTACCCTAAAAAAATCAAGGTAATTACAATTACCCTGATTTTACAGATACCCTGTAACATATATATATATATATATATCCTTACTATTAAAACTCGATTATTGTTTGTTTGTGTATATATATATATATAATTATATATATATATATATATATATATATATATATATATATATATCTGTAACGAATTGATTGAAGAAACTGCCGGGCGCAGAAAGCTGATTTTTGGAGTATTTTGGCTATGGCTCCAGTAAGTTCTGAGTTCAGAGCAAAATGTTGACTCATCATGGAATTATGACGTCATTGTCACATTTTTAAAAGTTAAGCAACAGCGCTATTCGGGCATAACTCAATCATTATAGGAGATAGTAGGCTGAAATTTTAATAGAATCTGTATACTAACATGCCTCACATATGATGTAACTATCACCAAAAAATGATGACTCATCACTTTGCTATGACGTCATCATTACTCATCAAAAATTTTAAAAATTGACAAATTTGGTGATTTTTCGAGTGATATCGATTTTAAAACTAAGATGGACATATTTAGAGATTATATCTCCCTTATAATTAACCAATTTCACCCCCAGGCGACCGAAGGGAGCCTCCGGCGGACACAAAATGTCCGCCAGCCGCGCAGCGCAAGCAAGCGAAGCGCGCTTGTATATATATATATGCAACGAATTGATTGAAGAAACTGCCAGGCACAGAAAGCTGATTTTGGGCATGTGGGAATATTTTGGCTATGGCTCCACTAAGCTCTGAACTCAGACGAAAATGAGTAAAATTTGAATGAAGAAAATCAAATTTATTTAAATCAAATTATTAAAAACTAAAAGTTAGAATTTTGAGAAGAGACATGGCCCTTAATTTTTTCCTTGGAGGATTATATTCTCACCTACTAAAGAAATCGTACTCTGAAAAGCTGTTGGCTACTTCCGGGTTGCTTTCCTTGTTCTTTTCTCTGTTTTTTTTCTCGAAGAATATTCTCTGTACCGATGAAGATTGGAGATTAGAGGAATTCTCCTGTCAGAACATCAAATCGCTTTAAAATCTCTTTCTTAAACCCTCGACGTGTTCTTTCAATCAGCTAATTAATAATAATCTACTTTATGGGATTAAGGTAAACTAGGTTGGTTTGATGCCAATTATCAATACAAATGAATTGGTTATGTTGATAGCTATACGTATTACGGAATTGAGGGCAGATTTTTTATTTTAGTTTAGAATTTTACAATTGAACCGGTTGAAATCTTCACCTTTTCTGCCCACAAATCCAATACAAATTAACAGTCAGGAGAGATAGAGATCTGCAATTCTCCCCGCCTCCCTGAACCCACTGAGAATGGCCCCATGAACGGTAGCAGGGTAGTTCCTCATCGTGTGCTCTCCAGCGAAGAACAACCGCGGTAATTCCAACTCTTTCTCTTGGCTGCTCAGGTCAGAATCTTCTCGGAGAGAAGAGAGAAGCACTGGTGTCGCCAACTGGTCGTAGTCCGTTCCAGAAGACTTGGGAGAAACATAGGAGTAGGATCCGAAGGAGCAGGGGTCGGAGCCCCAGTGAGAGATGCACCACTCAAAAGGCTCAGGCACGGACTCCTCCCCGAATATCTTGTGCAGGACAGACAGGGCCTTGCTGAGAACCGCCTCGTCCCTCAGCTTCTCGTTCTCCAGCGCAGCCTCTCCGGCCACCAGCGCCACCAGCACCGGCGTCTTCATCACATTCCAGAACAGAAACATTTCTCCGCGGGAGGTCGGGCTGACATAGCCGAAGTGGTGGATGTCTGCATTCCAGAACCTCTCTTTGAAGCACAGCACCACCTTGTTGAGGACCCCGAACCCCATGTTCTCGATGGAGTCCTGCTTCCGCCGGGGGAGGGGCGGCTGGAAGGAGATGCACTCGGGGCGCTTCAGCACGCCTAGCGGGATGGTGGAGACCACTATGTCGCACTGGTAGGAGAGCTGAGACCCGTCCGACACATTCTCAGCTGTGATGTGGATCTTCTCGGTGTCGTAGCGGACCATCCTTGCCGCCACCAGGTGGTGGACGCACAGGTCCTGGGAGAGGGCCTCCGGCAGAGTGGAGTAGCCGGTCTGCAGAGAGAGGTGTGAACCTAAGAATTCAAAGTCGTCGTCTTGGTCCCAGTGCTCCAGCGAGAGGTTCTCTATCGTGGTAGCATTCGCGAATTCTAAATTGGCAATATGCCACTCGAGTATCTGCATATCTGACAAGGAGAGGTAGACTTGGTTGATCTTCTTACCCGTCAGCTGCTCCAGCTCTGCCTCCTGCGCAGACAGCTGCTCTTGAAGCGAATCATACTCTGAGAAGAGAGAGTTTATCTGGTCTTCCAATTCCACATTTTGGGGGACATCCTCTCCTACCTCGAATTTAATATTCTTCACATGAGACAAGAGTTCGTTGTTGATCCTTATCTTCCCCTCAATCTCCAGGATGTGCGAGACGGTTTCCTTGATCGCTCGCTGTGTCTGTAGAACCTTCATCTGGTGCTGCACATAGACTCTCTGAGTCCTCACTCTCTGCAGCTGCAGAACCTGACTGATGGTCTTGCCGAGAGAAAGGTTTTCATTCTGAAACGAGTTGAAGTTCATCTGGTGAGAGAGCTCGGAAGCTGCCTCCAATAACTGATTAAACTCTGTCTCCACGATCTTGTCTTTGTCCCGCGGGATCATGCCGCCCTTGCTGTTGTAGAGAGGACAGCGCTGCTTTATCTTGGACAGGTCTAGGTTCAGCTGCTGGTCGAAAACAGCCAAGGGATTCCCGCCGAGACCAGTCACCACCATAGCCCCGAGGTCGCCAACTAAGTTGTCCACTTTAAACGTCCGGATTCTCCCGCCTACTCTCTCTCTCGGCTCCAGGATGACCACGTCGAATCCAAAATACTCCAGCTGTCTGGCAGCGCAAAGACCGGATATTCCGGCGCCCAATACGATGACCTTCCTCCCACACTTAGTGACCGGCTTCAGCAGCCGGAAAATACCGAAATTAATGTACGAATATCGTTGGAGGTATTCGAATACTCTCTTGGCCAGGGAGCGGTACTTGTTGTAGGGTGGGTGCAGGCGAGAGATTGCCTTCTCGACTGTGAGTTCGATCCGTGTGTCGTTGTGCCACAGGAAGAGAATGTGGTTGCGGATGTAGACGAATATCTCCAGCAGAGACACCCGTCCAGAGCTGAGATCTGGGAAGAGGCACTTCTCCAGCTGACTGAGAGCTGAGGTCGGGAGTCGGCTGGCTGTGGCTGCTGATTCGAGAGAAGTGGGCACGAAGTTCTCTGTTTCTCCGTCGGACTCAGACGACAAGTTGTCATCTGTTAGGTCGAACACGTTAGCGTCATTACTCTTTGCGAAAAGAGGAAATAGATCTGATAACATTAACAAGATCTACACTGTAAGATGACACTTCAAAGTAATACATATTGTATATACTCGAATAGTAACGATTCTGGGGATGCGAGAAAGTATATCCACGCGTTTAATATTTACTAAGTATTAATAAATTTGTTCCATTTGCCCGGGAGGAAAGTCTAAATTTGTAAACTGAAGATAGGTCGAGACGTTTTCTGAGATGCAACAACAGCTCCAAGACTAGAATTCGATCAAATACATACTAGGACAGAGGTCAATATTCCTCATTAATTCTAGTAGTTTTCCTTCGTATCCAAAGAAATCGTATTTGCAATTGATAGACGAAAGATTAAGCTTTTAGGGCAATTCAGTGACATAATTCGTTAAAACTTCCCAACCATTTTAGTAATTACAAATAAATTTTCGGGCATAATGTTCGAAGATAATTTGATTGAATTTAAGAGGTTGTTGTGGTAGAAAGCAATATAAATATATTTAAATTATACTAAATTCAAAACATCAAAACTGCAGTATTAAGATATTTGTTAATTCATCGATACAAAATTTTATGATCACTATTTAAAATGGATTCGATCGAATACAAACAATTGAAAATTACCTTAAGTCGGATGAATATCCCAAAAATTCAAACAAGAATGACAAAAGAATACGTATTATGTAAAAAAGCTTCAAATTGCGAAAATCGGAAACTCATATTAAATACCCTATATTAGCCGTTGATAACTCACTTTTAGCACAAAATAGGAATTTTTCAAAAGGTGTGAAAATATGTATTAATATACACATTCTATTAAAATCAGTTTTAGTCGAAAAACTGAAATTTCTAATTATTAAAAAAAGGTGACAATGACGTCATAATTCCATGATAAGCCGACATTTTCGTCTGAAGTCAGAACTTAGTGGAGCCATAGCCAAAAGACTCTCACATGCCAAAAATCAGCTTTCTACGCCTGGCAGTTTCTTCATTCAATCCGTTACAGATATATATATTAATTGAGTTTTAATACATTCTTGCCAACTGTCCCGTTTTGGCGGGACGTCCCGCTTTTTTCACTCTTCTATTGAGCTAATTTTCTCGAGTGTCCCGCTTTTACATGAAATTTCCCCATTATGTCCCGCTTTTTTGCATTCTATGTATAGTACTTTTCTATTGCGTCCCGCCATGTCCCGCGAAATTCAACGCTGTGTCCCGCTTTAAATCATGGCTCAGGTTGGCATGTATGTTAATTGTAAGGATAAATTTGTTTTGTTAGAATATTAAGGATATTATTTCGTTATGATTGCTTTTTAACGAGGTTTCTCAATCTTATTGAAAGATAAGATTATAAGCGTTGATTCAAAGCATAGAGACGAATAAGATTATATTTTGGGTGTTCGGAAGTGTTCGGATTAGTGGGGGTGTACTGTATACACTTACAGAAACCGGAAGTAATGAGATTTTGCGAAAAATATTGACTTGCACACCTACACCATAAAGGGATCCCATGCCATAAGGGCATCTCCCTACAGGAGCTGCGCCGCTAAAAATAAAAATCAACTGTTGTATGTACAGTCCAGGCAAAAAGCCTGAAATATTGTATGTACTTGTAAATATGAATATTCTAGTTATAGCAAAAATAACAATTTTAATATTGCAGAAGATTTTTTATCAATTTAATGCAATGAAAATCTAGAGTCTACTCTTTCTATAACACGAAAAGTATGAAATATTTAATTAAAATATATTTTATGTTTATTACAGGGTAAATTCAAAAAAATTGGAAAATACTAAAATATTCCAGACTTTTTGCCGGGACTGTATGTGTTAGTGTTTGTTTGTTTGTCCAGATGTCTAGAACATCTCTGTCAAGGCTTAAAATGTTGTCTGTGTGTATTTGTAGGGGGTGTTCTTATGTGCTGAGTGACAATTTTTAGGTTTTGAAGCAATAATATTTTAACATTTTCTCCGAAAAAAATTTACTTTTATATCTGACCAATCGGTATCGAGTATTTTAGCATAGAATCCTAGGAGTGTATCATTAAGAGGCATTTCAATACATACTCTATCCTTACTATTAAAACTCGACTAATGTATACATGTATATATATTTATATCTATAACGAATTGATTGAAGAAACTGCCAGGCACTGCACAGAAAGATGATTTTTGGTATATAGGTGGATTTCAACAGCAAGACACGTATTTAGTGATGTTATCTACCTTATAATTAGATAATGTGAGCCTAGACTCCCTTTGGGCGCCTCCGGGGACACGAAGTGTCCGCCAGCCGCGAAGCGCAAGCAAGCGAAGCGCGCTTGTTATACTGAACTTGAATTGTTATACTGAAATTGAATGGCGCATGTTGACCGATCAGTAATTTCGCTTTTTCTTTCATTCATAAATCCTTTGGGGATGCTGCATTAGCTCTAATTATTAAGTAGTCGATATATCGAATTTGGCAAGTTATGATCAGCTCGACTCGATTTTAAGCAAGTTGTTTTGTCCGTATATGGTAAATTTTAACCTTTTAAGGTTAAACAGTTAACTGTTAAGGATGTTTGAAAGTCAAATATTGGTTGTTTACTATTTTAAAACACCTTAATTAACAAACATATAATGACTAATCAGTAATACATTCTTAAGCTCTATTCTGCATGCTTAACTACACTAAGTCCTCTCTAATTGTCCACTATTGGGTAATGGGATCCTAAGTGGACAATTTGAGAATTCGAAGTGTGTGTGTGCACATAGTACTCCTATTCTGGCAAGTGGAAAAATAGAGAACCTGGACAATTACAGAAATGGACAATTAGAGAGGATTGACTGTATTATAGATCCATCCTGTATTTATTCGATCGATTTCGACGAAAACCGTGGTCCAAATTTTCAATTCTACTGTGAGGCCTGATTTGAGTAGGCCATGATTTAAGCTATAAAATATAATGATAAACATCGTTTAATAATTTAGATACGAGTAATACATGAAAATAATAACAATATCGGAATAAATTATATAAGATAAGTGCTCAAAAGATAATAATCTCTCTAGCCCGCAGATCTATTTAGGTTGGCAGTTCTGTCACGTGGGCCAAAAAGTTGACAGACCCCTGGTCTATAGCATACTATGGCATTCTAAGGGGAATTACTTATATAGTCGAGTTGGATGATTGATGTATTCTTCTATACTTCTATTCAATAACAATTCAACCCTAAAACATAAATGGCTGCGGATATAGCACAAATACCCGATATCAATATGATGGTACATTTTGATTTTGTTACCGCACAGATCGAACAAACGTTTCATGAGCTAATTGGTCACCTGATCGCCAGGAAAGACCATCTCTTAGGAAAAGTCCTCCAGCTCAGTTAGGAGTTTCGCAATAAGGAAGCCACTCGTGTGGCCGCTTTGGAAGAGTTGGAAAAAGCACAGGCCCACATCCAACAATTGAATATGAGGGTTAACGTTAACATGCCTGTACACGAGGAAGGAGAATTCGTGTACCATCAAGCTAAGGAGCAGCGATCTCATCCTACCCCACACCCCAACATTTTCTTGAGTTGTCCCACACTCCCCTCCTTCTATCTCAAATTTCCAAATTCGGAGAGTTAGTACAAGCACCAGATTATTCAATAAAAGGCCAACCTGTAGTAACAGCTGGGAAGAAAGGAAGAGATAAGAATAATTCAATGGTTGCGGACTGACACTTGACGAGCAGAATGAGAAGGTGTACATAGCGGATTTCAACAATAGTCGCGTCCAGGTGCTCTCTTTCCAAGGAGATTTTCTCTCTCAGTTTGGAAATAAAATACTCAGTCGGCCTTGGGGAATAGCTGTTACTGACAACAATCTACACAAACTATTCCACTTCTGTAAGATCAGTTACGAACTCGTTAACACGGCTGGTGATGAGGGAAGCAAGGAAGGAAAGCTGTTACGTCCTCATGGATTATGTGTAGACACTAATGGAGACGTGTTTGTAGCGGATGGCGGTAACCATAGAGTGTCCGTGTTCCATAAAAACTCCAATTCAAATCTTGTAAAGGTGAAGGATCTCTAAGATTTCCGTGTGACGTAAAACTGACTCCAGATAATATGCTGGTACTAGACTGAGTTCTGAATCCGTCCACTTCTTTTCCAGGAGTGGAGACCTCATTATTTCCTTTGTGTCTCGAGGAGTGGAAGCTTTGGTAAATGAGCCTTACTTCTTCTGCCTGGATGTTGAGCAGAATTTTATCATTAGTGACCCCCTACGTAACAATGTCAAGATAGTGTCAAAATCAGGGAAGCTCTTCCACTCCATCGGGAAGAAGGGAAAGGAGAAAGGCGAATTTGAATTCCCATGTGGCATTGCCATATCTAATTCTGGCTTTCTTTATGTGTTGTCTGAAAATCCTAGTTATTCTTTGCAATGTTTCTGAGTTGCTGTTTGGTTTTAGGGAATATTTGTGTCACAAGTGAAGTGCAGAGTGAGGACCAGCTGATATCAGCGGAAAGATTAGACCAGGAGACAGCAATTTAGAGGTGGGAAAATTTAGACATTGTTACAATATAACTTATTTAAATATAAACAAGCGAGTGAGACGTCTTATCCATGAATTGTATGATCAATAAACAAACTTCAGACTGTTACGTAGGCAAAATGGGAAATGCAAGCAATGCGGAACTGATTCTGTGATTGAATTAGAGTTGGTTTCAAACAAGAATTCTGATAGTGACAAGAATTTCTTAGTAAATTCTATCCAACCCAGATGATTGAATAGACTTACTTCAGAATATCTGAATTGGTCCATCATTGAAATGTGTGTCACTGGAATCGGAGTTGTTGTTTGATATTTGAATAAAATAAACATGACACGATTGGCTTTACTTGATAATAAACCACAACAAAAATCGAATCGACATCTTAAATACTGAGGAACTACTTTCAGAATTAACAATATATCGAGGACTGAGACATTGATCTCCCCAGGACGACAGGGATAACCAGGTGGCATCAACAAACTCTTGTATTATTGTGAAGTGACAATACGACCACACACGAATTATTCGACCAAAGTTCTCTCTTATATGCTCCTCTACCAATCCTAAACACTGACAAGGCTTCTCGACATTTCTGATCTTGAGGAGGAATCTTTAGAGGAGGTGAGTTCTCGATGGGAGACGCCCATGTATGTCACTTCTCCAATTCGGAACAAACAGTCGAGCATGGAGGGAGGAAGGAGGAATAGTGTCGTCTTCTTTGACCACTCTTTCAGTTTCATCCTGAACAGCTGACGTCTGATCAAGTACGTAATGAGCTCGGAATAGAGCTGCGTGAGAGTGATGCCGTGATGTCTCCGTTCCTCGAATGAGCGGAGCGAACAGAGACGCATAGACGGGAATTAGAGAGAGTAGATTCATCTCCTCATGCAGGTGGATTAAGCTATTCAGTTGTTCTAGCTTCTCAGGTTTCAGCTGCATACGGAAGTAGCGATCTCTGTTTTTTGATGAAAACCCGAATGCCTGGAAGAATCTGTCAATGAGTAGAAAGTATGAGGATGAAATAATCGTATAAGCTCCTGGCCTGCTGGTGATTAGAATAGTTGACTGGGAGAGAGTCCTTCGAGTTAAGAGTAGAAATAAGAGTGTCTGCTCGAATGGGACTTCCTTTGTAAACTCATCTAAGCTGTCGATGATGAGTAAAAGTCCTTCTCCATCAGACTCGAGAATGTGCTTGGCTAGGTCGGATGCCCAGCTCGGTCCAATGGGCATAGACAGACACATCCAGTTAGCAATAGAATTGTCATCGATTTGTTCTCTGCGTTTTCTTGCTCCATCTGGTGCCAGTCTGGATTTCGACATGGAATGGAGAGGCAATAAGCGAATTGTGTCAATTCTTTCTTTCCAAAACGCAGTGCTGTGATGTGACGTAAATAACTTTTGCCACTTCCTGGATTGCTAAGTATTAACCAGATTTGTGGATTGGGGGAATATTTTACTTTCAGCTCTGGTTGGACGGATTCGTTAGATTGGGTAAAGTTATCCATATCTGTGTCTAGGTCACCCTGAACACTGTAAAGATTGTATTTCTGCAATTCTCTTTTGAAGTTTATTAGACTGATTTCTTTCTTCGATATTTTTCTCATCAAGGCTATCTCGCTGTATGTAGTCTCGTCCACCAACTTAACTTCTTTAGGTTTCTCCTCTATGATATTCAGAGGGACGTAGACTGTTTCTATGTCCACCGGATATTCATTATCAAACAATTCCTTCACTTGCCTATTCTGTGTTTCAATGAACTTTCTCAGAGACTCACTCCAATTCACAATTTCCTTTCGAATTTTGTCCACTTCTTTCTCAAATTTAGAGACAAAGACGGGATCTGGCATTGTATAAAACACATCTTGATATTGTATCAATCCAATTTCGATATTTTCACGTTTTATAACTGACATCGATCGACATAGTTTATTGAGGTCACTAGTGATGCGTCGGTTTTAGACCATTCACTATCAAGCTCAATCGAACCCAGTCTGTGAAGCTGATTTCGTTCTTCAACGTATTTACGAGTGTTTTAATGGACAATTATTTCGGTAGAAAATCCCCATAGGTTCCACCGGATGGTCTGATGATAACCAATAGTATTGTGTCGATTTAACAGCCAAATCTGCTCGACCAATCGAATTCAATCCTTGATAGAAACGATAGGGATCGTGCTTTTCCCATTCTTTTACTGTTAACAGAAATTCCATGCCATTCGATACTGTTTCACACAATCCAGCTGGAATATTTAGGTAATTGATGAGTTTCGAATTGTTAACTGTTCTTCCAGTTCAATCAATGTTTTATATTCAGTTTCAGCTGCCATTTGAATTTCGAATCTACACAAAAATTAATTTTAAAAATTGGATCAAACAGAAAATAGGAAACCCAATTGATGGATAATGGAAATTCATTAATACGTATTGAGTGAACATATATTGATACGTATATTGATCTCGGGATTGAACTATACAATTTTTAAGATTGAAGTATACAATTCGTTATCGTTCTTATAGATCAACTTCAGGAAACTCTTACATAGGCGTGGAGTAGGTCATGCTTGTCCGGTTTATGTCCAGACCATTACTTTTCCTGTTTCCCTGAATTATAAGCTTGCACTATTGTGTTTCAATGTGTGGAAGTTAGCCTCCCCCACATTTATAAAAAAGAAAAAAACTTTTGTTGTATCGAACGCCAGAGGTTGTTTTCGAACAAGGGCTGCTATTTTCCAAAACAGCCTGCGCAACACTGCTGTGAACAGCGATTCCAATCATCTACATCTTGAATTAGCAAATCGTTTGAGTAGATAGTTGGGGATGCGTACTTTTCCGAAAGGGGACTATAGGCTCTAAGGCCACAAGTCTTTACATCTCACCCCAAGGTCAGAGGTCAGAGGTCCGAGGGGGGGGGACATCTGACTCTAAAGTGGCGAGTAAAGTAAAGAGCGACATTTCTATACCCCAAATCCATTATTGTATTAGTTCTTGGGCATGGGTGTTGGGAGAGGGGGTCTGGGGGCATTACCCCCAGATCCCCACTTTTTTTGGGAATATGTGATATGTTTTGTTTCGTACCAAGAACGAGATTATGTTTAGTTTTCTTGCTCGCAGATCAATTAAGTTGGAGTGTAGTATAGGCACCAATTTTGATATAAGAATCCTTCTATTAATAAGCTTGAACACATAAGCCTGTTTTGACAGTCAGGTGGAGTACTAAACTACAACGCGTGATGTTACAAATTCTCGGCTATCAGTAGTAAGAAAGATAATACCTGGCTTGTAGTCAAATTCAAAAGCATTTTTTGATATTTAAAACCGGAATAATTTCTCAGACGAATGTCTCCTATCTCAGATTCATTCCTTTTGCTCTACTCAGTTATTACTAAATTATGGAAACTTCGCTTTCATGCGCTACACGGCTAGCGGACACTTTGTGTCCACCGGAGGCTCCCTTTAGGCGCCTGGGCTAACATTGATTAATTATAAGGGAGATAACATCTCTAAATATGTCTGTCTTACTGTTATAATCGATATAACTCGAAAAATCATTAAATTTGTCAATTTGTAATTTTTTTTGATGCGTAATGATGACGTCATAAGAGTGATACGTAATGATGACGTCATAAGAGTGATGCGTCATCATTTTTTGATGATAGTTGTATCATATTTGATATATATTAATATGCACATGCTATTAAAATTTCAGCCTTCTATTACCTAAAATTACTGAGTTATAGTCGAAAAACTGAAATTTCTAATTATAAAATCTCTCATATCCGAAATAAACCCATGAATTTCCTTAATCTTGATATTTGAATTTTGCACCAGTAACGAGCACTTCTGAAAATGTGATTCCAGCAGGTGAGCCGGGTTGCATTGGGAAGATGTCTCGTAATCGTGTTCACAATTCATTTTTCTTTATCAGTGACTAATGAAACATGTCTTTGGGTGAGTGCTGATACTTTGAGGACGGTAATTTCAAATAACATTTCATAGCATATTTGAAAATTCTGCTCATGTATTAATTAAAATAGTGCTGGAACTACCGGTGACTCGTGTGGCGAAAAAGGATTGAAAGGAATCTCCAAGTTAAGTGTTGTATCGTATGAAAAGAGTTGTTTTGATTGTGATTCTATGAGCAAAAGCCGACAGTTAAGTCCAAAAATTCTTGCATCCCACAAACACAGATTAAATCTGGATAAGTATGGATCGCCCAAACGAATTCTGATAAATCATAAGCTATCTCGTGTACAGGGTAGGGCATAAGTCTGTTCCCAGCATAATTGGGTGTATTTTTCCTCGACTCACATAATCTTAGTTATTATAATGGCTAATGGAGAGTTTATCCAATCTAGAACCTTGAACTACAATTTGCAAGACAAAGGTTGAAGAAAAAATGTTAGGAAAGCAGTGGGCCACATTCTCGATTTTAGCTGCCTCCCACGACTCTTCACAATCTTTGTCTTGAAAATTGTAGTTTAAGGTATCAAACTGGATAAACACGTGATGTTTCATGCCTGACAAACAAGTTTGGTAACAGGTGACCATTCTGTAGAGGATCAGGTCCTCCTCGGAGGGCATCTATGGCGTATCACGTAGACATGGCTGAAAGGTTCGGGAGCAGTTTTAAACATTCTTTACAACGTTGTGGTGGATACAATATGATTATAACAGTAACATTCAAGTGTTTATAATTGACCAATCAAATTAGTAGCGAAGTGTCGTATAACGAAATAAAGGTCTGTAACAAAATGTCCTGTCACGAAATGTCGGTATCCCGTTTAGAAACCGGGACGGAGATAATTCAAACTAAGGGGCCATAACCGGACAAAAGTATTTAAAGACTTGATTCTTTCCCATACAAATAGTACTAAATTGGATCTTTTCATTAAGGGCAAAAATTTCGTCTCCGGAAACCTAGTAAGTTGTATATACAATGTGTAATAATGGAGGGAGTGGGTGCTTTCAGGTGTGAAAATATAATGAGGGGGCCGAAGGCCGATTGTAATTAAAAGGAGGAATGAAGCTCGAAACCAGGTGTCAAGGAGGCTTTTGAGGTGGAGAATTAAAGTAGTCACGTGATAGCATGGCATTTTAATGACTTCACTCTCACAATAGAAATCATTGTACGACACTACAATAGACTATCATTGTTATTAATACTTCAAACCAATAACTTATATAGATGTCTCAATTTTAAAGTAATAATGGGATTTTGCACTACAGCCGTAGCTTATGTACAAGCTTGTACTGTACGTAGATGTCTTGACTTTTTGCCGCTATGACTCTAAATCAGTGATTCTCAAAGTGGGCCGTAGAGCCCCCCAGGGGGCGCTGAAAGGTTGTTGGGGGGGCGCTATAATGTAAGGGGGCGCTGGGGGGGCGCTAATGTGTTTTGTTAGCAATACATCTACGATATTTGAACCTCAAAAAAAATGTGTATTCCAGAATATTGATGGTCAATCTTTGAAACAAATTTCAACATTCACTGTAGTTGTTAGAGCTAGAAAGTACAATAATCACACTGTCAATGGTTTCCCGTGACTAATTAATACAATAATCACACTGTCAATGGTTTCCCGTGATTAATTAATACAATAATTACACTGTTGATGGCTTACGGATCATGAGTAAGGAGAGGGGGCGGTGTCGACACTAAAATCCTGATTAGGGGGCGGTGTGCTAAATTAGTTTGAGAAACACTGCTCTAAATCATCCGAAAATGGAAATGCAGAGGATGCCGGTTATATTCTTATTTATGCATTAGATACGATAGCGACGAATTTTCAGCCATTCCCAATGTTAATGGTCAAAACCCTAGTGACGAAGTTTTAAATGATCTTTAACTCGTTTGGATCAAGAACTAAGTTTGGTATCTAGATTCGTGAGATTTTCCAAATTCGTCAAATGGTATATATCCTTACTATTAAAACTCGATTATTGTATATTTATATATATATATATATCTATCTGTAACGAATTGATTGAAGAAACTGCCGGGCGCAGAAGGCTGATTTTTGGCATGTGGGAGTCTTTTGGCTATGGCTCCAGTAAGTTCTGAGCTCAGACGAAAATGTCGACTCATCATGGAATTATGACGTCATTGTCACATTTTTAAAAGTTAAGCAACACAGTTATTCGGGCATAACTCAGCCATTATAGGAGATAGAAGGCTGAAATTTTAATAGAATCTGTATCCTAACACGTCTCACATATGATGCAACTATCAAAAAATGATGACTCATCACTTTGCTATGACGTCATCATTACTCATCAAAATTTTAAAAATTGACAAATTTGGTGTTTTTTCGAGTGATATCGATTTTAAAACTAAGATGGACATATTTAGAGATGATATATCCCGTTTAATTAACCAATGTCACTTCCAGGCGACCGAAGGGAGCCTCCGGCGGACACGAAGTGTCCGCCAGCCGCGCAGCGCAAGCAAGCGAAGCGCGCTTGTTGTATAGAAAAGGTGTGTCCATTTTTTTGCAGAGGTGTGAAAATTTCGCTTAGATCTTCGAACTTAATCGTAGACTCATCATTTGACACCTACATGCCAATTTTCATATATCTACGACTCACCAGTTCTTCAATCAATTCGGGCAAACAAAAAAACGCTAGCGTTTTAATATATAAAATGTATACTGCTTCTTACTTAGTGTTCATTCCTGTTCTACGATTGCGTTGCGATTGATCAGCTCTGGAAAGTTTGCATTTAATCAATTAATTTTTGCAATTGATCAACAAATAATTAATTCATGATATAAAATTATAGGTTTGCAATTGATTTGGGAAGGTTGTAGCTTCAGAAGGGTTCAGAAGGGATCTCATTCATGAGGAGGAATGGAGACAGAAAGGGTTGGGAAGGGAACATATTAGTGGGTCAATTACAAACATTAGTTTCCAATTATTTATTGGTTTACAACAGATAGGGTTGCACTGCAGGGGAGGGTTGCACTGAAGGTATGCGCGTTTAGGATTATTTTGCCTGCTAGAAGAACATTCTAAATTTCAAGAACTTAGTAAGTTACTAAGTTCCAAATTGGGATCTTGAAAATTTATAAACTTTATTTAATTAGTGAAAATTCGAACATCATTCTGATATAATTAATCGAATGCTTCGAATATTAATAAATGTCCTTACCACATTAATCAAGTGGTATTACAGGGCTCAGTTATTAAAGATAAATCGTTGAGTCAATATATTTCTGGCTCGATGAATTAATCAGATGTAAGTTTTTTCTTATAATATCATGATATGACTTTCCTTGCATTTGATATAGTAACTGGCACCAACAAGAACTACAAGTAATATGTTAAATATCATGACATTACTTTCCTTAGCATTTGATATAGTATTGCTAATTGATAACGTACATTAACTAATATGATAAAAGGAATTGTGGAAGAGATATCAAAATTTCTAAATAACAGACTAATTATCTATAACCTCCATATCAGACAGAAAACAACATTTTTTATTGAGCTATTGTAATCAAATTTAACTAGAACAATTAGTCGGTCGGCTGATATGGGTGCAGTTCTAAAAGAGCACCAAACGAGCCAAAGGTGTGAAAATTCGTCTTATTTCACTCGTTAATAAGTAATGCATTATACTCGGAGAGAATAAGTGCAAATTCGTAGCTCCCTCTTATGTTAATTGTAAAGATAAATTTTGAAAATAAATATACAATTATAAATTCGCAATAGACAAATTAAAGCTCTACCTTCAATATTGAATTTATCAGCAGCAGCTCACGTAGTGTGTTGTGTTTGATGTCATGCCTGAAATGTATATGTAACTACAAGAGCAATCACAAAACCTAACTATTATGTCTACATAAATGAATAGAAAAACAAGTTCGTTGTTAAAAGAATTCAAAAAAGAACTCATCAACCTGATACACTTGACCGATGGTCAGGTTGGGGTCACTCAATTAGTCATACAATGAATTGATCTGCTTCCATAGAGTCAATTCTCCTAACAATTTGATTCTCTTTAACAGAGAATTGATTCTTAGAAATTGTCAATATGATAGCCTTGAAAAATATAACACTGAGATAGAATGTTAGAGGAATCCAAATTGGGATGTATGATTATTTTAATTACCTAGTTATTAGCCAATAATTGATACAACTATTAATAATCCACCACCATTATAAAGATCATGTGAACACTTACTAACAAATGTAATAACGTAAAATATCAAAGGACAAACAACATCATTCTACAGTAATCAGACAATTCTTCCTAGCAACTCAAAATACTCATCAGAAACATGAATGTTAGCGCTTACAAGAAGAATAAGCGGTCAGACAAATCTAAATTGGGTGCTTTATGAAGGCTCTGCCCAACTAGAAATGCTAACTTGTGGGCATATTGACACGGAGCAGGTACGCGAACAGTCCCAGGCCAGTTGTAGTACAAATGAGTCAGCTTGTACGCCAATCGCTGCATGTGATCCGGCTTCAGTCCTGAGGTGTCGTGGACGACGTTGTAATGAGTCGGCGTCACTGTCCCCTGCCTCACGTGCTGACTCACTAGGAAGAAGTCGTACCAGCCCATGCGAGTGATGGTGTGGTCAACCACAGTTCCAGGAGGGGGGTTGTCGGGAATGCCGTCTTTCTGGAGGAAAATTCTGGTGTTTATTCGCTTCTGCACAACCACAGTGGCAAATTTCGGACTGTAATCTGCGAAATCCTCGAAGCAGGAAACTAACTGGGGAACTTCGTAATCAGCTACAGTCCCCATCTGCCCATCCCCGACCCCATCCCGATACACGATGATCCTCTCAGGAAGACAGCTGTTGAGTTCGTGATACTTCCGCAGAGCTCCACTGAAACATACTTTAAGTTTGTCTACTATCTCCTGCCCCGACGTATGGAGAGTGACTCGGGAGTACCAGCGAGTGCACAATTGGTTTGTTGAAGAAACGAAAGCTCCAATAGAACGTTTTCCATGTGCGGTGTCATGGTACACGTCAATACCAATAACCATCAGGTTCTTGAGAGGAATGTCCAAGGCCCACAGCTCCCCTCCCAGCTTGCAGTTGATCTGTAGCGCTATCTTCTGAGTAACACTTCTCAACTTCCCCTGGTTTGAAATAGTTCTCGCGTTGATAGCCTGTGAAGGAATGGGCATCTCGATGCAACACAATTTCTTCACAGCGCTATAGCGATCGTCTCGTTGCGTGGGAAATATCGTCACAACAAGTTGTAGCGTGGGTTGCAAGTTATCTCGAATTGTTTTGAGATAACTCTCAGTGCGATCATCATTCAGCTCCACCGCTTTCGGCTCTGAAACGCTGATGCCCATGGCAGGACACACCCGAGTCATCATAGTGTAGAAGTCATAAGCCTTTTGACTATCGCGCTTAGTGAATACGAGAAGCCATTCCCCCAACTGCACCGGAGAAATCACGTGTTCCTTCGTTATGTCGCGGCCCCAGTCTGCTTCTTGTCCAGCAAATACGGAAGTGTTTTTGAAGCTTATTTTTTCTATGGGGAGCACCCTGGCATCCAGGTCGATCATGTGGTTCTCCAGCTCCAGACCCCACTTTTCGAGTTCGTGCTTGGCGTCTGGTGTACCATTCACGTTAGTGACGAACTTCTCTAACGCCTTGACCCTGTCCTTCGCACTGAGTCGGGTATAAATAGCCACGTCTTTCATCACCTTGAAGTCAGATCTGGCAGTCTCGGTGAGACCTGTCATGTAGCAGAGCTCTGGCACCAGACAGATAATGTGCTCCACCTGCTCTCCAACGGCCTGTCCGGGCTGAGGGGGGGCACGCCTCTTCTTCATCCGATGGATGAGCAGTGGCTGCTGCTTATCCTCGATCTGAATTTGGTATTGCTTCTTATAATAATCCTCAAAGGAGATCTTCTCTCCGGTCTGGGAGCTCTCGAATGTACTCTCCGGGTTCATGGTCCACTCTATGTCGTCCACTCGGTAGGTCTTGTTGTTGTAGCGGGTGAGCACGATCATGCCCACCAACTGCTTCATGACCTGCTCCTGGAAGTTCTGGAACTGCTGGTGGTACATGTCGTAGAGATAGTCCAGCGCAGAATCAGTCCTGAGCAGCTTGTGCGACACATCCAGCATGAGCAGCAGCTTGTCCTCGTAGGGGTGGATGGAAGTGATGTAGCCGGGCCACAGCTCCAGCTTGTGCTGCGGGATGTTGATGGGGTGCACAGGGTCGTAGTAGTGCCTGCCCACCTGTCTCAGCTGCAGCTGCCTCATCACGCGGCGGAATATAACATTGAATAGCTGCACGCAGTCTTTGGCCTGCAGCTGGCGTATCATCTCTATCTTCACCTTGATAGCGGCGCCATCAGTGGGACGCTCTGATTCCAACTCCAGAATGCCCTCGGTTATAATTTTAGGCGAGTAGAGAGTTGTCCCGTCGAAGGCCCGCGTCTCTCCAATCACTTCTCTGTGCATGTTGAGCAGCTTGTAACGCATATTTTTGCTATCTATCTCGGGAGAGAAGCTCACGATGAAGTGGTAGACTCCGCCAGTTGTGGATTTCACTCGAATATAGTTGGCGGTCATCTTGGTAAGAGTGCCAACCGTACCGATAGAAGAGATCTCCTGGGTCGTTCGCAGTCCGGCAAAAGGTTTACGGGTTGGGTGGGAAGTGTGAGACTGGGGTCTATCGGTTTGTGAGGGACTGCTGTCGCTGTGAGAAGCAGGCTTGCCGCTGGTGGGGGCCGAGGGTGAAGAACTGGCCTGGAAAGTGGGAGAGAGCAGCTGAGAACCAGTAGAGACAGAGAGCGTTCCGAACCCAGAACTCGGTGTGTCTACCGGAACGACTGGAGGCTGTTCAATCGAAAGTCTGGAAAAGGAATCGGCAGCCGAAGAGGCAGAAGTCATTTGTAGAACCCCCCTTCCGAACCCAGGAGCAGTCACGCCTTGCGCTCCAGTGGAGGCGGGGGGCTGCAGCCCGGGAGGATGGGCTGGAGACGGATAGGCGAACTGCGCCTGAGGAGCTACCGGGGGCAGCATCTGCCCTGGGGGCGCGGACTGAGGAGGATAGCCGGACTGGTAGGCCTGAGAGGAGACTGGGAGTCCGGGCTGCATCTGAACTTGTCCATGCGGTGCAGCCTGGGGAGTGGCATATTGTCCCGGGATGCCCGCTTCGGGTGGAGGAGGCCCTTGAGCTATTTCACCAGGACGCCTCAATTGAGTCTCTGCGGCTCTGAGCAAAGCTTCGCCTCTCCCACCCCTTCCAAACCCTTGGAAGCCTCTCCCATTCTGACTCATTGAAAGTTCAAGACTATGAATGTAGAAAAACTTTAATAACGTTGGAATAAAAATTATAGAATAATTAATTTAGGAAGTATAAACACTGTAGTATGGAGTATTGTGTAATTATCTCATTTATATACTTATCAATGAATCTAAATATAGAATAAATCATCATTACAGCATTGGTATGCCTATTTATATGACGCATACTGGCTTCCTATTGTGATGTATACTAACGAACCAGGGACTTAGAATTTTGATAGCCGCCATCATATCTTCAAATTAGTGAATATATTGTAATGACGTCGGAAGTTCATAAAAAGTGGGTAAGGCCATTGCCATTATGTTAATCAAAAGTGATAATGCTCATCCTCCTTATTGCCCAAAGAACGAATACAGTGTAGAAAACAGTGGTAATGCCAAGCTATGGCCTTACCCAAAGGTGGGCACAGTTAATCGAAATGTTAACTTCGTTAATCGTTAATCCGTTAACCAAAAAGTTAACTTCGTTAATTCGTTAAGAATGTAACGGAAGTTAACGATAAACCGTTAACGTTAAATTATATATTACAGACAACAGCAAAATCAGTTTTTACAAAATAAAAACACCTAAAAAGTGGCAAAACTATAAAGTGAGCCTTTATTGTTGTTGTTTTTTAGCTAAAATATCTCCTAACACAACTTTGATATGGTGTATTTTGCGAATAATGAGGGAGATAGTTTAAGGGATCTTAGAAGGGCATACTTACCAACCAACCAGGAATCACTAGACTGTCCAGGGACTTTTTAGCCAAATCTAGGGATTTAGAGTCAATTTATGTGGTCATTGATATAAGCATAATCTATTGCAAACATGTCAAAATATTGATTTTAACGACTAAAATAGTAATAATTATTATATCAAGGAATTTTAATCCAGGGAAATCATTTAAAATCCAGGAATTTCACTCCTAGAGTCCAAGTAAATTGTCGAAATGGGTTAGTAAGTATGGAAGGGCAACATGATTTTATTGAAAAAATTCCATGAAACGCATGTTGCCCTTCATGAAAATCAACATGTTGAGGTTTTCATCAGACAGAAATGATCTCTTGTCCTTCAAGATGCCCTTCATATTTGTGTTAACGGACTTGTAACGGAAGTTATAAAATGTAACGGAAGTTAATTAGTCCGTTAATGATTTTAAAGTTAACTTAAAAGTTAAATCGTTAATGAAAAATTTAACTTCGTTAATTAACGATTAACGGATTAACGGTTTAGTGCCCAGCTCTGGGCCCTTACCAGCCGCACCGCTTTCTACGGACATGTATTGTATGCATCTATTGTAGACAATGGGAAGCATAATGAGAGGCGGATATAGTAATCGCTCCAAATATAATTGTACCTTGATATTATACATACTAGCTGAAGCGTTGATTGTGGTAATTCCAGTAATTCCAGTTTGGAGTGCAGGAATTGTAAGTATAATATCTTGTGGTGACAAACAATGTTTTTAGGTTCAAATTATTCACATTTTGTTATCGCACAAGTCCTAGACTCTTCTACATACGTAGGTACTATTTAAAATCACCAGTTTGCAATAATAATTTTGCATGTCTTAATTAATGCATACAAATGAACTCCGGCCAACACAAACACAAAAAGACGGAAACCCTAAGTAAACTATTGAAATATAATCTCTACCATTATTTTGAAAATTCGAAATAACTTGTACTTAGGGTATTCAATAAATTCCCATTTTTTATCTGTATTTCAAAGGTATAAAAATAATGTATTTTCGATTCCTTATTTGTATAAGTTCCAGGACCCGAGATTGAACGAACCTTAGACGTTTATTTTGAATCGATTCTGAAAATATTTTTTTGATAAATTTCAAAAAAATCCCACTAATTTCGGCGATTTTCTGCTTTTGGCAAGGGGTATCTCATAATCCATGGGTTTTAAATATAATATTATCAAGGTATAGAAAAGTGCTGTTCCTGCAGTTTTTAATCACTAAAGCTAAGCTCTAACAGTTATTGTTTTAAAGTTATCCTTACTATTAAAACTCGATTAATGTGTATATATATATTAGGGTGCTCCAAGAAATTCCAAAGTTTGAATCTTATGATGCACACTCTTCAAATAGTTTACCTTCATCACCAAGTATCCACAATAAAATTTTCATGCAATTTGGAGATGGTTTAGTGGTCGCGCAAGGTAGCCTCCCCCTCGTGCTAATTTAAAATGGGATATGTCCGGGTTGAGGCCAGAAGTTGTAAAAAGCGTACTTACATTTGGGATTTTTCTATTTATAGTAGTAACCCCAAATTTGTCAAAAACCCAAAACCGGTTTCGAGATATTAGTGAAAACAGTTGGGACCATTAATAATTTCAAGTATGAAGGCTGGTCCCAACTGTTTTCACCAATATCTCGGAATCGGTAGATTTTAGGTTATTAAAATGTATTATTAGCTGATATAAAACCACCCTCAAATATCACAAAAATCAAGCTACTAGTATATTTAAATGTCAGAAGTATGCTTTTTACAACTTCTGGCCTCAACCCGGACATATCCAATTATAAATTAGCACGAGGGGGAGGCTACCTTGCGCGACCACTAAACCAACTACAAATTGCATGAAAATTTTATTGTGGATACTTGGTGATGAAGGTAAACTATTTGAAGAGTGTGCATCATAAGACTCAAACTTTGGCATTTTTTGGAGCACCCTAATATATATGTGTATATATATATATATATATATATATCTGTAACGAATTGATTGAAGAAATTGCAGGGCATAGAAAGCTAATTTTTGGCATGTGGGAGTCTTTTGGCTATGGCTCCAGTAAGTTCTGAGCTCAGAGCAAAATTGTCACATTTTTAAAAGTTAAGCAATACAGTTATTCGAGCATAACTCAGCTATTATAGGAGATAGAAGGCTGATCTGTATACTAACATACCTCACATATGATGCAACTATCATCAAAAAATGATGACTCATCACTTTGTTATGACGTCATCATTACTCATCAAAATTTTAAAAATTGACAAATTTGGTGATTTTTCGAGTGATATCGATTATCACAGTAGGACAGACATATTTAGAGATGTTATCTCCCTTATAATTAACCAAAGTGACCCAGGCGACCGAAGGGAGCCTCCAGCGGACACAAAGTGTCCGCCAGCCGCGCAGCGCAAGCAAACGAAGCGCGCTTGTCCTTACTATTAAAACTCGATTAATGTTTGTATATATATATATCTGTAACGAATTGATTGAAAAAACTGTCAGGCTCAGAAAGCTGATTTTTGGAATGTGAGAGTCTTTTGGCTATGTCTCCACTAAGTTCTGAGCTCAGACGAAAATGTCGACTCATCATGGAATTATGACGTCATTGTCACATTTTAAAAAGTTAAGCAATACAGTTATTCGAGCATAACTCAGCCATTATAGGAGATAGAAGGCTGAAATTTTAATAGAATATGTATACTAACATATCTCACATATGATGCAACTATCATCAAAAAATGATGACTCATCACTTTATGACGTCATCATTACTCATCAAAATTTTAAAAATTGATAAATTTGGTGATTTTTCGTGCGATATAGATTGTAACAGTAGGACAGACGTGTTTAGAGATGTTATCTCCTTACCCCAGGCGATCGAAGGGAGCTTCCGGCGGACACAAAGTGTCCGCCAGCCGCGCAGCGCAAGCAAGCGAAGCGCGCTTGTATATATATCTATATATATCTGTAACGAATTGATTGAAGAAACTGTCAGACCCAGAAAGCTGATTATTGGCATGTGGGAGTCTTTTGGCTATGGCTCCAGTAAGTTCTGAGCTCAGACGAAAATGTCGACTCATCATGGAATTATGACGTCATCGTCACATTTTTAAAAGTTAAGCAATACAGTTATTCGAGCTTAACTCAGCCATTATAGGAGACAAGCGCGCTTCGCTTGTTTGCGATGCGCGGCTGGCGGACACAAAGTGTCCGCCGGAGGCGTCCTTTGGGCGCCTGTGGTCACCATTGATTAATTATAAGGGAGATTACATCTCTAAATACGTCTGTCCTACGTCCTATTTCCAAATTTCAAACTTAGAATGCCCTAAAATGAGTATTTCCCGATGTATTCCGATATTCACATTTCATGTTCCTTCGAGTCACTTCCTGGAGCTGCACTATCGGTCTGTCGACCGACATTTTGCAAGCGCATGCAAGCGAAGCGCGCTTGTGGTATTAAAAATAAAATTGGTAAAAAAAATGTGAAATCGTGGAATAAGATCATTACTAAGATTAAATATCTAAGAACCAATGTGAATAAGTAAACGGGAGGTGTTCAGTTGAATATCCTGTGATAAAAATATATTATACCACTTAGAGTGGATTATACTCAATTTTCGCCACTTAAAAAGTGGGACAAAAGTGGCAGTTCTTGCCATTACACTTTAATTAACGGTAATGTCATTGTTAATACCTGTATTTATTCGGTATCAAAAATGTACTTAATTTATATTTCATTGTTAGATAGACAATGTACGGTTGCTTTAGTTTTAAATTATGGAGAAATGTTTAAAAGTTACCCATACGTATAGGCTACAAAATACAACATCTCGATATAAGACACTATTAGCTGGAAATATATTTCAGCTCCACTGCCATCTATACTTAGCCACCACATACAGTAGAACGTCAGTTATCCGAACTTCAGTTATCCGAACACTTCAGTTATCCGAACCCCTTGGTTGACCAAACTAAAATATAATAAATGTATAAATGATGCATCCTGAGTTGATAATTGAAATTATTACACTGCCATCATTTTATATACTATTGATGATACCTACATAAGCTAATAAGTATTTTATCCATATTCATCATTATGACTACTTAGTACTACTGACCAACTTTTCTATATAATCACATAACAACTTCAGTTATCCGAACCCCCGCGGTCCCAACCCGTTCGGATAACTGACGTCCTACTGTATATTCATTATTCCAATTTAGTATCACATTATATTTAGGTGCTGGGCATTTACTACTATTGATTGGATTATGCTATTGGTATTGCCAGCATTTGTATTTGGCCGAGATAGAAACTTCAATGCATATACAGTATAGTAGAAATGGTTAGTACGTACTTGGATAATACGTTCTTCGGTTTAGTACGTACTCATTTTTCTGAAACAAAATCCATCTATAATCTAGATTTCTCTGTAGTCAAACTTGGTTAGTATGTACATACTGACGGATAGTACGTACTAATAATTCCTTCACGAAGGGGTACGTCTTATCCGAGTTCTACTGTATGTCCCGAAAGTCTTTTCCTACTAGAATTTCATTCATATTTCTAGTATAATTGTTGATATAACCACCTTGCAAATCCACACACTTCTTCATTCTATTTGGCATCCCATCTATCTAATTTTGGAGCACCCCAGGATTTATTTCGGCCCACACAGTTTAGGTGTGTTTTGAGGATTTCAAGATTCGTTGCAGACGGCAACTTTGACAGCCTCTGTTTGACCAATGCCCACATATTCTCAATGGGAGAGAGATCGGGTGAGTTCCCTGGCCACACTTCTTTGGCCCAGTACCCGGGAAGGTTCATTTGACACCATTGTTCACTCAATTTTGAAGTGTGAGCGGGAGCCCTATACTGTTGAAAGATGGATTCTGACATGTTTTCGCAAAGCTCTTTGCAGTATTGTCCCTGTTGACCTCTCTCGAGCATATGCATCACTACATGGGCCTGCCAGTATATTATCTACATAATATTTGGCATTAACTGTGCATTTAGGGGGTAGAAAGTGCAATTCAGAGACTGCATGTGCAGACATAGCGGCCCATACCGTCAAATGAGGAGGGAACTTAACAGTGAGGACAGATGGGATATTTTGGGCATTTGAGCTCCAAACTCGATCAATCTGTGGATTTGTTGGTTCAAACAGATGGAAGAGAGCTTCATCAGAGAAGATAACATTGGCCCACTGCTTCGATGTTCAAGATAGCATTTCTGTGCAGTATTTGAGACGATGAATTTTCTGTTTTTCTGATAATCTTGGGTTGTTTGGTCGTTTGTAACTTCTGAGGCCAAGGTTATCCTTCAAATAGCGATGGATTGTCTTTGAAGTCGGATGACCATGATTTGAAATCCTCTTAGCTAATTTTCTCATCGATTGGTGAATTTTGCCCACATACTTTGAGATTAAAATATTCGCCACTCTTGTCAGCGATGAGGACCTTCCAGACTTCGGTTTGTCTTGAAGACTTATGCCCGATTTGTGGCTGTTCACGTATTTACCTTTTCCTCGAATATTTTCGGTTATAATGGACGTTATATAATAGCAATAACATTACAGGTATTTCCAATACTTGAAATAATGATCATTCGTGCACTAATAATCACATAATGTAGGTGGATCTTGAATGCTGGAACTTAATCCCTATTGTTTCCATTAACAATTAGTTTCGACGGTCTCGGTAATTCTCGTAATGGAAAACACCGATAGTTGGCATGATTGTGAAGAATACGCTGTCTCCCCTCGGTTTCAATCACGTCATGTTGTTCACTGGGCAGAATTGTCAAAATCCAATAAAGGAAATCTTTCTTAGAATCGTCATCCCTCAACATACACCTTCCCACCACATTCCCAGTAGTTGAAGTTCCACCTTGAGAAGTTGGTTTGCCAATAGCGATGGAAGGTTTTTCTTCGATTAAGGAACGAATACATTTATTTGCCTCGATTACGTCATGATCACTAGGCTGCCATTTATTAGTTTTGCCGGTTTGTAAATGACACAAAAGTGCCTTAAACCAAGCAAAATCACGCAGATATGCATGCAATGGAGATGCAGATATAATATTTTCATTAGAAGTTGGTTTGTCAGTGATTCCAAGTCTTTCACATGAAGGAAAAGCTAGAAATTCTTGTGAATTCACTGACTCGAACAGGCTCTTAGCATCTTCAATATTTCTGTTTATTGAATATCCCTCGCGGACAAAGTCTATATCGTGGCATTGTTGTTTCAATCCCATTCTCTTTTAGACATTCGGTTTCATGATTAATCAAAGCGTCCATAGCAAACTTGACATTCTGATATGTTTCTGGCATAGACAACAAGCCAATTGTTTCGTTTCCAAGTTATGTGGTAGTCCCAGTTGGAATTTTGAATGTGATCCTGATCCATCAAGGCCATCGCATAAATGTATTTCTCCAGAAAATTCGGATCGTTGTAAATTTGGAATATCGTCGAGCAACTCCTGAACAGTTGAGTAACGATTGTTCTATAAATATGCCAACTCCAACGGTTCGAGTGAAAGGACCTGGAACTGAGAAAATATATTTAGTTAAGCTTACTTGTTGTCTGTATGCAGATAGTTTTTTAGCACCAGACATTTTGACATCCTCTGAAGCAAACACTCGTCTGAGTTCGATATACTTTCTCTCACCGATTTCAAAAGAATCAACGAGGTAAGAACATTTTTCAAATTGGGACTTGATTTACATTGGCTACAGTACCAGTTTCAATTATATCTTGACATAATTTTGAGCTTTCAAAATAATAAATTTTTTTCAGAGGAACATTGTAAAGCATAGGCTGCAATTGTTTTCGGAGTGTCATTCTCGTATTCCGCAATTGAATATGATCCAATAAAGATTTCTCTCATGAATAGAACCACTTTATAACTAGTTTAGTTATAATGAAAAATAGCAAGGATTTCAAATACTTTTGTCCGATTAGAGTAGATATACAAGCGCGCTTCGCGGCTGGCGGACACTTTGTGTCCACCAGAGGCGCCTGGGGTCACATTGATTAATTATAAGGGAAATAACATTTCTAAATACGTCTGTCCTACTGTTATAATCGATATCGCACGAAAAATCACCAAATTTACCAATTTTTAAAATTTTGATGAGTAATGATGACATCATAACAAAGTGATGAGTCATCATTTTTTGATGATAGTTATATCATATGTGAGGTATGTTAATATACAGATTCTATTAATATTTCAGCCTTCTATCTCCTATAATGGCTGAGTTATGCTCGAATAACTGTATTGCTTAACTTTTAAAAATGTGACAATGACGTCATAATTCCATGATGAGTCGACATTTTCGTCTGAGCTCAGAACTTACTGGCGCCATAGCCAAAATACTCCCACATGCCAAAAATCAGCTTTCTGTGCCTGGCAGTTTCTTCAATCAATTCGATACAGATATATATATATCAGGGTTGCAACCGAATAGTTGATTATTCGGTTTAACCAACTAATATTTGCAAATACATAGTTGATATTTGGTTTGTAACCAAATATCATTATTTGGTATTCGGTTGAGAACCAAATAATTTGGTCAACCGAATAATTTGGTCAACCAAATAATTTGGTCAACCGAATAATTTGGTCAACCAAATAATTTGGTCAACTGAATAATTTAGTCAACTAAATAATTTGGTCAACCACTAAATATATTTTTGTATAAATGTTTATATATTGAATATATAAACATTTATACAAAAATATAATCAATTATAAGTTGGGCTATTATATTTATTTGTGTTCGGAACACCTCATGTAAGAACATGTGATTGTGTTGGGAAAACATGTAAATTATTTGGTTGACCAAATATTCGGTTGACCAAATTATTCGGTTAACCAAATATTCGGTTGACCAAATTATTCGGTTTGACCATTATTCGGTTGACCAAATTATTTGGTCTAACCATTATTCGGTTAAATTGATATTTGGTTGAAGCGGTTTCAAATTGATTGAAGAAACTGCCGGGCGTAGAAAGCTAATTTTTGGCATGTGGGAGTCTTTTGGCTATGGCTCCAGTAAGTTCTGAGCTCAGAGTAAAATATTCGAGTAAGTTCAGAGCTCAGAGTATGAATATTCGATTATAAAATATTCGAGCATAACTCAACCATTTTAGGTGATAGAAGGCTGTAATTTTAATAGAATGTGTATATTAATATACCTCACATATGATATAACTATCATCAAAAAATGATGACTCATCACTGTTGTGACGTCATCATTACGCATCAAAATTGACAAATTTGTAGTTTTTTTCGTGCGATATTGATTATAATAGTTGGACAGACGTATTTAGAGATGTTATATCCCTTGTAATTAATCAATGTGACACCAGGCGCGCCCAAAGGGCGCCTCAGGCGGACACAAAGTGTCCGCCAGCCCCGAAGCGCAAGCAAGCGAAGCGCGCTTGTAAATAAAAAAATATACATTAATCGAGTTTTAATAGTATACAAGCGCACTTCGCTTGCTTGCGCTGCGCGGCTGGCGGACACTTCTAGTCCGCCGGAGGATCCCTTCGGTCGCCTGGTGGTGACTTTGGTTAATTATAAGGGAGATATCATCTCTAAATATGTCCATCTTACTTTTAAAATCGATATCACTCGAAAAATCACCAAATTTGTCAATTTTAAAATTTTTGATGTGTAATGATGACGTCATAACAAAGTGATGAGTCAGCATTTTTTGATGATAGTTGCATCATATGTGAGGCGTGTTAGTATACAGATTCTATCAAAATTTCAGCCTTCTATCTCCTATAATGGCTGAGTTATGCCCGAATAACTGTGTTGCTTAACTTTTAAAAATTAAACAATGACGTCATAATTCCATGATGAGTCGACATTTTGCTCTGAACTCAGAACTTACTAGAGCCATAGCCAAAAGACTCCCACATGCCAAAAATCACCCTTCTGCGCCCGGCAGTTTCTCCAATCAATTCGTTACAGATATATATATATATACAATAATCGAGTTTTAATAGTAAGGATACACAAACATTAATAGAGTTTTAATAGTAAGGATATATCTGTAACGAATTGATTGAAGAAACTGCCAGCACAAATAACTGATTTTTGGCATGTGGGAATCTTTTGGCTATGGCTCCACTAAGTTCTGACCTCGACGAAAATGTCGACTCATCATGGAATTATGATGTCATTGCCACCTTTTTATAACTAGAAATTTCAGTTTTTCGACTACAACTCAGCCATTTTCAGTGGCGGATCCAGGATTTCACGAAAGGGGGGGCCCAAAGCGAGTGGAACGAGCGACTTTTGGGGGGGTCTGGGGGGTCTCCCCCCATAAATTTTTTTGAATAATTAGATTAAAACCCATATCGAATGACCATTTGCATATACTATACTAAGATTCATAATATTTTTTAGTATGTAATACTGTGCCACTGTATTACCACTAGAGACTGAAAACTAGCAGCTGCTGATGGCTAGCACTCAGTCTCATCACCTGCGTTATCTAATAGATTAGTGATATCGATTATAGCAGTAAGACACACATATTAGAGATGTTATCTCCCTTATAATTACTCATTGTGAGTCCAGACACCCGAAGGGTGCCTCCGGTGGGCACAGTGTCCGCCAGCCTCGCAGCGCAATCAATCGAAGCGCGCTTGTAATTATTATTATTGAGCAGAGTGAGTGAATTAACAATAATCATAATATTATTTAAAATAATTTATAGTATATCGTATTGAGGATGATAGAAGCTTGGATTCATACACCCATTTATTGACTGGCATGGTTCAAAGAAATCAAACCTTTTGACTACTTTATTCTATTGTAGGTATTCACATAGTGTATAATTGCATAGGATTATTTAATATTAACAAATGAATCCAAATTATTTATTCATGGTAACTGAATTTTGATAATTATAGCAATAATTAATGGAATTCCTACTAATTTAGTTTAGATTGATTCTAGGTTTATTTTTAAGATTGAGATTTCTGCGCGCCCCATTTCTTATTTTCAATTTAAAGTATAATCATAGCAATCTACGTATACATAAGGCACTGCCGCTCTCAAAAAAACTTGGACCGGGGATGGACTAGTATAGTTAGGGAATTTCACAACATGAACCGAAGTCTTTTTCTAGGCACGAAAGGTAAAAATGTATTACCAACATATATAAACCACATATCAGAGTCCCCGAATCCGTAATCAAAATGTGCATTTTCATCATCATATTGCGCAACGAGCCCTGTTTTGAGGAAATTTAGGCAATTTTCTCATATGTTTTATACAGTTATAATCCACCATTAATGTCTAATTATCACAGGAAATCTTACTCTGGACCAGTTGTTTAGAAATATGTGGAAATTTTAATCGGAATGTTGACACATTCCTGTGTTGCTAGGGAAATGTAATTAGACTAATTTGGACTATATCTAGAAATTTACAAATGCTAGACGCCAATAAATGGTTCAATCAGGTAGGCAATAGGCGATTTCCTATTGACCAATAATACACTTTGTCTAAATATAACAGTTATACAGTTATGGAACAATTTATAATTTTGGACATACATGATAAATTAGTCTATAAATATAAAACTATTAGATTTAGAGATACAAACTGTATTATTGGTCAATAGGAAGTCGCCTATTGCCTACCTGATTGAACCATTTATTGGCGTCTAGCATTTGTAAATTTCTAGATATAGTCCAAATTAGTCAAATTAATTCCTCTAGCAACGCAGGAATGTGTTAACATTCCGATGAAAATTTCCACATATTTCTAAACAACTGGTCCAGAGTAAGATTTCCTGTGATAACTAGACATTAATGATGGATTATAACTGTATAAAACAGGTGAGAAAACTCGAACAATCTTGGTTACTATGGTCTTTTGAGTTTGTAATTCGAATTTTTGATTTTAAAGGATTTTTAGTCTAACACCTGGAAATGTGTTTTGTATGGTTACCGCAACGAAAATCGCGAATCAGGCCCCACTGCTTTTCAAGTTATCTATCCAGTCTTAAATTCTAGGAGGAATTAGCTCACACATTGCCCCCAAACATTAAATTTGTAGAAATATACGATGTTCAGATCAGTACATTTTGAGAACCTTTTGGATCATATATTTTGGTGCCCCATGAAAAACGTGCCATTTTGGGTGATTTTGTAAAATGTACCTAATTTGGACTCGTGAAATAATAACTTTCTCTCGTTTCGAATAATGAATTCAATGGATTTGTGAAATATTTCCATGATGGATGAAAGGTATCTGGTGCTAAATCGTCATGGATCATCGACTTTTTTTACTGAAGCAGTGGGACCTGATTCGCGATTTTCGCCCGTGCTAGGACACATTTTTGCTTCACAAAACTAATACACAAAACACAGTTCCAGGACTTAGACTAAAAAATCGTTTAAAATCATTGAAAATATTCGAATTACAATCTCTAAAGACCATAATACTAAGATTGCTTGAGTATAATCTTCATCATACTTCTTTTTCTTTACAGAGTCAATATGAATTTGGTTATGAAATCAAAGTCTCAAAGAAATATTAGTTCAATCAACTATTTCCATTTTATAAGAACAATAGGATAACCGGTGGGTGTAATATGCAAATCAACATGAGGTGACAAATATGTACGGATAATGGAATCCTTAATTAGCATGACCTCAAACAATATAATTTTCAGGTAATAACTGATAATTATTGACGAAACCATTGCAACCGATAGATTTTAACTATTTGGCATGAATATACTTTGTATGTGCTGAGTCTGTTGACATGATGGAGTGGAACTCGAAATATATGATTATTACAGAGTTGATATGATTAGGTGAAACATTGGCGTACCCCTAGAAAAGGTCCTGGCGTATCCCCAGGGGTACGTGTACCCCAGTTTGAGAACCATTTCTGTAACAAATAAGGTGAATTTCAAGTCATTATATTCAGTACAACTACATAATTGGATTTTATTTGTTTCAGAGGTATTTCCAAGAAATTTCATAACACTTGAGTTCGAACAAAATTCGCCTCAAAAAAGTATGTTTTTCAAAATAGAGAATTTTTTTGGTAGGGATAATTCAATTCAATTTCGAATAAAATTCTAATAATTTACTAGATTGTAGCTAAATTGGCACTTAAAAAAACTTTAGTTGAGACATCTTGGAAAAAGCCTATTTCCACATGTTGCGGCAATTAGGTTCATGGATAAATAGAATTTACCTTATATTAAGCAAGTGGCGGGCAACCTTAATCCTTAAGTGAGCCACAATTGGGGCCCGCGAGGGGTCCCAAATCTGTCAGTTCTTGTTGCAAAAATGGCAAAGTGGCACAGTAGTGTATCAATGTGTTCTTTAAAAGCATACCTCAAGGTGCACACCCCAGAATCCGTGTCAGAATTTCATTCAATTATCCTTATAGTTTTGTCAGGAGAGATAATAGGAGGAAAAACCCTGATCATTTCAATATACTGGTCATTATGGTACCACATTATAGGTTGACTCATTAGAAACCTATATGGAAGCAATGTAACAACTAAATTATACATAGTAAAAGCAAAAATAACTAAGTAAAATAAATTGAATCATCATTATATAATGATTATAGAAAATATATTGATATTCAGCATCAATTTCACACCGAAATTAGGCGGGGCCATTTGTATTACAATCACTAACACGCGGGCCCTATAATAGAGTGTTTGAAGAGTCGCGGGTCATCAAATTTAGTCTCGCGGACCTCAGGTTGCCCACCGCTGTATTAAGCCAACTAATCCTGATCATATGGCAAAAAAGTATTTGAATATTTCATTATTTCACATACAAATTGTACTAAAATGGGCCAATTCACGAAGAGGGTTACTAACGGCGTGGGATACATACAGCTAATCGGATCCCAAATTCGAATTAGTCACAGTTCGAATTTGGTTCACACACAGTTCGAAATTAGTCACAGGTTTAAAAAATGAATTGGATTCTAAAATGTCAGGGCCAATAAGAGGATTCAGAGAGGTTGGGAGCAGCACTCGCATAACAAAACACCACTGCCTGTCAATTGTGATGCCACAGCTCTTGCTCCAGTGGAAGAATATCTCATACATAATATTCTATTTAATTAAAAACAAGCTTCAAATTAAACAAAGACGTACGTAGATCATTAATAATATCAGCCAGGTTAATTCAAACCATACAATTGTGCAAATTAAATGACTTTTAAAGAGCACATGCAAATCTTGGGAAACCAAACTAGACATTACGATATGTACAAATAATGCCAAAACTAATTGCGTAAAATAGAGTTGATCTCAAGGGACATAGAATTAACTAGTACGGTTAGCTTTCTTCTCTTTAAATAACCTGAGGAGCACCAAACCGCACAATCCGAAATATGCGACTATCGAGGATACTCCCGGTACGGACACGAGCACGTAGCGGTAGAAAGGGTTGCAGTAAGAGCAGCAAGCTAGTGCCCCCTCCCCCTTGCAGGGATGCAGCAGCTGGATGATCTGGATGGCGGCTCCATTCGAGAGCTTGTCGGTGAAGCTCATCGCCCCGTAGACAAATGCGCCAGTCCCAGTATTACTTCCGATGAGGTCTGAAGTCATGGAGAGAGCAGTGACGAGGATAGTAGCCCCTCCGAGTCCCAAAAAGGCAGAGCCAAGGTAAGCGAGGTTCGCAAAAGGTCCTCTCTGTAGTACCCAGAAAGTCTCCAATGCAGCCCAAATGAACCCGATCCCGACGAAATAGGTCAGCTCCCTCCCTAGAAGGAGGTTGATGTACTTCATTAAAGATGTGGCGATGAGACCGAACACATAGATGACGAGCGGCGCGAACGCAACACTGAGTTTATTGAGAGAGAGGCTGTCGAGGAGGTAGAGAGATATGTACACCTGTGAGATGTTGACGACTAATCGCGTGCACATGTAAATCAGAGCTACAAAATAGAACTCGGGACTCAGGAACCACCGGTACCAAGTCATGGATGGCTGCTTTCCTCCCTCTTCCTGGATTTGAGCTCCGCCCTCAATGGCAGCAGGCTGGTGCTGAGTGGGTTCTCTCACTCCCACGTGAAATAAAATCGAGAAAACTAGACCAACCACAACAGTGCCCAGTGCTATATCCCTGAAACTGCTGATGTCGTTTGGCGTCACACCATCTCCGCCAGTGAATCCGAACACAGCCGCCAGGACGAGGAAGATGGAGAGGTTTGCTAGGATGGTGAAGATGTAGCGGATTGAGTTGAGGGAGACCCTCTCGCTCTTGTTCGAGGTGAGCTCAGGAATGAGAGAGAGGTGCGAAATCTGAACTGACGCCCAGCCAAACTGAAATATAACAATAAAGAATGAGTAGTAGATTATCTCAAAAGCGAGACTTTTCGTGTTGCTATTAATATCACAGAGGTAGCATTTGCCCCAGATGAAACTGAATGAAAGAAAAACACAGATGGTTCCAATCAGATGCCAAATCTTCCGCCTGCCATAGTAGCGGAATTTAGTTCGATCGGAAGCCATTCCAACAATGGGCGTGCTGATAGCGTCGGCGGTTTGTCCGATCAAGATGAGCAGTCCAGCATAACTGTTGCCCAGTTCAATCACTGCGTGGTAGAAGAGCAGCAAATACGTGAACCATAAACTGGCACAGAGGTCGTTGAAAACGTGACCGACACCGTAAGCGAAGAATTCTACCCATTTGGCTACAGGTGTGCGACCAGTTTGCTTTTGAATGAGCGGGGTCTTGATGTTGTCTTCCTCAGACATTCCTCAGGTTGGTTTTATAAAGAATAAAGCTAAAAGGACTGTGAGAAGATAAATTTATATGTATATATATATATACGTATACTATCCGGACAAAAGTATTCGACCACCATGAAAACCTCCATACGAATAGTACTCAAACTGTAATATTCAATTTTTTAATTTAAATCCGTAAACTACACATCCGAATTACTCACTTTTCAACACAAATACTCATTCTCCTGTAAAAAAATATCAACCTGCGCCACTTTGTATCACTAATCGCCATCATATATAATGGCCGTGACAAGAGACAAGTAGCATCAGGTATCAAAGGTATATATTGAATGGCGGAAAATTCGTCGCAGAAAATTCGTCGAATGGAAAATTTGTCGCTATCGTATCTAATGCATAAATAGGAATATAACCGGCATCCTCTGCATTTCCATTTTCGGATTATTTCGAGGCATAGCGGCAAAAAATCAAGACAGACAGGACAAGCTTGAACCTTCGACCTCTTCATTATATTCCACACCTAAAAGCGTCCATTATTACACATTGTACGTATATGCAACTTAGGTTTCCGGGGACGAGATTTCCGCGGCGAATTTTCCGTTAACGATATTTTAGAACTCAACGATATTTTTAAACTTTAACGATATTTTAAAACTTTAAAACTATTGAAGCCAATGCTAATTTATATCGGCGAATGGGAAACCCACTTAATTCGGGAAACTGAAGTACTCGATGTGCTCGATTTTAAATGGAGTCGACTGTAATGAAAGTTAGTAGGCCATGTTAGTTGTAAACATGTTTCAGTTCCACCGCCGCATCCATATATAGTTCCCGCATATACTGTCATTATCACAATCAACATCGCATTATATTTCGGGTGCAGGGAATTTACTCTATTGATTGTATACAGTTGATATACTCGCATTTCAAATGATCTTGACGGTTTTTGAGAATCCAATGCGTTAATAAATGCGTGAGGCCAATTATAGATCAAATTATCAACGATATGTTGTCAAATAATGATGTAATGATAATGATTATACCGCCCGCGTCCCTGCTGGAGGTCTTTGTGGAGCTGAAACAAGTTTCTTCACAGTGGTCTAATGCGTTTGTGTATTCATTAAAATTCTCACAAATTTATAGAAATAACATACTCTTACTCGTTTAAAATTCTAATTTGATTACAAACATAAAGTCATATTGCCTGAAACCAATTTACTACCACCTGGATCAAACTTAAAGCACTGAATTCCAAAAAAATTTAATTAAGTGTAGGAGTAATAAGCATGTTCAAAGTTCAGTGTCTCATGATCTCGTTTCAAATGCTTCAAATAATTGCGAGCACTCATGGCATCATTAGTGCATAATATCAAATTTTATATTTTATAATCTTGGATTAATAATGATTAAAATAGGGAAATATGAGAATGAAGTTAGCGAGGTCGAGTAAGATAATAAACAATCGGGATCATATTAGATCCACAACAATACCAGCATAGGAAGTTTCTGCTCTTCGATGATATCCCAATCTGAACCTTGTAGGAATTATAGCAAAAATGACTAATATTCATCAATAAAAGTTCTGCACTGCATGGTGTACTGTTACGAAGCAAGCAATCCCCCGAACTCGTTAATTCGAAACCGTGATATCAGATAGAACAAACTGTGCGAGAATCTAGTATTTTACTGAAATGATTTTTCTTAATTCTTTTCATTTTTTCAAAATAATTTTCAAAACGCTGGCGAGAAATCGTATCAAAAAGCTTTCGAATTCAATCAGTCTCTAGTAATGCCTATTCCTAACTTCACATTATATATTGAAAACTACATTATGCATGATTAAGTGAGCCATTGCGATGGTCAGTTGACATAATGCACATGCGCTATCGTCATTTTGCGAGGTATTAAAAACTACTATTCGCATGCGAATAAGCTACTATTCGCATATGCGAATAAATTACAATTATGGATCATATCAAGAAAATGTCACAAAAATTTTGGACCCCCACAGAATGACATAGGCGTAGGCTCCGGTCGGGTTGGTAGGGCCTTTGCCTTACATGAATTAACCAAAGGCTATTACCTTCTATTAGCTATGATACGATTTGTCCAAAATGGCCCTACCAATCATGCAAATCTAAAGGCCCCACCCAATCCTCATTCCGAGTCTACGGCCCCAAGCTTAAGGTGATAAATAGTCATGGGAGAACAAAATAGTGTTGGAATCTGGGAAGTATGCCTAAATTTGTGCTTGAGTTTTCAGTTGCCCACCCAATCAGATTCGATGCCTCGCTGATGCCCACCCTGTCGTAGCCCGCAGCGCCGACCCTGGCCATAGCCCTACCAATAATTTGTCGAAGGCCATTATCTTCTATTAGGCATAATACGATTTGTCCAAAATAGCTCTACCAATCCTGAGTCCTAGCCCAAAGGCCCTACCAATCCTCACCCCGAGTCTACGGCCCTGACGTAATCATGACTAGAGTCACTATTAGTCACAGAGAGCATTTGTTTACTGTACTAATGACAACTAAAAAGCCTTCCATACACGCCACCCATTCCGTTCTTGGCGGGACATCCCGATTTTACAATATTCCATTGAACAAATTTTTATAGAGGTCACCTGTACATTCCATCCGCTTAAAAATTGTCCCGTGGTCGACTTTCCTATTACAATTGACCTCTGTATAATGATGGTCCATATATTTTAGAGGATAATACTGAAATATTAGTTCCGAGGGGGGTCCAAATATTACGAAATATATGGACCAGGGGAACCATTCTGGGGGTGTCTATTTTTCGTGTAACAGTTCCTTGAATCTGGTTCATAATTGTTGCTTATTTCGCATGTGAATAGTAATTTTCAATATATGCATTTTGCACATGAGAACTATGACCGATAGGATTCGTGTCAAAAAGGAACACTAGGCTGCTAACCATGGGCGTAGCGGGAGGAGCATGACTCCCCAAAATGTTTAATTAATTAAAAAGTCACTATGTAGGGAACATACAATCTAGAAAATGCTGATTTATTGTTGAGGACGACTTTGCATTTGAAGCCTCCAATACAATACCTGTGAATATGGAAATCACACCTATTATTGGCGCCGATTCGATAATATATATTCTGATTTAACGTGTCAAAAATTTTACCTAGATTTTCTCAAGCTGTAAAAGCGGTCTCAGAACAGATTGAAAGATTGAAAGAATCATGAAAAGTTTATTAACATAATCGAATGACAAAGATCCAAAAACAGATTCCAATGCTCGGGCCCTGCTGACAGCAATATGCGATTCTCAATTTTTGTTTGGACTATGTTTATAAAAGTAATTCTAATTCTAACGCAAGTAATCTGAGAAGATTCTTGATCTCACGAAATAATGCTTAATGCTGCTCTTACCATCGAGACAGTGCGTAGCTACCGACTTGAAGAGAGATTTGAAAACGCATGGGAGATCTCTATCCAAATGAGTGTGAGAATTAAAAAATGGCTTGCAGATAGGAGGGGGGCGCTGCATTAGTGCGAATTTGGAGAGTTGGCATTAGTTCTACTCTACTTTTGGAGGGTTGTCATTAGTTCTACTCTACTTTTGGAGGGTTGTCATTAGTTCTACTCTACTTTTGAGAGGGTTGTCATTAGTTCTACTCGATTTTATTGAGAGTAGACATTCGCTAACGGAAATATGGTTGCGGAGAATATAATCGCAGACAGTGAAAGTAGGCATTTTAATTTTGTGAGGTTTGGAAGCATAACAATGAGTAAATATCAAGAATTGGTCATTTAGAACTAATGCCAACTCTCTAAAACTCGAGTAGAACTAATGCCAACTCTAAAACTCGAGTAGAACTAATGCCAACTCTAGAAATTCGCACTAATGCATGCACCTCGATAGGAGCCATCTTCATTCAAGGAAGCTAGAGTACTATAGATTAAGAAACCAGAACAAGGACAACCAATGACCGTGAAGGAGTATATGATTTACAATTATTTCGTCACTCGACAATGTTTTAATAGAGCTGGAGTTCAGATTCCCGGAACGATCAGGGAGTACTCTGCAACCTTTGTGATCTAGTCATAACAGATCATCCAAGTGAGGAGAGCTTTAATTCGTATCAAAATACGATAATATGGACAGGGATTCTCGTTGCTGAACATGAGATGTTCAGACATGACATAAAGGAGCGTAAACTATATAACTCACTGCTACTGATAAATGATTTTCTGCCAGAATATTCTAAAGTTGTACATTGTTGAGTGTAATCCTACAACTTCATGCTCAGCAGAGCGATCATTCAGTGCTCTTAGACTGAAAACTTATTTACGAAGTACGATGGGACAGGAAGGCTTAAGTCACCTGGCTTTGATTTCTATCTTACGGATGAATGCTAATTCAGTAATTCAAAACTATATTTAGAAGATTATCAATGTTTTTGTGACTGACCAACTCCTTCAGTCTCGTCGCCTAATGAGGAGGTGACGAGTTCGGTGTAGAGGTGTGTCAGTGTGTAGCTGTCACGTCGTCAGACCCGCGGACAAGGGCGGCGAACAGAGATGCATTGAAAGGAATGAGTGAAAGTTGATTCACTTCATCATGCAGGTAGAGAAGTCGCTTCAATTGTCTCAGTTTGGTTTCATCAGTTAGTTGAAGTGTGAAGTTTTTATCTCGATTCTCAGGCGAGAATCCCAGCACCTGGTACTATACATCGATGAGGAAGCTGTAGGAGGAGGGCATCACGGTGGAGGCACCGGGCCTAGTGGTTAACAGGATGCTGGATTGGGTCAGCGCTCTGCGAGTGAGGAGGAGGAAGAGTAGCGATTCGTGGAATGGTACCTTTTTGGTGAACTCGTCGAGGCCGTCGATTATGAGTAGAAGTCGGTCGCCGTCCGATTCAGCGAGATGCTTTGAGAGTTCTGTGGTCCAGCTGGGACCGACTGGCATTGAGAGGCAAAGCCACTTCTGTTTAAAATCGCAATTCACTGATTGGCTGGCCTTATCTCGAGATGTTTCCATGTCTCGGCAAGGGGTTGAAAGGGAATACGTAACTGAGGAAGTTCTATGGCGGTACAGGAAACTGTTCCCACTGCTGGGTTCCCTATGATGCACCACATTTCAGGTCTGGAAGGATTGTATTGTCTGAGTTCTTCACTGAAGTTACAGGTTCGATGTCAATCTCTTTGTTGGCAATCTGTCTTATGTAGGCTATGTCATTGTCTCATTGTTGTTTTTCTGATTTTACAAATACTTATTACAATGATTTACACTACTAATTAATTTCAATAATACTGACAATAATTCGCAATTATTATAATTATACGTATAATGTCCCTTACGCTTATGCGACCTACCGTATCCCTCCCCTAGCCAGTTAAATAGATAATGACTTGGAATTTTTCTAAAAAATCTCATCTGCTGAACATCGGTATTACGATACTCAAGCAGGAACCGAGAAGTGTGAAACTGGAAGATGAAACAACGTACAACGAGATTGAATATTTAAGGAAAATTGCGAATAAAGAGGTTGAAGTTGGTCCGATAAACTTCACTGAGGAACTGGAATCCTGTGGCCGGACCGCGTTTCATTGGAATCTCGGTAGCGGGAAAACATTCCTATGCAACCGAACTGCACTGAGATTCGGAAATAATGGAGTATCCAGATTCTCCTATTCTCTGTGCATCCCCTGCCGGAAACAAGAGTGGTACGAGATGTCTTCACGTGTGGACTCAGGTTTCCCAATTACCACCGAATTCATTTGTCAATGGCTTTGCCTCGGTCTACCTGTCGGTCCCAGTTGGACGACTTAACTGGCGAAGCACATCGCGAAGACAGACGGAGAGGGACTGCTACTGATCAGAAACAGTTTGGATGAGTTCACTAAAGATGTCCCCTTCAACAAACTCTTCTCTTCCTTCTAACCAGACAGACTCTGACACGGTCCTTCATCCTACTGACCAGCAGGCCTGGCGCCTGGACAGATGTATCAACTTCAACCACCTCCACATCTCCACCTTTTTCCAGGTGAGATTTACTCCTGCACAGAGGGGCCTGTAATTCGAGAAACAATTTGAGGATACTTCACTGTTAGAGTGGTGCACTGGTCTCTCAACGATGAAATGAAACAGCTGTCTCTGATACCAGTTAACGCGTCCCTGTTCGCTGCCCTGCTCAAAAGTGATGACTGTGCTCACATCCACACACTGACACAACTCTACTCGAGCTAACACTGTATCTGATACGGCGACAGCTGGATCGAATGGGCTTCGATTAATTAAAGCAAGTGGACGAAATCTGTGAGCTGGATAGCGGCGTTGTGGAATGTCTGCTGATCGGTTCTATCGCATACGAGGGCGTGGCCATGAGGGAGATGATCTCCGATAAAAAGGTTCCACTGACTACAAATTGGAAGTGTGAAAATGACTAGCCACTATCTGGTTCTCGTGCATGAGTACGCGAGAGAGGAGAAAATGGGTCACTTCACGAAGGTGTGGTCATTTGCTCATCTGACCATTCAAGATTTCATTGGCGCCATTTGACTTCGTAGCACGAAATGGCACAACCAATGTCTGCCCGTGAGATTCATTGTGCATACGGACGACGTGTTCTCGCAGTTCCGGATGGTGATGAGGTTCCTGTGTGGACTATTCTCCTCTATACGTGACACCTCACCCTGTTCCCACATACCAACTTCAACTCAGATTTCAAAGTAATGATTTTTTCAATTTCACAGGCTGAATGAATTCACAGAAAAGTTTCTCCAGCTGAACGCCATGTTACGTGAACCGAAATCCGAATCCATTCCGAAATATTCAACGCGTGCAGACGTTTTCTGCCTAGATCAGTCTGTTTGTACTTTGAGAGTGCAGTGACCCCCAACGAGTGGATTTCTCGAATCCCTGCCACTTAACTACAGCCACTTCATCTATGTGGAGTTAAATGCGTCATCCGGGAACAACTCTTTGATCTATTAGAGTCCGTTGAACAATGCTTTGTGAATTGTGTAGCTTTGAATTTACCCGGGAACTCTAACACAAAAGTTCTCTGTTATGCGAATGCAATCAAACGCACTCTACTGTCTAATAGCACTAAGCTAAGTTTAGACCTGAGGCATAGTGAGCTAACTGAAACAAACATTTAAAGCCTTATTCTCCTCCTCAACCAATCATATTCTATCAGGCCTGAGTTTATATAAGATTAATTCCCTCCTGGCACTTACAGTCTGCTGACCAATCAGATATCGACTTGTCAGAACTTAGAATATAGTCACATTAACAACTCTGAAAGTGAAGTTCTATTTTCAGCTCTTTCCTCTCCCACACACATCAATGGGTTCTCATTGAATACCATCAACAGCTGTTTTCTCTGCTGCCTACACTCTCTAACTCCTCTCAGACAGTCTGCTACAACTGCTGCACTCAAATAGACACTCAATCAGAGTATTGGAATTGCGGAATTTAGAGATGATTGGATTCAGCAGTTTAGATGGATTTCTCCGTTGTTTGCAGTTCTGTACTAACTTGTAGTTGTTTATATTATGATATTCTCATAAAAGTTGTGATGAAGTCACTCTCAGGTGCTCGACACTTCACAGTCTCACCTCTTTATTATCTTTAGAGTTCTACGATGTCTCCCTATCTGACTCAGGAATGTTGAGTCTGTGTAGAGGGCTTCTCTTCCATCTTACCGTTAAATAGTTGTATGCATTCAACTGTGAACTGAGTTCAAATTCCTGCCAACCTCTCAGAAATCTGATTCCTATCCTGATACAGCTGAAGTACCTGAGGGTGAATGGACTCTCCAACCAGAAACTGAACCTATCGAACTCCTCAGGCTAACAGTTGATCAGCATGCTATGGAGCATAATATCCATTAGGTAATAATAATAAGTAAATTTGGAATATGTAACTGGCGTCAGTTCGTTATCTCACTTCACAACACTAGCTATTGACTAGCTTAATGGTTCGTTTCAGTTTCCTCGTAATTGCCAATTTTCCTATTTCTGTCGAATTACTAGTTAGAATGCGGCTTTCTATTAGGAGAACTCCACTGCACTTTAGCCGCATTTGTCACATATTCTCTATTTCGATTATTTTAACACGTCCGCTTTTGAATTTTTCAATGAATTGGAGCTCCCAATTAACCGAAATTGTGTTTCTGTCTATGTAGGTCCTAGAGACTGTGGATACTGATAACTCACTATTCTCGTGCTGTTAAACAAGTCTGTATTTGATTTTTAATTTCTCAAACCTGACCTTATTTCCCTTTCATTGATAGAAAATAACTAATGTCTCCAAATTTTGAATAATTACACGATTTGTATATAAATTTCTTAAAACTAACTTCCAGGGACCTCTCTATTCTAAATAATTTATTTTTGCATTTTAGTGGAATTGAGTGCTTTTTACTGATGATTAATTTGTTGTTTATTTTTCTAGACAAACATTTACGTGACCTCCTGTGCTGATCTTCTTGTCTCAGACATATTTCCATTCCTATTTCCCCATTGAATCTCTAATAGAGCTCGATTGACTTTACATTTTTATTTGTGTTGTTGTTGACTTTTGAATTAAACAACTTTATGAGTCTAATTGTATTGCTAACACTTGTCGGGTAATTAAATCTCTGATCTCAGAAATCGCTGAGATCCTTGAAATAGCGGACATACGAATCGCATCTTTGAATGTTCAAATTATTTTAGTTCAGCTCCTAGTATTTGAGATGTTCTATGGCATGAATGGCGTGTAGTGTGTCTGTATACAAATTCGCACAAACATCCTTTTTTGGTGATTTGTAGCTTGGTTGGTGATTTGTAGCTTGAATCTTCACACCTTTCGACATGTGTCAAATTGTATTAGCCAATCACATTTTCATAGTGGTCCAGTGGTGTTGATAGTATACCTTCCATATAAGGTCATCACTAATAATATTATCTCTAAATACCTGGGTGTGTAGGGGGAACTCTAGTGAGTATTTTCTAATCTTTCCATTCTATTGTTTAGCCTTTGGGTGATGATAAGAGTATCTGTTGTATAGAACTTGTAAATAAAAAATTGTCTATGTGTATATGTTACTCAACAAGAAAGAAATGAAAACTAATATTAAATAATGGGTTCTAATTATTGCACTTAACAAATTTAGATAAATGTTAAATGAAATTTAGTTTTAGAAGGCAGCGTTGAAGCCAAAAGTCTTCTCTTCACTTCTATAGCACATCCCTTAAGTAAGTGCAGTTGTACCTCTTCAGAACCTTCTCGTTACCCATACAAATCAGATTCAAGAGTGCGATACTGGAACAAGCGTGTCCGAATGCTGATGAGTTGTACATTGTCTGCTAACCCCAAATACTGACGAACATGTACCAACAGGTGACCTTTGTTCCATCCCTCAGCATTCAGCATTCATTATCTCACGTATAATGCTCGTCCATGATCCCATTTGGTCGCTTAGGTAGCGTCCAGTAGGTTCTTCATACATTAATCCTAACGTCTCGATTCACTCAAAGAGCTAATATATTGCACCACTCTCAGTACACGTTCCGGATATTGGTTCATTGCGATGGGGAAATCTCTCAGATTGACAAATATCCTCGATTTGGGAGAAAGTTGCTGCTTACTCCACTCAATCCTTCGAAACAGAAGTTGACACACTTCCTCAACGATCGACTCTTTTGTCCAATCTATCCTATGATCAGCCAGGTCAATCTCAATGATAGGATTGCGTAGTTTGAGTTCTTTCATCTTGAGAAGGGTAGTCGGGACTGTCTCGGCAATGATAGTTCCATTTTCGTTAGATCATCCATGAAGTCACAGAAGGCAAAAAGTCTAGTCGCATCTTCCCCTCACTGGAGCAATTGTTTGACAAATTCATCATCTACACGCTCCTCATCTGAAAAGGCAGCTACTGCAATGTTTTCATAGCCACACTTTTTACCTCTTTGAAAAATTATCCATTTGTGTGGTTCTGCACATCTATTGTCTAGTAACATACTACCACTTATTCCATTGTATTCTTTTGAATCATCCTGATAAAAAATAAAAACACCAAACTGAATTTCATTACTACATGTATAATTTAATCTTTCGGCAGAAATATTCATATAGGGTAACACATATTTTGAAGCTTAAAAATTGCGCTATCTCACAATCTCCTATCTCACACTTGCATTTGCTAACGGGTTTTAAATCCAGAAGAATAGAAATCTATTCGCATTCCATAATGTGAAATTAATAATTAATATTAAAATTAAGATTGTAAAATAGTGAGACGTCACAGAAAAAACCTGCACTGCATGTGTGTTAAAATATTCCTATGCGTCTTAGGTGCTCAACAAATTATCGTATTGTATTCATGGATTTTGAGCTTAAAGGTGTATAATTTTGTCGTTTTATAGGTGTCTAATTTTCTCGTTTGGCGTCGGATCGAAAATCGGGTCCACACCAGATATTTCCAAAGCACCTATTCACAGAATTTCAGACTCTAATCTCTTATGGTTTGGCGAGGAGGAAAATAAACGAGAAATATATATATATATATATATATATAGTCCCTCATTTCAGAAGTTGGCCACTATACATAGTATAAAAAATATATAACATATTATGGTCACTCATTTCAGAAGTTAGCATTAATTTTGCACTTTACTCTAGGTATATAATGCAATTCAAATTATATTGCCTCTAATATAACACTAATGACCAAAAGCTAGTTTGAGATTGCTAAAAGTATAAATTATTATATACAGGCAATCCTCGCCTTCGCGGGTTTGCCATTCGCGGTTTCGACTATTCGCGGAAAGTTTTTTGAGTCTTGTTTTGCTATTCGCGACTCGTTCCCTCGACTATTCGCTGTTTTCGTTACTCTCTTCAGTAGTTTCATGGGCTACCATAAGTCCATAACCTTATACGTATTTACAGGGTGTTTCAGCGATTGTATCACGAAAAGAATTTGAAATTACTAGGTAAATATTTTACTAATCATCTTCCCCTTTTACGATGTTGTTTAGCACCTTCTGACATTTGTGTGACAGCAAAATGGACAAGCTAGATGACAAACAAAACAAGATCAAGATGGTGGAATTCTACCATAAAAATCAGCCCTATTCAAGACTACCCCACACTTCTAAGGTTTGTCCGCCCAAAATGACTAAATCGGAAATGAGTTATCACATATTAATTAATGATGTTTTAAAATAATTTACTTTTATTCCAACGGTTTGCTTCATTGTTTTTCGTAAATGTCAAAGGATTTCCTTTCAAAAGCAACCAAAATAACTAAATTATCTCAATCACAAATGAAATGAAAGCAATTTACTTTTGTGATACAATCGCTGAAACACCCTGTACAATTTAGGTTTAGTACTGTTGCGTGATATCCTGAGATCGTGATATCTTGAGATCCTAGTATTAAGTAACCATGGATGATTTAGTACCGTGATATCTTGAGATCGTAATATTTTGAGATATCTAGCATTCTGAGAAACCTATTGAACCACAATGCCATTTGAGTGAGCCAAACAAAATCTCAGAATGCTAGATATCTCAAAATATTACGATCTCAAGATATCACGGTACTAAATCATCCATGCTTACTTAATACTAGGATCTCAAGATATCACGCAACAGTACGATGTGAAATGATGGGACGTTTATCATAGAAATAAATCAATCTACGTATGATTTTAAAAAAGTCAAAATTACGATTTGTTGAATAACCATTTGAAAAAGAAAGCAAAGCAAAGCAAAATTCAAATGTAGCCCATTGACAATCCGTATTACGTATTTAAATAAGCATGAGAACGAAGATAATTCTAAAATATCTGAAGACAATCTCTATCAGCTTGACAGACTACTATAATTCTTCCTTGATTATCCACAACAACTCCCATTGGATGTGCAGAAGTGTTTATCTTGTGAATCAATTGGAATTCAGAGTTGAAGATATGAATGCAGTTAGAACGATTGTCAGAAATGAGATTATTGGAATAATCAATGAAGAAACGAGGATTAACAACCTGCATTCCTTCTCCTCTAGAAACGACACTCTTCTGTAGGATGAGATTGTGGTCATACATATGTATACAAGGATTAGACTCATCACGAATAAAACTATTTTCTTTCGACAGTTTCACATCACGAAGATGCCTGAGTTTGTCACCACCAAACTGAGATTTGAATTGAAGTTCTTTAGAGTATTTGAATATGAGTATTATTAAAACAATCACAGATGTAAATCTCATATTTAGAAACAACAGCACTATTCAGTTGATATTTATGGATAAAGTGGTCAAAAAATCCATTATTACAGATCATGATTATTCCACCACAAATAACTAAACCTCTAGGATACAACATATTTCCTTCTCCTTCACTATCCCAAAATTTGAATAAGATCTTTCCAGAGCCATCAAATACTTTCACACAGTGATTAGTATAATCTGCAACATAGATGTTACTTGTTTTATTATCAATTGTCCTTATAATAAAAAGTCGAGAGAGCATGCTCGTTAGGTCTAAATATAATACATGCATTCTATTGTGGTAGGAGACATCCATTGCTCAATTGTAAATTACTCCTGCCATATAGGAGTAACAAACTTTTAAAAGGCTTCCATAAACCACAGCATAATTGATAGGTTTTCTATTAGCTAATAGCCCTTGGTATACTCCATTGGGGCAAGCGGAACTTTCGTCCCTGGAATTTTCGTCCTCGGAATTTTTGTCTCATTAGAGACTAAAATAAACGGGCACTAATATGTAAGGAACGGAAAGTGAGGCTTTTGAAGTGGAGTATGTTTTAAAAAAAGGGTGAAAATGAGGCATTTTGATTGAGAAATCAATAGGTGCGAAAAGGGCATTTCAGGGGACGAAAGTTCCGCCATTCCTCCATTCCTCCATTGGTTACCAGCATCATACCTACTTATAATAGTAGGAAGTTATTACGTAGTATATGAAACTTCTCGAACTAATTTAAACCAATTTTACATCAGGATTTTTATAGGTGATACTCCGTACGGGAAGTACAGTATCTAGGGCGCATGTAGTAGATTCAAATCAGTAAATACTTGTACCTTTTTTGAATATAAAGAAGGTATAAATGTAAGGAGCATGCTCTCTATCGACCTAATGAGCATGCTCTCTGGACTTAACGAGCATGCTCTCTCGACTTTTCAATACCTCCAATTGTCACTTCATAAGGATTGTTTAGTTGTTGAAAACCTTGAAGTGCATAATGATGTGTTTCGGTTTGGTTAGGGATAGCCTATTATTAGTGGCGTCAAAATTTGCATTCCTAATATCCAATGAAATCTTGCAGGTAAATACTAGTATGTACTGTTGTTGCTTGTGAAAGCACTCAATTCTCAAGATACGTATATCTAATTTCTCACCTGTAATCATGTATAAACGAAGCGGTGGAAACCAAGGTTGGATTTTGTCTCCCGGAAAAAAACAGGTTTTGGACAGGTCAGTGGACAGAACCTGGTTTAAAAGGGTTAAAACTGGACAGAACAGTCGACTCCGCTTAATCGGGACAAAATATCAGGGCCTGAAGTATCCTGATTAAAGGAGTCACCTGTATAATACTTTTAAAATATGGTTTATAAACCTGGCAAAATGTCAAATTAATAAACTAGACAAAACCTGGACAAACCTGGACATGACTGTACAATAGTTTGATAAATTGGACAAAACTTAGACAGAAGTGTTTTGGAAGCGACGGGGCGGTTTTAACCATATTGCCAACCTTGTTGAAAACAGGTCGATTTAGAGATTGAGAATTAAATAAACGATTACTGGAGTGCACTCCTTTATTTTCGGAGCATGAGAGAAAGCGAACTCACTCCGTTTACCCTGAGGCTAGAATTTTCCTAATACTTATGTATGTAACAATGAATACTGACTCTCAGTTCATACTACAAGTATATGTATTCATATAATTGTTTGATAAACCTTAGTAGTGGTTTAGAGTATCCAATCAAATTGTGGCACGCACGTTATTGAGAGATAATTATAATTACTTGAATTTGTTATTTAGTTCAAAATTAGTCAAACGATGAAAATATCCAATTAATTTGAAGCCGGTGGTTTGTTATTATTCTTTCTTTTTGAACATTGGCTACATCTGACTCGGCCTCTTCACGATGCCTTCTAAGATGTTTATGTCTCTCTACATCGTATTTTTCTCAGTCCTATTCCTTCCCTCTCAAAGCGCTGCTGAGGCAGACGAGCACTTATCGAGAGGGACATTAGCCTTGTCACAAGGCAAACTAGAGGAAGCTCTCTCCCATTATCATCTCGCTATTGAGGGAGACCCCAACAGCTTCCTCACTCGCTACCGGCGAGCTACGGTCTACCTGGGTTTAGGGAGGGTACTACTGGCACTTTCAGACTTGACAAAATCATTGGACTTGAACCCTAATTTCAAGCAAGCTCTCTTTCAAAGAGCTTCACTCTTCCTGAAGCTCGGAAGGTGTACAGAGGCAGTAAGAGACTTGGAAATGTTCAAAGGAGAAGATTATGAAGGTCTGGAAGAACTAATCGGGAAGTTGGATGTCTCGAAGGAGCGTCGAGCAGCTTTATCGCACGTCCCTGAGTCTGACCTGCTGAGCAAGGCGGACATCTCCGGCTCCATCCTGGAGCTGAGTCCGTGGGACACAGAGCTGAGGCTGATGCACTCCCGGCTCTGCGAGCAGGTGGGAAGGAGCGGCGACGCCATCGCTGATCTGCGAGTAGCCCGCCTGATTCTGTCCGGGGACACCTCCGTGCTGCTGCGCCTCACACTGCTGCACTACGCCAGCGGAGACCTGGCCGAGTCCCTCAGCTCCGCGAAGGAGTGCCTCCGCCTGGACCAGGACCACTCGGCCTGCTTCTCGCACTACAAGAAGGCGAAGAAGCTGATCAAGCAGCTCGACTCGGCGGACCAGTTCCTGGGCGAAGGGAAGCACGCGGAAGCGGTGTCCGAACTGGAGCGCTGTCTCTCCACGGAGAGAGAGGCTGTGCGGATTCTGGCGAGAGTCAAGGCGAAGTTGTGCCACGCGCACAGACACCTGGGGGACCTGGACCAGGTGTCGCGCTGGTGCAGAGAAGCGCTGGAGTTGGATCCGAGAAACGTGGACGTCCTCTGTGACCGGGCGGAGCAGCACATTGATAGCGACATGCTGGACGAGGCGCTGGAGGACTACCGGCAGGCGAAGGAGATCAACTCTGATTTCAAACGCGCGCAGGAAGGAATTGAGCGGGTGCAGAAGCTGCAGAAACAAGCGAGTAAGCGGGACTACTACAAGATCCTGGGAGTGAAGAGGAGCGCACGCAAGAAGGAGATCATCAAGGCGTACCGATTACTTGCTCAAGAGTGGCACCCGGACAGATTTACTGACCCGGAAGAGAAGCAGCAGGCCGAGAAGAAGTTCATCGATATAGCCGCAGCTAAGGAGGTGCTGACCAACCGCGAGAAGCGGGAGAAGTTTGACAACGGGGAGGATCCTCTGGACCCTGACAAGGGGGGACAGCAGCACTGGCACCAAGGGCCTCATGGATTCCCGTTTGGGGCTGGCGGAGGAGGAGGAGGAGGAGGGTTCACTTTTAAATTCCATTTTTGATTTTTGAATGGCTGTTGTATTATCTTCCACTAGCCTATGATATTTAGGTTAATTAGAAATTATAATTGATTATTGAATATTTATTTTGTAGCTGAGCTACAAATGCAACTTTATTACGAAATTACCTGTTATTAGATAGGGAAATTGCCGAGTTATTACCCAGCAGGAGAATGCCAATTGCCAGACAACTGAAGCGTATTAATTTCACACAGGCGAGCTGTTCTATCGAGATATTTAATCAGAGCAAAATCCGACTGATAGAGAACCCTCCCCTCCAATCGGTCCTTACAATACAAAGCTCGGATTTGATCGTGAAGCATTTGTGTCCGGTGAACAAACCCATTTTCGACATATGCTGTGGTCCCGGAGTCGTCGCCACGGCTCTCCTTAACGCCGGAGAGAAGGTAGTCGCTTTCGATTATCATCCGGAGAATATCGAGTTGGTCAGCAAAATTCAGAAGTTTTGTCCTGATCGACTAAAGGTTATCCGAGCGATAAAGCGAAAGTCTGGGCGAGGCAAGACAGTGATTGACGGTCTGTACCGCAATCTGTCCGATAACTTGGACGCTGAAGAGATGAGCTCGCTGACGAGAGGATGGGAGGAGGAGAGCGCGGGACTGCTGCTCGGCGTTTGCGAGGATGACTACAGCTCCCAGCAGCTGCTCTCCCAGTACCTCTCCTCTCTCCTGCTGGTCTCCTCCTTCTTCCGCCTGGGGCGGGTGGAGTACTTCGTGGCGCATGACGAGTACTTCATCCGTAAAGTGGTGTCTAAGCCTGGCTCCAAGAAGTATAGTCGCCTCGGCGTGCTGACCAATATTCTCTGCGACGTCAGAGTTGTCCCGGTTAAGATACCCACTTGGCATGTCTACCCTCCTGCCAAAAGAAAGATCGTCAACACGGGCTCCTTCCTTAACGCACTGCACATAGTGCCCAAACCATCCTATCCCCTGTTAGCCAGCGACAGCTTCATCAACACCTTCCTACGAGCCTGCTTCTTGAACAGAGTCTCCCCCATTAAGAAAATAACAGACGACATATTTCCAAATTCTTCGTCTAACATACCACCTCATTTGCAGATGGCGAAGCCCCAGTTCATCACTCACAGGCAGTTCCAATCAATTATTAATTCAATACACGAATTTACGTTACAGACATCTTGAATTATTAACTTCTATCGAATAGTATTGTTTCAGTCATTATTAGAAGCCTCGACCAAATTAAACATTAAGAAATCTTGATATTTAATACTATAGTTGCTTTCTCGATAATCAAACGTATCATTTATACATTACTTTAACAATCACTGTCCTATACTCGAAGTTAAAGTGAGGAGTTAGAAAAGCATAATGACTTCTAAACTTGAATACACTTGGCATCACTGGTCTATCCATTCCTTTCTACTGCTCTGTAGAGTGAAGTTTTTTCAGATGAAATTAATTAATACTAGGTCCATCAGCCATACCACTCACCTTAGAAAATAGCTATTGAGTCTCCATACATACTAGTACTACAGATATGTAACCTTCTTGTAGACGAGTATATGAAACAGAATATTGATGTACAGTGGAACCCCGGAATTACGGTCACCCTTGGGACCGAGAAAAGTGACCGTAATTCTGAAACATTTTGAAAGAAACCATATTTCATTAGCATTAACCTTAATATACCAATTAGAACAGACTTAACATAGTTACTTGCTAAAATACGCATCTAATTTGGATTGCTCCTGATACCTGAAAATGTGTGGAAATTGTCTTTGCGTTAACTTTATCTTCAAGAGAAACATCATAGTAAGATCAAATACTGTTTTTCGCTTAAGTATGGAGGATACCGGGGTTAAAAGTATTTTCTTCGTTCTAAAACAAATGACCGGAATTCGGAATAGCGGGGTGGCCGTAATTCTGAAATAAATCAATGTTATGTCTATGTGAAGTCCGACGGGACTTTAAAAAGTGCCCGGAATATCGGGGTGGCCGCTCTTCTGAGGTGACCGTTATGCGGGGTTCCACTGTTTAAGTTTAAGTTTTGATTTTTTACAGTGCAAATTCGTATTTATATTTAATTAAAAATCCCACCCAACTTTCAAGGGCGAAGTCCATACTACATTCGTGCACAGCCTTTGCCTGTACGTAGGCCACAGTCCACAGTCCATTATTTCTTATTAATTGCATGGCCACAGTCCATTATTTCTTATTAATTGCATGGGTCACATTCCAAACTAGCTCTCTCAATGGCGACTAGCAATTTTCTGGTGAACATCTTGGGAGACGACCTCATAGACAACGCTCTCAATCCAGTGCAGCTCAGCAAGCTGCTGGAGCAGGGCTACACTTCGTTCGGACTGCTGTTCGCGGGGAAATGGTGCTCCTCTTCTAAGCTCTTCGTGCCGGAATTCATCAGATGGTACAGAGAACTCGAGCACAAGGTCAAACACATTCTCGTCATTTACGTCAGCTGTGATTTGAACGAGACTGACTTCCGTTCCTTCTTCAAGGAAATGCCCTGGTACGCCATTCCGTTCCAGGAGCGGAAGAAGAAGCAGTTCATCTCGCGCAAGTACCGCGTGCCCCAGATTCCCCGCCTGATCTATCTGGACCGCTCTGGAGTGATAACCAATAAGGACGGCCGTGTGTCCATGCTCGTGGATCCTTCGGGACACCTGCTTCATAACAAAGACGCCTCCATCTTCAAGGTCCTCTCTTACTGCACCATCCTCACGAAGTCAGGGGTGCTGGAAGACAATTCGCAGCTGTTCGGAAAGAAGTTGGGCATCTACTTCTCCGCTCTCTGGTGCACCCCCTGCACCAAACTGACAGAGGCCCTCATCAAGGTCTACAGCAAACTGAAAGCGAGAAACGAGAACTTCGAGATCATCTTCTCGAGCTGCGACCACAGCTACTCCTCCTTCCTCGAGAACTACAAGCCCATGCCCTGGATGGCTCTGGATTTCAAGAAGGAGCTCACTCTCCCTTTCTCGATGTTCGCAGGCATCCAAACCATTCCCACTCTCATCCTGCTGGACGAAGAGGGGTACCTCATCAACCGAGACAACCACTCCAACATCCTGACGGACCCGGACGGGACGCGCTTCCCCTGGCCGCAGAAACTCGTGTCTGAGTTCTCTGACACAGACATCCTGGAACTCAACAACAGCGTGGCATTCATACTGGCCTGCGAAGAGAGCCAGTACTCTGCGAGCGCCATTCACTCCCTCCTGGAGCCCATCGCCACCCCGCAGGAGTACAAGTTCGGGACGATCGGACGGGAGCACAAGATCATGTTCTACTACATCTACAAGGAAGCCATTGCTGACATCGAGCGGCTGGTGGGGCTGCCCACCAACTTCCCCACTCTCTACATCATAGACGTGCCATTCAACGCCACCTACACGCAGGAGGTAGCAGGAGATCTCAACTCGGAGTTGATCAGCACCTTCCTCCACGAGTTTAAGGAAGGAACTCTCTCTGCCACTCCCATTCCGGACTTCTGAGTCTAGCTTCTAGCTGTTTTATAATCCATCTGCGATACTTTTCAGTGTAGAGAACTATTGGTGTGTTTTATTCATTATTTATGATTACAGAGTGTATCTAAATTATTCTAGTTTTGGTGCTTATTTTCTGGTCTACTAATATTTTTAACTATTTTAGTTTCCTATATTAGGGTGATTCAACATTCAAGACACAATTCGTATCCTTCAAAGTGTCAAAAAAATTCGTTTTGATGTTATCCGGTCTGACTAACTGTTCACCCCATATTGTTCATGGTGATTTATAAATACGTAAATTTAAATTTTGCCTAGTATATTTAATTAAAAAATTCCAATACTAGAGTCCAACTAATGTAATCAGGTCGTATATGTTTTATTTGAAAATTTGAAATAGGCATTCCTGATTTGATTTGGTGTATTTATGCGCAAGAGAATAAAATTATAGCGATATCAAGTATGTCAATTTTTTATTTAGAATGAAGTACGTATATCATTTACGCATATTGGTGAATAGTCTATGAATAAAGATTAGGAATTTCAATGTATTCATTTTTCTTAGCTTATTTCCATACCCCCTCAGGTTTAGTTTCTTTTGTCGGCCTTTTAGTTTGCTTTCGTTCGATCGCATGACTAAAGCGGTTCATATGTACATAACATATGTGAATAACTGTTTTTATAAGATCAGGACTGACATCTTTCTCGGGTAATTTTTTGCCAACAAAAGATTGGGTATTGAACAGTTGCAAACTTGCAATCACCATGTAACATCGCCCAACTAAATTCTACTTCAATATGAGGTAGATTAGTCTCCTCTCCTTCCTTTCTTAACTATTTTTTGTGTCTTAAACTCCAACTACATTCATAATGATCATATTTTGCATCATGTGGACAATATCTATTTCATATGAATTGTTAATTAGTAATCAAATACCTCGCAGTAAACACTTGTGTATAAAATGCAATAATAATTTGGGAAAGTTCATGGGATATCGCATGAACTTTCCCAAATGTTGATAATGATGATACTACAAATACCAGCCAGGATTGAGAATTTGAAAAAATATACATTTCTCAATTGATTCGATTGGAATCGCGACACCACTAGCAACAATTAGTAAAGTATTATATCTTGCTCTGATTTCAGCAAAACATTAGGTTGTAGAATAGGCTATATACGTCTGCATTATTGGAACTATTCTTTTCCTAATACGTAGTTATCATTCTGCTCGACTGCTTCACTATCATTTTCTTGTTTATTTTGATACTAGATTGAATTATCATTAAGGCTACAGCTAATCCTACTCCACCAGATGGTAGAGAAGATAATTTTGTGTTAGAACTGAAGAGAGTTCGGGTACAAATCAAACAGCAATTTATCGAATTGATTGATTGTGTGAAAGCTAGAGAATGTGAACTGTTGAAAGAGTTGGACACCTTTCTAGCATCCTATCACTCTTATCGAGATGAATTTCTAAAGCAAAAAGAGAAAAAAGAAGCTTTTGAGAAGACAAACGCAATGATAGAAGATCAAATGAAAAAGTCTTTAAGGTTTCCACGAAAATATGATAGAAAAACTGAGAATGAAATCACATCTATTAAATTTCTAGCAGAACCTAAAATGGTCCATTTTATTTGTGAGAACAACATAATGTTTGCGGAATTGAACAAGTTGGGTAAGTTGGCAGAAAAGGTAGGAAATAGTGTTGACTATAAGAGTGTGGTACATCCTAGAGTGAGTGCTTGTGAGAAAGGAAAAGGAATGGGACTACTTTACAGTCCTTATGGAGTGACTGTTGATAATAAAACAAATAACATCCTATGTTGCAGATTATACTAATCACTGTGTGAAAGTATTTGATAGCTCTGGAAAGATTTTATTCAAATTTGGAGTTAGTGATGGAGAAGGAAAGATGTTATATCCTAGAGGTTTAGTTATTTGTGGTGAAATAATCCTGATCTGTAATAATGGATTTTTTGACCACTTTATCCATAAATATCAACTGAATGGTGCTTTTGATTCAAAATATGGGAAAGGTAATGTTGGATTTAATGCTCCTTGTGGTCTTGCTTGTGATGAATCAAATGGAGATATTTACATATGTGATTGTTTTAATAATACTCGTATTCAAATACTCTAAAGAACTTCAATTCAAATCTCAGTTTGGTGGTGACAAACTCAGGCATCTTCGTGATGTGAAACTGTCGAAAGAAAATAGTTTTATTCTTGATGAGTCTAATCCTTGTATACATATGTATGACCACAATCTCATCCTACAGAAGAGTGTCGTTTCTAGAGGAGAAGGAATGCAGGTTGTTAATCCTCGTTTCTTCATTGATTATTCCAATAATCTCATTTCTGACAATCGTTCTAACTGCATTCATATCTTCAACTCTGAATTCCAATTGATTCACAAGATAAACACTTCTGCACATCCAATGGGAGTTGTTGTGGATAATCAAGGAAGAATTATAGTAGTCTGTCAAGCTGATAGAGATTGTCTTCAGATATTTTGATCCATATTTACTATTTACATTTTGAACACGTTTGAATTCAAAATTTTATATTTTTATTTTCATACGTTACATTTAATTGATTTTATCTTTATTTTGAATTTCTTGTCTTCTTTCTCTTTATCTGATTTATGTGTATGTATATTTTTGATTAGTTAATTATCAAAATATTTTGCTGCTTTATTCCGAGTTGTTTAGATGCAAAACATTTAGTTGATTGAGATCTAATTTATTGGAACTTCATATGTTCAAGTAAAATTATAATAATTCGCAAAATCGAAATTGAAAAATACTATTAAAACTCGATTAATGTATATATATGTATACATATGTAACGAATTGATTGAAGAAACTACCAGGCACAGAAAGCTGATTTTTGGCATTTGAGAGTCTTTTATTGGAGTATGCGTCCACATTCTTGAATGAAGCGAATGTAAATATGGCGTCATCATCCTGATAATGTAAAAGCACACTCCTATCCCATCTATGTGAACTTTTTCAATCATGTCCACTTCAATAACATCTTATTTGAATACAGTACAGTGAACTTTGGATTTAACGACATCGGCTTTAGCGACAAATCGTTTATAACGACTTTTTTCTCTTGCCTATTTATCCGCAGAAGTATTTGTACACAGCATACTTTGGAGATAACGACATGTCTTATTAATAAAATTAGTATATTTGATGATGCAAATGGACAACAAGTTTTGAGCCAGCTTACGTTTAGTAGTTCAAGGTGCTCTAATTTTTCTGTCAAAATAAATATCAACAACCTTTTAAATTGAAATATTTCAAAGTCATGGAACCCCGAGTTTCAGGGAACCCTAAAATCACTTTGGCGGAACCCGGTTGAGTAGCACTGGGATATAGTGACCTTTTCAGCTCGCCCAAACAAGTGCCGTTAAATCAGAAGTTCACTGTATAGTATATACTAAACTTTGGGTCTGCTGACTGAAAGGTTGAATCTGGTGGAACAATGGTGACTGAATGGCAAAAACCTATTTATATCCGACTGGTTACAACGGTTGACTGTTAGTATTAAGACTTATTCAATTAAACCTGCTCTAACATATAGTATAGAGATAAGCCAGAATTCCCTGTGTTCCTGTGCCTAATATAAAATAGTACATCTGATAGTTTAAGTTAGTCCTGATGCCCAAGAAAAAGAAGGCAGGAGGTAAGAAGAAAGAGAAGGGGAAGGCTGGTGAGGCGCAATCGCCCGGAGATTCCGCTGCTATAGAACCTGAGGGGATCGCTCAGAATACGAAGGAATTCTACCTCTTGCAGATACAGGACCTGGAGGAGAGACTGGGTCGGTACCGGCGTCAGTGCGACCTCTTGAAGCAACAGAACGGAGACATGCGGGAGAAGGTGGAGAACGGTGAACAGGACATGAGGGGGATAATCTCAACCATCAGTGATGACAACGAGAAGCTAGCCAAACAGGCAAGTTCTGCTCTCTTTTGTACCAGTACTGTGTATGGCATGCTGTTACGAGTGTACAGGTTGTAGTCGGGAGCGAACAGGTGGAGGGACTGCGCCAGATGATGGAGGAGGAGAAGGAAGAGGCGGAGAAGCAGCTGGCAGCTGTGAAGCAGAAGAACCAGGAGGAGAAGGAGCAGCTGCTTTCAGAGCTGAGGAGTGTGCAGCGACAAAACGAACTGATGGAAGAGTTCAGAGAAGAGAAGCAGGCGTTGAGCGACCGGATGCTGGAGCTGGAAGATACGGTAGAACGACAGAAGAGAGAGTTTGAAGACAGGTGAGACACCTGCTAGCTACCTGCTCTATAATGCAGCACCTCTAATAGTCTCAGTTATCTACTTACTATACGATCCGTGTAGCCTGTATGATGTGGAGAAAAAGAAAGTGATTAGCCAAGAGCGGCTGAAGAAGGAGATGGTAGAGAGAGTGAAGGAGGCTTCTCACGAGTTTAAGAAAGCGAGCGAGAAGCAAATGTCAGAAACCACCAAGCGCGCTATCAGAGAAAACATCTCCATCTCCAACCAGCTGGTGAGGATATCTGCCAAAAATGAGGAGCTCCTCTCTCAGAACGACTCACTGAAGCAGAAACTGCACAGGACGGTGCTTGACAGGTCAGGCCTTGAGAAGAGCTGCCACGAAGTGACTCGTAAGAACATCAGTCAGCTGAGAAATATAGAACTGCTGATGAAGAAGTTGGAGAGGACGGAATCCCAGCTGAGAGAGCTGCATTCTGAGTATGGACATTTTGAGCAGATACAGGTGCCTCCACTCCTCTTTCTGCTTGCAGTACATCTCTATAGTGTTGTAGCAGCTACCGCTAGTTCATACTATGCATCGCTGTAGATAGACTACACAGACCTGGAGCAGATGAACTCAGACCTGGCTTCAGACGCTCGGAGCAGCTACCAGATCATAGCTGAGCTGCGGGAGCAGTTGGAGAGGGCTTGCGACCTGAAAGATTCAACTCTGGCGGAGAATGCTCGCCTCCTGCACATTCTGGTGCAAGCTGCCAGCCTCGTGGACTCCGCCCTCAGGCCCAGCTCAGATCCGGCTGAATCCTTCTCTCGAAGAGAAGACTTCATGGTGAGCTTACTCGAGATATTAGAAAAGGCCAAGCTACACTCATCCAAAGTAAGAGAGGTTTCTCAGATATCCAAACAGAAGAGTTCTCCCCCTCCCATCTTCTCGCTTCCCTCTCGCAGGCCGGACAGCAGCAAGTACAGACCCGGCAGTCTCGGGTTCATCTCCTCTCAACCCGACCAGCATATTCTTCCTCCCATTTAATAAATTGCTTTATTGCAACCCGAGCACTTAACTCAACCCATTTGTACTGATTATACATCGTAAAATATACTCATAGGACTTCAATCTGCTTCTTACACATAGGCGTAGGAGTAGGTGCGGTAGGTCCGGCTTTGGCCGGACCACTTTTTTGGGCAAGGATCAGATGGTCCGGCTTTTGGCCGGACTTCTTTTTTAGCCGGTCCGGCGGGTCCGGTTTTTGGCCGGACCATGAATTTTCCTATTTGCTGACTTATAAGTTTGTGCTTGTTTTTTGCTATAAAACTGATCAGCTTTCAATAATTGATTTAGCAAATAAATTTTGTAGTAGCGAACACCGAATGGATATTTTTGGTACATTTTCAAGTCAAGACATGCAACTTAGTATTTATATAATCAATAATGTGATTATTTCTCTAATATTATTAATTTTATTTTTATTGGACAAATGATATAGCAAAATTCCGAGTCCAACTCATGGTTTACATGTTTTTAGCCGGACCACTTTTTGAGTCAGTGCTGCGCCACTGTTACATATCATACGTACAAATACTGCTCGTATATCTTCATATGTGAGTAATTAGAATTAGATAGGCTCCAGTTAGATATGAAATGTTTGATCGGGATAGACCCAATATTGACCATCAAGCTGTGATTATACTGCATTTGTGAACTTTATTTTGTCTTTATGATCGGAGAGTGCCCATCCGGAATTGGCCAACCAATAGTCCAAAAAGGACCTATTGCGCCAAAACTCAGCCCAATGAAGGGTGGAGCCAAGGTAAACCAGAGTGCGTCTCTGCTGACAGTATGCCAGTTCTCTCCGATTAAAGGTAATAGACTGACTATCAGAGAGGTGAGCATTGCATATCAGTACTTAAAGACTAAAACAGCTATGGGATTATAATTGGCCAACAAAAAGTCCCCTCATCAAGTTTTTTCTCTGAATTATCTGTTTTTAGTCTGAGTTCTCTTCACTTGTTTCAAGGCTAGGATGTTTGAGTATCTACAAGTTTCATTTTATTGGAAAATCATCATTTTACTCTTCCACATCTTACAAGGTTTGTTTGTCTCACTATTCTTTGTGTGCATTATGGATGGATAGTAGAATGCCAACCATGATGTGAAATATGAATATGTGTTCCGTACCAATTAGGAATATTCCTACTTAGCGCGAAACATCACACAAATTATTCACAATTCAGTCTTCTAAATGTGTGAATCAAATAAACCATTCCATGCTGTGTTTTTTAATACAGTATACTTGTGTAATGTGTATTGTTCACTAACGAATAGTGTTGTGATTATGTCGATTTTGACGAAAGGTGGTTTTACAAAATCAACAAAGTATCCATGTTGATTTTTAGATATTGACAGGAAAATATATTGATTTCGAAAAATATGGTAGTTTATTCTAATATATTTTTAGTTTGTCTCGGCTACCAGCTGTTAACTTGGCCAACAGACCAAGTTGTCCATCTAGGAGAGTCATTCACTCTCGCCTGCACCTTCTCATCCCTTCCCAATAGCGTAGCCTGGCTGTTCAATGGCTCAGCTGTTCAGCACGCGGCCTCCGATATTCTCAGTTCGGACAACTCGAGCTGGACACTCGTAGCTTCCACTGGCACGGCTGGCTCCTACCAGTGCGAGGCTCACTACGAGCTGGGCTCCGTCGTTAGCATCCCTGCTCTCATTCAGATCGGCTGTGAGTTAGCATCACTGCTGCATGCTGTGCTGTAAGGGAGGTATCCTACATCCTACATCCTACAAGAGCATGGCGGATGTAGCATGTAGGATGTAGAGTGCTGTGCTCATGTCTTCTTCCCTTTGAAAGATATCCACGCGACGGTGGACACACAGCTGGACGTATCGGGACACTCTGGCAGCTGGGCACTGCTCTCTTGTGCTCAGATAGAGAGTCTGCCTCGGCCTCAGAGGCTCTGGTCGAAACAGGGGTTGGGAGGGCAATCTTTCAGGACGGACAGCTCGATCTACGAGCTGGTGAATGGCAGCATGCTCTTCACCAACCTCTCCTCCTCCCACGCAGGTGTATACACCTGTCATGCTATCAACCCAGCTTCACAACAATCCAGATCCGTACAATACAACCTTACGATCACTTCAGGTGATATTCCAGGCATTGCAGTGTCTGCATCAGGGGCGGCGCGATATTTTTAATATTTTATTTGATATTTTTACGATTCTGGAATATTCTAACACATTCGAAACAGTAAACACAAATTGCACAATTCACTGCACTAAATAATCTTGAAACTTTGGGGTCTATCCCCAATACTACTAGCAATCGATCAAATAACAAAAAATAATTTTGATGTGCAGTTGAGGGTCCGAGACCCCATCGCGAGGGATTCCCCTGTGTGCGACCCCAGAGAATAACACCTGGCGCCGCCCCTGGTCTACATCATTCAATATTGCATGATGTATTGGCACTAGACGCTCCTACGAGCTTATGACTTTAAGTCTGATTGTGTTTAGCAGCGAGATGAATAAATTCATTCTGATTGACCATCAATTTCAACTTTGCACATGTAAAATTATGACATTTATATACCGCCTAACTGGGAGGGGGCTTAGGCACTGTAGCCCCCCCCCCCCTTTCTCAGATTGTTGTGTATAAATAAATATAGCATTATCATAGCTGGGCTTTGTTGATGATGAATCCATATTGTTGACGAAAATAGCTATAGATCGATATTTGAGCGTCTAAGTTTAAAAAAAATCCCCCCCCCCCCCGCTTAAAAACCAGATCTGCCCCTGCCTCCTAAATCCATTATATGATTCACACTTTGAGCATAGCATGCGAGGGTCACTCAATAAGTTTCGAGCCTGGAGTAGTTGCTCCCGTTTGATTATGTTCAATCTAGGATTATTCATCTACTTTTTATTATCTTTGGTTTCAAGTTTGATTTCAATCGGACAAGTTTCTAAAATGTTGTGATGAAGAAATTGTCTAAGATATTTTGTATTAGCATCTATGAAAAGACAACCACAAGTGTTGAATTGGGATATCTTTGAACATTAATTTGTTTTGCAAACGAAATTTACTTGTAAATATGATAATAATAGAATCCCCCCGATTGTGAATATATCGCATAATATTTAATTACCAAAAGTTTGTTCCCAACTTTCATTTTTTCCATAAAGATAATAAATAAAAATCCCTTAGGAAATGGTTTGCAAATATGTCGGAGTCCACAAGGACACTCCATTATATGTGTCAGCATATTTAGAAACTTGTGCGATTGAAATCAACTTGAAGCAAAAGCTAATAAAAGGTAGATGAATAATCCTAGGAATTTTCGACATAATCAAACGGAAGCAACTAGTCCAGGCTCGAAACTTATTGAGTGCCCCTCGTATCAACTTTTTTTAAAACGATTTAGAATCATCAACTGATGTTAATGCACTACATCTCCTATTCCCCTCGAGCCTCCTGATATCGACTGGAGGGACTGCTATCTTCCAATGTTTCGTAGACTCCAGGTATTCACTACTCTATTATGTACTCAATCGGAATAGTGTCGGCGACGAGTCAATTGATCGACTTATGTTTTATGAGGAGGACGCTGCAGTAGTTCGAATTCTGAAGGTTGTCTTGTTCTATTAGGGTTGTCAGTATCTCGTTCAAGGGGAAATCGTCTAAAATGACCAGAGAGGGGCTTTATGACATTTTAAGTGGAGGCATCTGAAACCGGATAAACTGGGTATTTTTAGGCAGGACTGTAAAATTAAATATTGCGATTTCAGGAATTTAGGACGGGATTTATAGGGAATCCAGTGCCTCTTATATTATTGGACTAAATCATGTGTATCCAGAAATGCAACTAAATACAATCCTAAATAACGAGTCGAACTAACGACGACCTATGAAATTCGAACTATGCATGCACCTCATTAGTACATAGTTATAATGTAAACGAAACCCAATTAATAATTAAGTTTGAAGAAAATGATAAACAAAGACTTTAAAGAAGGAAAATTCAACAACCTCGCTTCCAGTAACTTTTTCAATATATGAATTTATCATAATAATTATTCAGGATTTCAACAAAAAATCGAGATAGGTGCTTACCTAATATGCAATAGTGGTGTCATAGGCGCCAAGTGTGGGTACCTGGGGGGGACCGTCCACCCAGGCCTTCATCTGGGTGCGCACTCCGCACCCAGAGGTGCATGATTTTTGAAAAAAAATTGAGAGGATGCGCAAGATAAATTCATCTGGGTGCGCAATGCGCACCCAGAAGTGCATAGTGCGCATCCAAAGTAGTGCGCACTGTGCCCCCAGATTATGGGTGCACAATCGCACCCAGAAATGCGTAATGAAGGTGCACGAAAATATTGTTGGTGAGTTGGTGAATAGAGGAATGTGTGGATCGCGTAAAATTTGTATATACGTATAAGTATTTTAGGAAAATTGGATGCAGCCAGGAAAAAGCAACACACTAAGGGTGTGCGAATTTAGGAAAATTTTGAGATGGTGCGCCTAATTTAGCAAGTGCACTATGAGACTAGATGTCTAGGGTGCGGGCTGAAGACTTTTGGGTGCGCATATTTGCGAAGGCTAGATGAAGCCCTGCGTCCACCCCCAGGTTTGGAGCCTGTGGGGGGCCGTGGTTTCGAGCAGTGGAGGAAGCTGTGACACAAACTTATAGGTTACAACTAAACCCAAAAATTATGTTAATCGAGTCTAGATATACTATAGTATATCCCAATTACATTTTTATTCCACTATAGTCCGAGATTTTTTTCCCTAGGTAACAACAATAGCAGTATATCGATATTTGAGCGTCTAAGATTAAAATCTTTTTCTGGGTGACAAGCCCCCCCCCCGACCCCCCACCCTTACCGTCGCTCGCTATTGGCCCCCACAAGTTGTATTTTATTTTCTAAAACTTGGCGTCTATGAGTGGAATTACAGATAAGGATAGGTAGGTAGCATGGACGTAGCCAGGAGTTTTTGTAAGGGGACTTATCAACCAGCTGGGATTCTGAGGAGCGCTGTAGGCCCCTGGAAGCTAACAACAATTTGTATCACAATTTTAATTTTGAGGTTCTAGAAATTACCTCCGATAACACTCACCTCTCACCAATTATTTTATAATTTACTAATAAATATTCAGACTTTATCCAGCCAGGGGGGGGAGGCAGATCACCCCCTGACCCCCCCCCCTCCCTACGCCCTTGGTAGGTAGGTATGTAGGTATGTAGCCAATTCCCATCCTTATACTCCCTGCTATCTAGTTATACGTCTCTCCTGAGTTGGTCTCACAATGGAGCTCGCATCTCTTCAGCTACAGCTTCCGGCTATTCTATCACTGACAATGGAGCCACGCTTGCTGTGTCAGGAGCGGCCCTGGCTCACTCAGGCGAGTACGCGTGTGCAGCAGATGGACTGGGTTCTCTGTCTGCACAGCTGACTGTCTTAGGCAAGTTCAGGCATCGCATTCTAATAGTATGGAATTCGATTTGCATTTGGATAGTCGTGAAGTGAATTTTTCATCATATTTTAGCGTATGTATGTATGTATCTCCCCATGTCCCTCCCCCTAGAAAAAAGATGGGAGACAATGTTAGCTTACTATGAAATCATGAAATATATAGACTATGTGAACCCGATGCTGCAGTGGAATCCAAACAGTTGCAAGTATGTAAAACTAATGAGCAATCCCATTATATGATTTCTATTTAGACCCTCCTGTGATGTTAGCAGTTGAAGAGACTGCCATTCAGATTGATCTCGAAGTAGAATTGATTCTCGACTGCTCACTGATGCTAGGCACGTTTGGAGTCGAGTGGACTTGGCTTAGAAATGGGATTCCTGTCAATGAGAACGGATCTCTTTCTCTGAATGGAGGGACTATCTCTACCTCTCACATTCGTTCCTCAGACGAGGGGTACTATCAGTGCATTGCTTCTAATTCGGTGGGAAGGGCTACAATGACATACAGAGTAGAAGTCATTAGTGAGTCGTAAATTTATTACTTCATTGATTTGGGATTTCTATCTATTATCAAGTATAATATCCTACGTATTAGCTTTGCAAGTAATTCCTCATTTTAGGTTACCCTCCCTTTTTCTTGCTTGATCAGCCCCGCACCGAATTTATTCACTTCGCCCGCTCTCCCCTCCTCATCAACTGCTCTGCCGACTCAGTTCCTCCTCCCAACTATTCTTGGAGCAAAGATTCACAGCCAATTGATGCCTCGAGCAGTGGCGGGTAATTTCATCATGACTATTTGTATATTTCTCAATTTCTTTCCAATTATTGATTCGTCGTTCCTATTTTCTAGAATATATTCCTTTCCTGAGTCAGGAATTCTCACCATGAGCCATCTCTCCACCCAAGACAGCGGGAGCTACGCTTGCAGTGTCAGGAACTCCGTCGGAACTATTCAGAGGCGCATAGGCATTACAGTGATTCCTGGTACAGTGCTCTCTTTCTAATTGAAGTCTGATATGATCCCCTTATAGTACTAATTAACATTAAGACCGAAGTGAGGTTCTGAAAAACGGATTACATAGGAAACACTGCAGTTAAATGGGTTAGTCCGGAAATCAGAACAAGAGTCTCGTTTCCACGCGCCCGATTAAGCGACTCGATTGTTACAATTGCTTTACCAACCAAATTGAACTTACCAAGACTTGTATCAGTATTTTGGTCGGTGGACCTAACTGCTCCTCCATTCCATTCATTTAGACGCCCTGCAATTCACGCGTGAACCTTCCTCTCAGAACTTCTCTTCAGAGGGCACTAACTTCCTAGTTTGTGAAGCCCGTGTGGACAGCAGTCTGACTCTGTCATTCAGTTGGTTTGTGGATGGAAACGAACTACAGGTATAGTCCTAATAAACAAGTGCGTGAGCAGCTGAATCTCTCATTTGACTGTTAGAGTGTCTATCTAGACTAATGGGAGAGTGCAGTACTTGTCGCCGGGAACTGGAACTCTGCGATTCAACTCCACTCAGCCCTCTGACGCAGGACGTTATCAATGCAGAGTGGAAGCGAGGGATTCTATCAACTCTAACCAGGTTATAGACAGCTCTCTCTCTTCTAGAGAGGTGTCAATAAACGTCCTGAGTAAGTAAACTAACCTAATTAAGTGTGAGGCATTAGTTATTATTTAGTAATTTGTCTTATTCACAAAATATGAATAAACACTGTTACAGTATATAGAATAGCAATGGCCATAGCATTCTAATAAACTAAGGCAATGGCATTGTTTCATTTCTTTCTTGATCAGGCTCAACCTAACCTATTCTCTATTGACCACATTTGGACACACGTTGCTAATTAAAATATGTACTCACTGCAACACAATTTTAAGGAAAAATGTAACCTACGTACGTACAATATACAGATTTATTTTAAAAATCATTAGGTGGCCAAACTCTTAATAATAATTTGTGAATTTTGGTTCTTAACAAAACAATTTGAGGACCTGCAGCCGTATTCACTAAGATCTTAAGATCGATCTTAAGTTCTTAGTGAATACGGCCGCTGGACTAAAATCAAATCCTCAGTCAGAAGAAATAAAAAAATAGTGCGATCACTGTATGAGTGCGTGTATTATCCTAGATGTTCCTGGTGCTCCGAGCCAGCTAGATGCTACCAATGTTTCTAACGACTCCATCTCCCTAACCTGGGATGATGTGGCTGCCACTTCAACATACCACATACGCCTCGCTGTTGGTTGAGTTATTACATTTGAATACTGTTGTACCACCCAAAAGGTCGGGTTGGTTAATTGATTATTAGATGTTTACATTTTATATTTCGCACAAATAATATGGAACCAAAACCTTTTGTAACACAGTGCTCCTTCCTCGGTTTCAGAACACCTTGGTTGCTCAGCACTAAGAAAACGTTCAGAAACTCAATATAAATCAATGACAAAATTCAACTGTGAAATTTTAATATGTTATCATATTGTATATAAATTTCCTCTACAAGACTTTCGAAACATTCCATAATAAGGAATTTCAGCTTGTATTACCTCGCATTTACAATCCAAGACATCGCTAATAGAAGATTATAGCTTGGAACCGAGGTTTGAAAATCAAGGAAAGAGTGTATTTGCTTAAATAACCAGAAAAAGAGATGAATGTTTCAAAGTTTAAAGAGCATCAGACAGACCGCATCTTGTTGCATGATCCTGTGTTATTATTAATGTAGTGTGTATTATGTTCAAAGTTGTATGTAAACCGAAGTCTTGAATGAAATGCATTTCTATTTTTATGAAAAATTCAAATTGTATGTAAATCATGCAAAAAACAGATACTGTCCAATAGCATTTCTGAGAGTAGATTTCCTCTGTAATTTCACTAAATATAATTTACAGATCAAATATTCTAACGGTACGCTCATCCATGCGAGGACCGATACTCAAGCTAACACGTACACTCACCTCAACTCTCTTCTTCCCTACACGCTCTATCTCGTCCAGATATCAGCTGAGAATTCTATCGGGGTCGGACCTTGGAGTGAGCCTCCTCTCTACGTTCGGACACATACTGGAGGTGAAATAGTGATATTATATCTCTATCCGGACAAAAGATTTTAAACAGTGTTCTTTCCCATTAAATTAGTACTAAATGTGTCTACTGAAAGGATGTTTTCCAAACTGCATATCTGATTTCATATTTGAGTTCTACTACCATTCGAATTACCATTTTCAATTCAATTACTTACTCACAAAGTTGAAGTATTCATCAAGTGCCACTTCTGTCTAGTCTGAAATCTTCCAAAATGGGTAATTCGAAGGTGTAGAATTGAGATATAGTTTGGAAGATTTTCCTTCAAGAATAGATACATTGCATTAGTATTGATGGGAAATAACACTATGTTAGATATACTCTAACCGGACAAAAGTATTTGAAATTCTTACTATTTTCCATCATAACTAGTTATAAAGTGGATCTATTCGTGGAGAGATATGTAATCAAACTGTAACAGATACTGTAATTTCGATTTCAAATTCATATTCTACACATATGAATTACTCAGGTTTGAAGCTTTCTATTGCTATATTCGTTCATAAGTTGAATTATTATCAATCTATGTAACTTTGTGCCACTTTTGACTCCCATTACCATTAGACATGATGACGAGGAGTGGCACAAAGTGGCATAGTTTGATGAATCTTAGCCTTGGAAGTGAATAAATCAATAGAAGGCATCTAACCTGAGTAATTCGAATGTGTAGAATATGAATTTTAAATCGAAAATTATAATATCTATAACAGCTTGATTACATTTCACTCATGAATAGACCCACTTTATCACTAATTATGATGGAAAATAGTAAGGATTTCAAATGCTTATGTCCGATTAGAGTATATATATACACGTATATTTTGGTTACCATGGCAGCATTTATTGCAAGTAAGAATGTATTTATTTTTTATTGCAAGTAAGAATAGATACTATATTGAGGGATGGGGTATTATTATTTTTGAAGTATCATGTACTCAAAATGTAAGATATTGTAATATAGTATGTATTATTAAAAAGTCCACGTATGGAAAGTAGAATTTGCCATTTTCGTACTTTCAACTTAAATAATTAATCATGAACGACTGATTCGAAGAACCTAGAACTTTCAACAGGATGTTATTACATTTCTGGGTTGCTGTAGGAGAGCATAGATGTTTTATGGAAAATCACATACATATGCAATAATATTTAATTCATCTCTTTACCTAAGTATTGTTTATAAACAAGCCAGCTTTAGCCAAAATTCAACCTAAAGGCTCTATGTCTATTTAAAGATGGATCGAAGTTGCTTAGAATAGATTTCCCAACATTGGCTGTGTAAAATATGATTATAAGATTTGGTTTGTATGGCAGTAATCATCGATGAGAACAAAATTTTTTAAAACGAATGACTGAAATTTATCTGCGTAGTTATTAATATCACCGAGTTGCATATTTTAATTTTCATATCACTTACTGTCTATTATTTAGCGAAGTATATATTATGCTGGAATCAATTGATATAGTATACTGTACAGACGGCGGTTAATTGCCTTTGCTCTTTACATGCACTTGTTTACAGTTCCTACTGCAAACCCTTTTGGATTGTCTTCACATCAGATCAAAGAAGACTCTTTCCTCCTTAAATGGAATGTAAGATACAGTATTTCTTATCAGCAATTTATTCTAATTTTACAGTGTAAAAATACTTTTAAATATTTACGTGGTCACCTTGAATAGTCTGTGTTTTATCTTCTTGATTTATGACATGTATTATTAGGCTCCTCCGGAACGATCATTGGATCAAACTGGAAGGAATGGAGAGGTCATTAAATATGAGATCACGCTCACCTCAGAACAGGACTCCGTTCCATCCGGATTCTTCTCTACTCAGTCCAACCTCACTCACTATACTTTAACAGGTCTAGCGCCATATACCTTGTATCGTGTGAGTGTGGTTGCTTTGGGATTTAAAGGTAAGAGTCCTCCCTCTCCAGACATACGAATCACGACTCTTGCGACAGGTAGGTAGTCACTACAGTATTGCCTGTGTTTATTTAGTTCATTAGTATTAAAATAGTATTCAGTCTGATATCATATACCTCATGGTCCGCCTATTCTAACATGAGATGGAAATGCAGATAAAGACGCGATAATTCCTATACCTTGTACTAGGTACTTTTAGGATTTCTTTAGGGCCCTAGCCCCCAATTAGAGAGGTTTCACGCGTATATACGTATATACATTGTACAAGCGTGCATCTGCTGCGAGGCTGGCTGACATTTTCCGTCCCACTCAATAACCCTTTGGCGATTCTAACCTATCCGCAGAATCCAGTAATTTTGTTATAGATAAGCCAGTCTAACATATTCAAATGTATTTAACATAATTGTTTGCAAGTGAAGAGGTTTGTGTGGTGGTTGGAGATAGAATATAGTCTAGTTCACTTAATTGGTACGTAGTATATGATATGCAGTGTTCTGATGAATGATCGTACATAATGTAATAACCAAACGATCTCCATTTCTAGGGAATTCGTCCCAATTAACTGTAAAATAAGCATCAACTTTTATAAGTTATTTCCTTTAAAGCTGTATCTAATTAGCGGAGTCGACGGAACGACAAATGCACATCAGTGTAACTACTTGTGCTTAGTTGTGTACATAAATACTAATATAGCAATCTCCTACTTTGAGATTGTAATAACCAAGTTCAAGAAAGAAGCTCAATCCTTCGACATACTTCCATCTCCTTCTAAACTTCTTTCAGCCGCCTTCTCCTTCTTCCTTGTGATTTGTTTGTGGAAGAGTGTGTGCAGTCGAGTTGCTTTAGTCTGACCGAGGCCAGGACAGGCCAACAGCTCCGTTTTGCTTGCCCTCATTACTCCATCCATGCTACCGAAGTGCTTTAGCAGCGTCTGTGCGTCAGTGGAATTGACAGCCTTGACTGAAGTCAGGCACTCCCCCACTCTCTTGACGAAGTCTGTTTCGGCTCTCTCCATGATCATATCTGGCGGTTTATGTTCGTATTTCCTGTAAGTTTCTATGTATTTTGCAGCTTCCGCGTTTCCAAATGCCAGAATCATTGTCAAATCGCTCCTCATCGCTATCTGTGTTATTTCCATCAGTGTTTCTTTTATGTTCGTGGTATCGACAAGCACTAGCAGCACCTTCAGGGAGTATTTCTTCATGCCCTCTTGTCTGATCCGCTCATGGACGTAATCAGGATGTAGGTTATGATACCGTATGCTGAGGAATATAATGCAGTTCCTCTCCCCCACAACAAAGTCTGGACAGATGTCCGACACTTCCCATGGCGTGTCCGTGATGTGTGTCATCAGAGGGTTTTTAGTCTGACACGGGTGGACAAGTATTCGCGACGAACGACTGAAGCTAGCACCAGCGGTAGATTCTGCAGTCATCTTCAGAGTGTCCTACGTACGATCAGAAGTAATTTTAAACATGGATACTACTTGTGCTAATTAGTATTGTTGTAGTTTCTCAAGGTTCAGTTTAATTTCATTGTGATTTGTATTAAATGCTGAATTACCAAACAGGAGGGCGCTAGCTGCCGACACTGGGTGAAGTGTGGGAAAATGAGCGACCAAAGGAAATCCATCAGAAAAAATGTTTTTGACACCCAGCTATTTTAGAAGTATCAAATCTATATAATTATCTTATCTAAAATGGGCAAGAGCGCAGGCACTGATTGTAATTAAAACTTTTTTTTACTGTGGACCCCCTGATATTCTGTGGGCCTTTAAGAAATAATTATATTGTTCAAGTGCTATGATAAATTAAGGTGTATCTAACATTTTGTTGATTTTTCGCCACCCTAATTATACATACTCCTAACCTGATTAACTCAAGTGGGAATCAACTGCGAAATTAGTGCGAATACAGTGTGTAAGTTGAAAATATGAAATTACAAAATTGTGACTAGACTTGAAGTTATGATAAATACAAGTAATTAAATGGGCGAGCAAAAAGTTATAATGTCGTTTATTCCAGCTTCCATTTTCGGTGCCCATATAGCAATCGGTGCTCCATTCGTTGTCACTGCCCACTACACAGAACAAGACAACATAGGCGCAGAGTTCTCACTTTTTTGTAAAAGGGAGGGCAAGAGTGAGCGAAGGCACCAGGGGATAATTTACTTTTTTGTCGGTGATTCGCAAAATTGCTATCCCACTTTATTATTGGATAGCAGTACACGAAGTTGCTTAGCAGTAATTTGGCATTCAATACTAAGCAATATGATTGTTGATAGTAAATTGATTTCCATCCACAGACAATGGTTCGTCGAATCACTTTCTTTGGCGCCGTACAGTCCATAAATTCACAGACATATACCGTTAAAAGAAGTTTAAAGTACAAGGCCAGATATAAGAATCGTGATCGATCGCATGAAAGTGGCGTAGAGTATAAGATTACACAAGTACAGTGAAATGCCACATCGAGGACTGCGTCGCTATTCCAGCGATACACAGTATACTTAGCATCGCAGGTAGACCAAATTTGCTTCGCAAAATGCGTGCGATACCGGTTAAATTATGCCCTGGGTAGTGGGTACTCCCGAATTTCTTTGAATCTTAGAAACGATCAAGACCACAGGTAATAATTCATCAAGTCTGAGATTAATTGCTCAAAATTAGATTTTTTTCCAAATCCTGAATTATAGAAATGAATTATTCGGATAACTTTTGATTCGAATGATTCATAATTATACATTTTTTAATTTTCAGAAAATGAGTAGCTTCCGATGTATTACGATATTCATATCTCACGTGCCAAGTCACTAGAGCTACACTGTCGGTCTGTCAACGGACATTTTTTCAAATTTAAATGCAGAATCTGTACACACTTGTATCACAGAAGCTTTATTTACTCGAGCTGAGTTGGTTAACCGATTTTAGGGCTCGGTTGTTTTGGTTTCTTCCAGGGCGGTTAACCGATGTCAATATTTATTGGTAGAAATATGGATTTTTGGACTAATCTTTAACCTGATATTGAAAAATTTGATTATTTCCAGTGGTCTACGCATACTATATGATTAGAAAATAGAAATTATATTGTAATATCAAATATTTAGAAGTAATAGTCATGAATCTCCGTCGAAAAACAATAAAATCAGTGTAAACACTAGTTTACTATTACACTAGTCTACTGTATGTATGTGTATATAGTATGTATATATTTATTTAGAACCTGGTGCTGGGCCTAAGGATCTGATGTGCGTTGCAGGAAGCATGACTAGCCTGGCATGCAAGATCATCCTTCCTGATTTAAAAGATAGGAACGGATTCATTGATGGATTCCTGGTTAGTTGCATTTCAACTCATTTGTATATGTTCTTTCTATTAACCGAGTTTATTTGCCTATATTAATTGTTCTACAATTCCCCAGATTGACTATAGAGAAGAGAACGAGACTGTTTGGTCAACTGATTCTGTATTTGAATACGCTCTTCTTTCTTATCTGGGAGATGTGCGAGAGTTTGAATTAAATGGATTGATCTACAATACCACATACCAACTCAACGTATCCTTCATAAACGTTGTAGAGAATGCTCACATAGTTGGTCCATCATCTCAACCTCACAGCTTCATTTTAGAGAAACCAGGTAATTGATTTGTATTACAGTTAATGAGAAGAGGCCACAGATGTAGAGAATAGTTATATTACGCCTAGTTTCACTGGTTTTTCTTGATCTCGGAAATCAAGATAATGTGATTCACAGGCAGAGCTTGTATCCCATTAAACTATATCATAAGTAAGAAGCTTGAAGGTAACTTGGTAGCAAACATTGAAAGTCACTATATCCGATGCGTCTCATTAGATCCGCATTAGCTCCAAAAATGCATTATATACCTTGATGGACCACAAATTTATTCATTTTTATATGGTGCAACACTTGCGAACACGAAGCCATTTACATACGTAATGTAAAGTGATCGACTTCAATATTTGTCAGCAGACTGGAAGAAGCTGGTTATTGAGGACTGCTCCGCTCGAATCCATGACGATGACTTAGAAATTGCATTGTACATAATGGCTTTAAATACGTTATAGTTTGCCGACCATACTATATATGTATAGTGGCTATGTTATATTATTATTATCTTTCATTGTGGTAAGAAGCCAGCTGTTGATTCAAAACGGGGGAAATTTTAATAGGTTAATAATTAGAATTATTAGATGATCAAAACCTAATTATTTACTAATTAGACTAATCTAGTCAGGTGCTGTACAGGAGGTATTTCTGCAGTACACAGAGTTGACTGCCTCCTGAATTCACGCTAATAAGCATATTTAGGAATATTTTAAATAAAATATTACTACTTTATAAATGCAATTATTTGGGTCAACATTTTAGGACATGCCTCATCCCTTCAAGGTTGAGAGTTATTTTTCTTTTACATATCTTTTAAAGTATTTGTAAGAGACCTGAGGAACTCTCCATCAAACATATGGCTCTCTGACATGGTCGAATTTTTCTAAGAATTTGTACTCGAATTAATAACAACTCAACAAACCTAAAATTACCATTCCTAAAATCACCACATGTCCAGACAATCAAAAAAATTAATCTTTGCTATAATATTATTCATCACTTCTCAGATTCTCCTTAAATAATAACCATTTAAATACAACTTAATTATCCTCTTAAACTCTATGTATTATTATTAATGATCGTAAAATTTTGTTTAGGTCACACTTCTCTTTCAAAATGAATTCCAAATAATCTTATATACAAATTTTAAATGATAAACCCTGAAGTGAAAGTCAGTAGCTTATTCAACCATTGTTACTACTTGTTTCAATGTAAGATTTAGCATCATGTCTTGGCTACTAATTCTATTATCAATGATGGTTCAGTACAGAGAGTTAAAGCAAGTTAGGAGAAACGCTGAGCGGAAGTGGCGCATGTCCAAGACCTTAGCTATCTGGCTGATTTTAAGCACAAGAGGATTGTTGCGAAATCTAATGTCCTTGGAGCGTCGCAAATTCTACTCTGCTTGGATTAGCCAGGCTGGTCAGGACCAGCGATTTCTATTTCGCAAAGCGAATTCCCTGCGTGGCTTACATCAACAGCAACCCATAGCACCCCATTCTGACAGCGCTGTCCTCTCAATGATCTTTCCAATTTCTTTGTCCTGAAAGCAAACGACATCCTAACCACCATTGACTCCACCGACATATCATCTGCAATTCTTCGTCAGATGATTCTTCCATTTATGCACAACCATCCTTTCTGCATATTTGAAGAATTGTATTCACAAGAAGGTATTCATTCTCTCATTACATCTGCTCCAAACAAATCTTGCGAGCTACTTCCCTGGTCGAATCATCTTACATATCCTAGCGCCCATCATGAAGAAGATTGTTAGCATGTCTTTATCCTCTGGTTCCCCTCTCTCTTTAAACGCGCAATCATCCACCCAAGGCCCAAGCTCAAAAAGCGTAATCTCGATCCTATCTTTGCGAACTATCGTCCTCTGAGTAACCTAACATTCCTCTCTAAAATTACTGAAAAGCTTAATCACATAATCTCTTCCCCAGGACGCAGTCTGCTTATCGTAAACATCACTGCGCTCCTGAAAGTAACCAATGACATCCTCCTCAACATGAACCAGCGCCACGTCACACCTCTCGTCCTCTTGGGTCTCAGCTCTGCATTTGACACCGTTGGCCATACTATCCTACTCACACGCCTTCGTACACATTTCGGGATTTGTAACACTTCTCTCTCTCTTGGTTCAAATCAAAAATTTACAATTTTGTTTAGGTCACACTTCGATTAATTCCTAAAAATCTTATATATAAATTTTAAATGATAAATCCTGAAGTGAAAATCACGTAGCTTATTCGACCATTGTTACACCTGTTTCAATGTAAATGTATTATATTGCATCAATTTATGAGGTAATCTTGCCAAATGATTTAGACATCATGTCTCTACTACTACTAGTAATTCTATTATCATGCTAATGGTTCAATTACAGAGTTCAAAGTTAACAATCGATTTACTTTCAAAGTTCTCGCTATTGTCAGCGCAATATGCTGAGTTATTTTGCGTATGTATACGTCTATCTTCACATGCGTTAATTCGAACGATCGGTGTAGATCCGTTAACTTAGAAGGCCCCAACACAATGAAATAAATTTGCATGCAACTTTGTTGCACATGTATGTACTTTAGGATCTAGAATATCCAGGACAATTATATTCTGAGAAAAAATATCACGTATGCAATTTTTTGATGTTACAACCTGAACAAATTCTAAATCTGCAAGTAGATGTATTAATTTATGGTCTTAAGTCATAGACATTTGTAGTGGTGGTATTTATTTTTTATATTTTATCCCTTTAGTGCCAGGCCCGCCCTCCAACCTTAAGTTATTCAGTCTCGCGAATTACTCTATATTGGCAAACTGGTCACTTCCTTCTAGACTCAATGGTCCTTTCTCCGGATATTCTCTTGAGCTGAAAATAGTCGGTGGGGAGGTCTTAGCTTCAGAACCAGTGAATAGTTCGACTACTCAACATGAATTCAACGGGCTTGACATGGACAATGATTACTCAGTATCTGTGAAGGCTCTCAGTGTTGGCGGCAGGGAGGGATTTGAGTTAGAGAGTCGTATTACACTTCCCCCTGGACCTCCCTCGCCCCCTGAACTCTCCTCACAGCTCTCCGGAAGTACTGTCTTTTTCCTCTGGAGGCCTGGTGCGACCGGAGGCAGTCGTATCCTCGCATATCGCCTCGAGTATTCTGATGGCGCGGACTGGTCGGAGCTGGACGTCCTCAACAGCTCGGTGACAGACTACCACAGGTCCTTGTCTCCGGGCACTTTCAAGTTCCATGTCATCGCAGTCACTCGTTTGGGAGCGACTGCCAGTAATGAAGAGGAGGTGTCGATCCCCCAACCCTCTCTCTTCTACCAGCTCATTTTCCTAGGGTTCGGTTTCCTTTTACTTCTTCTGGTGCTGATATGTTGTGTGGGCGGTGTTTGGTTATTATACATCTGGCACCGGAGCAGAAAGAAACGCAAATCTAATCGATCTTTTCACCCTCACTCAACTTCTGGTAGAAACAAGAGACTCTCTTACCTTGAATCGACTTATGATTTTGCATCTGATGCGGCCAGCCACGAGGAAATCAACCCCCAGTTTCTAACAGAAGACCGAATCGTGAGAGGGCCTGACCTCAGTACTCTGGAGCTGGAGGTAGGGGAGCCGCATGAGACGCCTCCCTACAATTTACAGCCACATATCTTGCACCTCTCTCCTTCCCTCTCTTCTCTTCAAAAACCTTCTCAGGATAACTGGAACATTTACACCGCTTGGAATAAGCCCACACACACGGTACCCCCCATTCCGGAAAGTGCGCCGCTCCCTGAATCTCGAGACTATGTAGAGATGAAAGGACTTGTTCATAAAGAGAGGGCCGCTGGATCTGATTCATCGGCTGATAGTTTTGATAGTTTCGTCGAAAAGCAGCACAGTCCACCGCATCAACATCACGCAGCACTTCAAGAATTGTACGCTAACATCCGAAATGAATCGAATATTTCCCTCACACCCATCACTCCCGCACCAAACTTTCTCTTTACCTCGCCACAATACCAAATGCTACCTTTCCCACAGACCTTCGTTAGCATGTCAGAGTGGTCCATTTCTACTGCAGAAACGGATCCTCGCTGTCAGACCTTTGTGTGAAAGTGAATTTCATCTTTGACATTTAATATAGTTTTTATCTTTATTTGTGTTTTAGCACCAAATTAAAATTCCAGCCCTTTGCTCATTTATACCATCATTAATAACACACAAAAAGAGTTTCTATTCCACATTAGCACATTAGGAAAGAAATTCTTATTTGAATTATTGTACTTTTGTATATTGGAATTAATCAATGGGACACTCAACCTGGGTTAGAAGAACTGCGTTACCATTTTAAGAATTGTTCATTACGACACAGGCAGGAATATAAATAATGACAATTGGCTAATAAGTTGCTTGTCTCTCATACAGGAAATCTGTCTGAGACATCGATAGCTTTGTTACCTAAATCTAGCATAGGGCATCCGGTCACTCATGTCGTTAGTTTGAATACAGGGACATAGACGCAGATTAGGGGAGGGGAGGGTGGGCGCTGCCCCCCTATGCCTTCCCTCCGCCTCGGCATGAACATTGATCGACATTTGTCATACGTTAATTATAGTTTTGGTAATCTCAACAAATCATGTCTTTTCTGAAGGCAAACGCATTTTCCTAAATCTGATTTCGCGATACAAATTCATCCAACAACTCAGCCCTGTCCAGCGTATCCATCTGCTTGTGGATACTGATGCCCGTGACATGATTGAGCCTCTGCTGCGTCACTATTGTGCGAAGGAAGGTCTCGATACGGCGCAGACTTCCGCCGTGCACGAAGTGTATGGAAGAGTGGTGTACAGATGCAGCAATTTGAACAAGTCGGGAATGATGAAATCCTACAGAACGAGCAAACTTGGAAGATTTTGGTCCAGTTATAATCAAACTGCATTTAGCTTCCAGGAGATTTGCCCCTGGAACCCACTGGGGGGCTCACAGCGCCCCCAGACCTCCAGCTGGGTTTTATGCTCCCTCATGAGTTGACCATTGTTCTGCTCTACTGAAAAGAGAAAGAGAGAGATCCCCCAGGTTTTCCATCCAATATATTCTCCATATAATATTTTAAGGGGTCTTAGCTATACGGAATAACATTCTTTTTTTAACGGCGTTATAATTGCATACTTGTCTTGCTGGTAGCTGATGAATGTATTAACATCATATGTACATATGTGCATGTGGTAACTCGATCTGCCTTGGTTGTATTATGTGGCTGCGTAGGTAACTAATGAGAACAGTGTTCCCGTAGCACCTTTAAATATTCCAATATCCTAATTTGCCAATTTTATTTTCGTTCGACCATTTATTCTCCTAAATAATGGTTCCTGGTGTAGCTCGTAGTCATTTCATTCATGGATAAGACTAAGACGAAAGCTATAAATACCTGAAATACTGTTTACATCGAATAAACCAACATTTGGAAATATGGTTACCTCAACTTTGATACTGTCTCTTGTTTTTATTTCGACCATGTTGTATGCCGACAGTTGTCGACTCGTCATAACCCCTTCCTACCTGGCCACGCCCGCGGACTCTCCGACCAGGTACTCAGCCGTCTGTTCATGTGAAAACAATAATAATATTGGCTCAAAGTTTACTTGGTACAGACATGGAAAATTGTTAGTATTTTCCAAACGAGTAGAAGTAGAAGTAGGGAATTCAGAGAGAATATTTTTCCATCGGCTCAGAGTGGAAGACGAAGGAGAGTACACTTGTGTTTTTAATGGAGCTGACGGTTCCTCTACGAGCTCTTCTTTTCAGGTTTATGGTAAGTTAAGTTTATTCTTATTATTCGTGTTATGAGTACAACTTCCTAATTTACTCATCTCATCAGTTGTATTAAATTATTTTGACATTTCATTTGAGATGTTTAACCTAGTGGCATGTAACACATCACATTACATGGCAAGCGACGTCCCTTTCAATGATAAAAGAAGCTAAATGATTCAAAACTTAATTCAGTTTAGATTGGTTTGAAACAGGGTTGGCAGGTTTTGTCCACTTGGACAAAACCTAGTGGTTTTAACCAGGTTAAAACCGTCCTGTCCAAAACCTCAAAATTTAATTCATATTCCTCATTAACGGTTTTGTCCAAGTTTTGTCCAGGTTTTGTCCAAGTTATATCCAAGTTTTGTCCAAGTTTTGTCCAGGTTTTGTACAGGTTTTGTCCAAGTGTTGTTCGTGTCTTCCATGATAAATCGAATACAAAATATAGTTATGGTAATAAACAGGCGTTAGCAAGAAAATTCATTCATTGTCCTCGCTCTCTTTCCATCCTAAACTGTTTCGTACCCACTGCAATTATTTACAGTTTCTATTAGGTTTTGTCCAGTTTTGTCCAGTTTTGTCCGGTTTTAACCGGTTAAAACCAGGTTTTGTCCACTGCCCTGTCCAAAACCTGTTTTGGACGGACAAAACCCAACCCTGGTTTGAAATCATTCCAATACTGATTCAGTCAGAGATTATGGTGCATAAATATATGATGACCGTTTTGAGCATATGCCAGATATACATATCATACTCTATCCTAGCCATTTCTTTAGCTAGTGACCATTGTACTAGAATTGTATTAATTAATTCATGCTTTTCTTTGGCGAATCAGAGGCATAGCCAAGAGTTAAATTGTGGTGGTGCACGGTGTCCCTAAAACCATATTAGTTTTCGAAAAATATGGTTGTATTATTGATGGGTTACGCCTATTCATGATCTAAATAACCTCTAAATTTCTAATTGAGACGAAAATAAATAACTTTCATTCTTTACGGAAGTTAGTAATACCAGTTTTATAAATTTTTAAAAAAATTCTTTTAAGTCTGATTAATGCAGTAAAAATTTAAAATAATCTAAATACTGCTATATTTTTGAAGGAAAGGTTAATTATAACATAATCTCAAATGATATCGACAGTGCAAACGCGAAATTGATGTGAACGCGAGATTGTAGACTTTGAATGATCTCGCGGTCACTGCAACATACATATACAGGTGTCCTGAAATTAGTTGCACCTTACTTAATATACCAAAAATTCAACTCATGATAAACTATCGCATAAATATAATCTCCAGCATGTTCTATACACTTCCTAATCCTATCAGGCATCAAATAATAGCTATTACAGAGGCTCAATAGAACAATAGGAAGGTTGGAGGATATACAGTATGGTTATACTAAATTATAGTAAGTCAAGAATAATATCATAAAGTGCCAATAATTTTTTTATTCTAATACAAAATTCCCAAAGTACATACCACAAAACAGCTTAATAATTAGGGATTTTGAAATATAAAAATTTTCAATAAACTTATTTTAATATATTTAAAAATAATTCAGTAATACATAAATAAATACATCAAAATGTAAAGAAATTATGGTAAATAATCAATATACTTTAGTGATTATTTAGAGACGCTGTGGGTGCATATAGACTTGAATATGGGATCGTTAACAAACCTGTCTCGTGATATCACACAATTTAAGACGAATGTTACGATCTCATTAAATAGCCCTTCGATTCTAACGAATTGCATCGCAATGCATGCCTGAATATTAAAGTGCACACTGCCTGCACCACCGCACACCACCTTGGCCACGCCTCTGAGCAATCCAATTGGTTTTCTAAAATATTCTTAGATTTTGTTCCCTGTGTTGGTATCTTTGTGTCTGTGTATTCAGAAAAGTCAGTTGAATACATTAATATTTCTGAATCGCAACGAATCAGTTCGTAAGATGAAAGTAACATATGTATAATCCACTTTTTGTCTCTAACTTTTTCGTTTTGTGTCTTGATATATTCATCGAAATGTATCAACTATTTAATTATTAATTATGCATCAAACATTGATGCACTTCGACATTAGTATTAATCAATAATTATGCCACAGTTGCCTGCACCCAATACCCTTACTAATCTCAGCTCAGCAATATTTACTGTGAAATTTTTTTGCGTTTACAATATGAATAACTATTTAAAACCCTCGCTTGCCACAGGAATGTGTTGCGTCATTTCCGGTTTAAGCCATTTTCAACGGGGAAGCCATAAAAATTTGGGGTATTTACTATAAATAGGAAATACCCCAAGCCGTCCGAGGGATTATTAATTAAACTCTGATAAAGCCATGATCTAGCCTACTCTCCTGCTGATTTCATTCATTTATAGCTACACGATTCTAGATCATACTAAATTTAGCTTCGTAGTAAATATTATTGTTCAGTTTGAATTGAAGTAATATGGCACAACACTGAATCGTCCTTGAATTCATTCAATATTCAAGTGAAATCAAGGAGAGAGATGGTGTAAGTCTGATCAATGCACTTTATTGCTGTGAGATAATAAACGACTTGCAGTGCAACAAGCTATTGTTACAGCGATTGCCTGGCAAGTTGTTATTTTGCAACTATTGAGGTGCTAGTGTCTGACGAAGGTTGATAATAGCTTAATATAATGACGTCTTTTAGTTTCTCCTCAACTGGATATCGGAGCATCCTACAATCTCTCAATTAGCGTTGGATCCACAGTCGAACTCCCTTGTCCAGTGAAGTCTTTGGAAAAACACTCCACTCTTTCCGTACAATGGAATCTCCCGAATGATGTCCAACTGTCTGTCGCGAATCAGAAGAACGGCAGACTCGCCTATCTTCCTGAGAAGAAGAGCGTTCTCCTGGCACAAGCTGAGAGAGCAGATAGTGGGGCCTACGGATGCTATGCGTCTAACGAGGCTGGATTTGTGACGTTTGTTTGGCAGATAAATGTTCAAGGTAAGCCGACTTCTCTACTCCTCGTCGTTAAGTTTATGATATCGCTGAATTCCTACCAGGTACCGTAATGATTATTTTAATAAGATGCCTCCAAGTTTCCTTGGTCCAATGCAACTATTTGCATTAATTCATCCAATAGTATGAATTCAGGCAAAATGTGGAATAAGTACATAGTATTGAATCGATGAGATGCACCACATCATTGCATGGTAGCCTTTGTTCTACCATTACAGCTGCTGCAATAACCTATTCGCTCCAAATGATAAACATAGCAGAATGATTTGATATTTAGACTAGATGTATTATATAATATCTGAATTAGGAACTTGAATTATTTATACTGTTATCTAAAGTGCGATTAGATAATTTCGTGGTTTGCCAGATTTGTGAAAGTTACTCTGATTTGTTCATTAGAAATATTAGAATTTTTCTCATTACGTACACATATTTTGAATAAGGTTTGAACAAAAGCCGTCTCGTAGGCAGTGGAATTCCGAAGATCGGAAAAAACTGTGGAACGGACACAACATAAACAACCCATACCCAATAATTATTTCATCAATATGACTCACTAATCTTAACATGATAATACCTAACCATACAAGTCCAGCATTATTTCATCTTCGGCTGAACACATATCACATGGGATCTCCAGTCCATACCTGCTCCTCTGTTTACTTTCTCACTCATAATACCCCCAGCGAATGCTTCATTTATTTATTTCAAAAATTGAGGAAACGTGGTGCTAGAATAATTGCAGAGAACGTGTCTAATCCATCGTTTATTACACTCATCATTTTTCAAAACTGCCACCGCATCTTTGTAGTTGGTTCTCGTTCTTATCCATCAATAAATATGATAAAGTTACTCATTAAATTCTAGACGCAATAAATACTAATTCAACACTTATTTCTAGAAAATTGTGTTTAATCAAAACCCAATCCTTCTTAATAGCATAATTATACATTTATCTTTTAAATAATATGAATTATTAACTAATAATTATAATGCAAGAGCAACGTGGGTACTTTGATATAATTTCTTCAGCTAAAGCAAAGGTTTCTAATTAGGTTTACTAGGTATATTACAATTTTGATTTGAAAATAATTTAAAATTGTTTGATGAAGAGTATAAAATAAATATTGCTAATTATACCCACCAAATTTTAACACCTCTCTTTTTAAGTTTTGAACTTTTGTGGTTAAAGCAATCACTTGGCAATATCGCACCGAATATTAGATTCCATGTTGTGAAACTATAAATATGATAATTCCCCTTGCCCACTATGATAATTTATTCTTTATAACCTTGTAATTGCATCTCTAAAGGAGAATGTAACAGATGAACCCATGTCCTGCTTGTTGTGTACTGCTGCAGGATTATTAACCACGCAATGCTACTTCTCAATGTACCGTTTCATGTTCTTAATTGAAGAATATTGTAACAAGTGTGCATGCACGTGTTTCTTACCAACCCAAACTTTTAAAATGATTTATACATTATTCATTTTCTAGGATTCATCGCAGAGACAGCGGGTACATCTTCGGGTAGTACTTCGACTAATTCACGGAGTACACAATCTGCTTCGAGTAAGTACTATACTAGTCATTGGGTTTGATTGATCCCTTTCAAGTTGATTAACATAATTAGCTATCCTTAGGGTTGTCTCGGCAGTACTTGTGGCATCAGTTTGATCTTTTCTCTCAGAGGAATGTGATTGCTCCATTCAAAGCGAATCCAATAAATTATTCCAACCCAAATTACGCTAAATTAGAATCTAGACTCATAAGAAAGTTCTAAAATATCCTCGTAATGAAGCATCAAATGTCACATCCCAATTCAATTAATACAAGTGTGATCATTACCTTGTATTAGCTTTAATTGAGGTCCTTGATTTTATGAATCAACGTCACCATTTCTTCATCTTTATATACTAAATCTGTGCGTCTTTATACTGACAATTTAGAATATCTAGCATTGCGCTACCTAGGTCCCATACACGGGGGTAGGGAGCTCTGAAAAGGTGGGGCTGCCAGAGAGTAATGAAAAAAAAATGGGCAGATGGAGCGAGCGACCGTAAGAGGGATCTGGGGGATTTGTCCCCAGAAAAAAATTGGGAATCCTAGGAATTAACATGGCCGTGAGGTCCTGGAACCTGTGTACGTAGAATTAATAATTTCATTGATATTGAAGTGGTATATGACAAGAAATTACCATTAGCCTGGAGAGGCCATGCCTAACATCTGGAATGAACTGGAACATCGCGGAATTAGGTATCTTTCGCGATCTTTCAGAATCTATGTACGTAACTAGAATTATATAAATAATCATTAATACATTTCATGGATAGGTCCATAACATTAGGTCATTACATCATAGATCAAGGAGTTGCATTAGAAAGGACATATCTTACCTTTGAAGGTAGGAGCATGTACATACTAGAAATGCTCGCCTATATGACCTGGCTAATTGTTTGTGGATATGCTCTCCTGTTCCTGATTCCACCGTATTCCCTATCTATTCAACCTATTCTGTAAACATAATAGCCATTTAGAGCTACCAATCCTGTGCATTTGCGAGAACATTATTAGTTCTGTTCTGTCCAAGTCAGCACTCGAAGCAATTACATATTCGCCCACTCGAACCTTTTGAACCGCGAGAAAACGATTACATGCGTTGACGAAATTAAATTGGCCTACGTGTCTGAATTTATAAAAGTACCAATGTTATGACGGGATACTTTAGCAGTTGAATTGATAAAATGGAACATCTTATAACAATAGCATGGATTGAAGTCTATTATTCGATGCGAACAAGCTACTATTTGCATTTGCGAATTTAGTTCTTTAGAATTCAATAGGAATTTAAACGTCATAAGGTAGTGGATGGAATAAAGTTTATTCTCTAAAAAATGCATTTGCTCTTGTATCTCGACATATGCAACCCTGATACTCCTAATAAAAGTAAATAAAACAAACAAACAAACAAATTGCAAATATAAAATTGATAATGTAATAATCCCTACTTCAAGAACGATTAAACATTCTCAGGAGCCACTATTGTTTTCTTGCAGAACATTAAAGGAGGTACCGAGGGCTTCATGACAACAAGAGTTCACTATTTATACATTGCATTAGATTAAATTAAGTTAGGATATAATTCAAGTTTGTTCAAATTCTCTGAATGGAATTGAATCCACGATCCTTTGGTCAGCTCTGCATGGCTGTTAGACATTTCCAGATATGATACTCACAGAACCTACACGGTCTCTTGGGATCAGTCGGAGGTTGCTTCCGTGCTTCAAGAAAACCATCGCCGCTTCTTGACTCGGATTGATCCCGATTCCATCCTCCGTAATGATGGCACTCGTCTCTGCATTCACTCTGAACTGCTCTGCAGAGAATCTAACCACGGCTGAGAACGGTGTGTTTTCAGGCACCTTTAAGATCTTGAACGGAAGTCTCGGATCAGAAGTTAGCGTTATCTTGAATGTACATTGTTTCTTTTCCCGGCTTCCTGCTCCCTCTTTTGACATGCTCGCAAGCTAAACCGATTGTTAATATTACAAAAGTATAATTATATAATATAATTATATTAATTTGGGGGGCGTTCAAACGTTACGTAACGCTTCAAGGGGAGGAGGGGTATAAGAGATTGTGGCATAGCGCGACGTAGGGAGGGGTGTCAGATCTGAGAATTTCAAAAAATATTACCAATAAGACAAAATACAATTTTTTTCTCAATGGGGAACACAAATAGCTGTCGATATTAAAACCTCTAGGATTTAAAAAATCTGGAGGCAAGCCCCAGATCCCCTTTACCGTCGCTCGCTCTTACCCACCGCAATGAAATGTTTAATTAAAATTCATACAATGTACAGTATAAGAAAATAAATTATGCACAAAAATCGTAATTTTATTCTATTCTATTTATTTAGGTTTGTCAAGTTCTTCCATTGAAAACTCAAGTGTAATATCAGAAAAGGAAACTTCTTTTTTATTCCTTTCCAATCCCATTTACTTGACACTGATTATCGTGGCTCTTCTTTTCACGTGTACGCTCATCCTCATCACAGTCATTATCAGTATTGCATGCATATGTGGCGCATGCCACAATAGCAAGGTAGCGTCAGAGGAGGTTTGCGCCAGCTCTTCACACAGAACGTCCCCTCTTTCCAACCCCCGATATTACACGGAACATAGAGAGTATACTAACAAGTCCGGGCTCTCTCCTGCTCCCTCCCTCCTGTCTCTAGTTCCGCACAGTACTAGATGTTCGAATGGACAGGTCGCTTGCTGTGTTACTGATTCTCAACATTCCTACGTTTCTATCCCAAACAAACACCCGCCTTACCCTCATCATGTACGCTGTCCTTCCGATCAAGTGGGCTATCATTATGTATCTACGCCGCGAATTGATGCTCCATGCACTAGGTGCTGCCCCAGTGTTACTATGTCAGAACCCAGGATATCCACCTACTCACCTAGACTCGCACAGAAATGTACATCCAAGAAACACAGCCTGCCCGACAGGATAGAGGAGCCCCATCCTCTCACTATGGCGCAGTCCTGCGGTAACACAATGTACCGTCAGGCCTCTGTGGACCAGGTGGATGTTTGATCCCAGTCTGTTCTAAACTCATTCAATCTTACCCTCTCACTTAGCATTTAGAATCCCTGACATTTTAAGCACATCCATTATTTCTCCTTTAAACTTTTTATTTTTGTCTTTCTAATATTTTGTATTTTTTAATTTGATAGTATTTTGTATAAATTGTGAAATTTGATTTGGGATTAAGATTTTGATAAATTCTCAAGATTCTGGATAATAGTATTTCCTTCTTAACGCATCTTATAATTGCCCAGAAAACATTGATAATAACGACAATTTTTTAATCTTAATGAATTCCTTAGAGAATCTACTTTCAAATGGTCTGTTGTGATAAATAAACATTTTTATTGTTGCACTCCATTATACTACACAAAAAATATTTTGAAACCCTCAATATTGGGGATAAAACAAATTTGAAGCCTAATTAATGGGAGTATAAGATAATGCGACATAGTGTGACGTAGGTAATACGTATGGAGGGAGGGATGTTGGATTTTAGAATTTCTGCGTTTTGCATCGTTTGAACGTCCCCAAATTCGTAGGGAATCTAATTCTTTTGGATTCCAAATTGTTAGCTCGCTCAGGAGCAGTGGTGGCGGCAGACATATTTTCTCGGGGGGGTCTAGATAAACATCTGACCGACGCTCCGTTCTTAAAATGACCAACAAAATAACCAATACTGGTCTTTTGAAATCTGATCATATCAACGTGCAGAAGAGGTTTGGACATTTCTTAAACTAAATTCATACCTCGAAATATCCACTGATGACTTTGACCTTTACATTTTTGTCACGTTTTTTCTTGAATATCTCAAAAATTATATGAGCTATCGAATCTTCATTATAAGCATACCTCTCTCCACCTCAGATGAAATAACAATAAATGCAAACTACGCCCCATGCTTAAGGAATATATGAAAACGGAATCAGAAAAGTTGATTTTATTATACTTCAGATTTTGTAGAGCAGTTAGATAATGTGAACAAGTTGGTTTGCTTAGACAGACAGATAAATTAGATGTGTTGGAGTTACATAGGACAGTGATTCTAGTAGTTTAGAGAAATTTCCGGGACTAGTGAATTCGACTGGGTCTGAAAATGTAGTTCCATTGAGTGCAGCTACAGTCTGTCCCGTAATTATTGAGAATCACCTAAGTACTAAAATGAATATCAATTATTCAATTCCAGTATAAAATTTTAAGCAGAATATTATTACATGTGTCTGATGATCAGTAATTTATCTTGTTACCATTGCTGTCGATCACTTTTTGACACCTTTTCGGCATTGAAGACCAGTAAGGTTCCAAAAATTCCGGGGTTATGGAATCCCATATGACAGAAATCCGATCTTTAAGGTCTGATTTTGTTCTTGGTCGATCTCTACTAAGGTTATGCTTTATCCATCCGAATAGATTCTCTATTGGATTGATATCAGGACTCTGACTAGGCCAACCAAAGGTGTTTTGAGGCATATTTTGCTGCATCCAATCCCTTGCCTTCTTACAAGTGTGTTTGGGATCATTATCCTGTACCAAAAACCAATTTCTTTCATGAAAAACATTTGCTTGCGCCAGTAAATGAACCTCTAGAATCTTCACAAAGAATTCACCGTTCATATTGTGTTCGAAAATACAGAGTGGGAATGTCCCCATTGAAGAAAATCCGGCCCAAATATTGATCTTAGCACTATGCTTAACAGTGGGGGAAACTCTGAATTCACTATTCTTAGTCCACATCCTCACTGAGCCACTAAAAAGCCAAAAGGATGCTTCATCCGCGAAAATTGCTTGATTCCACGGTCTGTCTATATTAGTTCTTGCCCAATCTAGACCTAGGTTGACTAATTCATGAATTAATGAATAATTCGAATAATTCATAATTCATCAAGCCTGAGAAGAATTATTCAAAATTGAATTTTTTGCAACAAAATATCATGAATTATATGAATGAATTTTTCGAATAATTCTTAATTCAGGATTCTGAAACATTCGAATAATTCATATTTCCTGAATTATGAATAATTCCTAATTCAGGAATTATGAACTATTCGAATTATTCATTAATTCATGAATTAGTCAACTTAGCTTATGATTGACTAATTCATGCTTGAATTATGAATTATTCGAATATTTCATAATTCTTTGCCATTTTTTAATGAATTAGTCAACTTAGATCTAGAGTCTAGACGTTTAATACGATTTGTCTCAGACAACATGGGAACTTTCTTCGGAAAGGGCTTTGAATAATCCAACTTTTTAAGACAACGATGGACGCTTGTTTTGCTAGCTGAACAAGGTAACTTCGATGAAAATTCGCGAATGGAGACCTTTGGATCATCTCTGATTTGCTTAACCACACTTTTCTTAATCGCCTGATAGACTATAGCCGGTCTTCCTGCACCACGATGGTGATCCAGTGACTGTTGTTCTGAAATTCGGCGAATTACACGGCAGACTGTCGCTAAGGAAACGTCGAGTGCTCGGCTAATTTGTTTCGGGTTGTATATCTTTGAGGTCCACAGAGGGTTCGAATTTCATTCCTCTTTGAAACTTGAGACATCTCAATAACTAGTGTATCTAAGCTCTTTAGAAATTCACAACAAACATTAGTCAGATATTGCTAAGTAATGATGACGCATCACATATTTTTGCATAATTTCAAAAAAATACCAAGTTTATACCATACTAATTATAGAAAAATATCCATCAAATAGAGGAATATCTAAGATTTAGATCAGGGGTGGGCACAAAAGTTAGCTTTCGGGCCGCAGTGAAACTTTGAGCCGACTTGGCTGGCCACAAAATTTGAGAATGTTTTTGCTACCATGAAAAACGAACAAATACACATACAAGTACACACGTCTATAGAATTTAGGTGTGGAATAATAATTCAAGTGTATTTGCAATTAAATATGTACTTGGAGTACAATACCATTATAGAATTATAGACAGGGATTTATGAATGGAAAAATAAAATCTACTCCTCTCAAGTAAGGGCTAAAAGTGTCCTAGAAAATTCTTCGGGCCGCATTCATGCCCTTTCCAAACGAACCCCACAGGGCGCATAAACTTAGCGAGCGGGCCGCACTTTGCCCACATGATTTAGATGAATAGGTATTGAAATTTCGTTTCAAATACTAAGGATATTCAATTAACATTTTCTCAATAATTATGGGACAGACTGTATGTTAAATGATTTGAGTCATGTTCGTGAGAAAGCTGTTACTTGGATGTCTAATCTTTACTATTAATTAATTAAAACTCGATTAATGTGTATGTATCAGAGGTGCAGCGGTCTGGACTGGACTGCGGTCCAGACCGGTCCGGACCGGACCGACCGGTTTCAGCTCAGTCCGGTCCGCCTTTTTAAAGTTCGGTCTGGACTGGTCCGAATTAGCGATCTAACGGTCTGGACCGATTCATCGGTCTGGACCGAACAATCAGTCTGGACCGAACAATCGGTCTGGACTGGTCCACCGGTCTGGACCGATTCATCGGTCTGGACCGAACGATCCATCTGGACCGATTCATCGGTCTGGACCGAACAATCCGTCTGGACCGATTCATCGGTCTGGACCGAACAATCGGTCTGGACTGGTCCACCGGTCTGGACCGAACAATCCGTCTGGACCGATTCATCGGTCTGGACCGAACAATCCGTCTGGACCGATTCATCGGTCAGGACCGAACAATCCGTCTGGACCGATTCATCGGTCTGGACCGAACAATCGGTCTGGACTGGTCCACCGGTCTGGACCGAACAATCCGTCTGGACCGATTCATCGGTCTGGACCGAACAATCCGTCTGGACCGAATCATCGGGCTGAACCGATCCATCGTTTTGGACCGATTCAGCATCCTAGTATATCGGCAAAACGATCTATTACCCATTGTTATAATACAATAATTAAGTAAGCAATATCGGCATTTACATAAATGTGTTTTTACACATTTATGTTAATGCCGACCGACTCCGGTCTGGACTGGACCGCGGTCCAGACCGGACCGACGGGTTTCAGCTCAGTCCGGTCCGAATTAGCGATATAACGGTCTGGACTGGACAATCGGTCTGGACCGATCCATCGGTCTGGACTGGTCCACCGGTCTGGACCGATCCATTGGTCTGGACTGGTCCACCGGTCTGGACCGATCCATCGGTCTGGACTGGTCCATCGGTCTGGACCGATCCATCGGTCTGGACTGGCCCATCGGTCTGGACTGGTCCACCGGTCTGGACCGATCCATCGGTCTGGACTGGTCCACCGGTCTGGACCGATCCATCGGTCTGGACTGGTCCATCGGTCTGGACTGATTCATCGGTCTGGACCGGTCCAATATTTTAATCGTGCAGTCTGGACCGTCTAGAGAATATATATGACGGTCCGGTCCGGTCCATGAAATCACCGGACCGCTGCATCTCTGGTATGTATGTATCCTTACTATTAAAACTCGATTATTAATCCATATACTATATACGTATATCTGTAACGAATTCATTGAAGAAACTGCCAGGCACAGAAAGATCATTTTTGGCATGTGGGGGTCTTTTGGCTATGGCTCCACTAAGTTCTGAGTTCAGACCAAAATGTCGACTCATCATGGAATTGTGACGTCATTGTCACCTTTTTATAATTAGAAATTTCAGTTTTTCGACTATAACTCAGCTATTTTAGGCGATAGAAGGCTGAAATTTTAATATAATGTGTATATTAATATACCTTACATATGATACAACTATCATCCAAAAATGATCATCATTCTGTTATGACGTCATCATTACGCATCAAAAAATTTAAAAAATTGACAAATTTGGTGATTTTTCGTGCGATACCGATTATAACAGTAGTACAGACGTATTTAGAGATGTTATCCCCCTTACAATTAATCAATGTGACCCCAGGCGGACACAAAGTGTCCGCCAGCCGCGCAGCGGAAGCACGAGAAGCGCGCTTGTTATACTTAAAATTGAATATAACATTTAGAAAAGTGCGCTAATCAAGTACTAGGGATAAATATAGTAATTACTGTTTACATAATATTCATATAACAAAAAGTACGGAGAGCATGCTCCTTAGGTACGGAGAGCATGCTCCTTAGGTACGGAGAGCATGCTCCTTAGGTACGGAGAGCATGCTCCTTAGGTACGGAGAGCATGCTCCTTAGGTACGGAGAGCATGCTCCTTAGGTACGGAGAGCATGCTCCTTAAGTACGGAGAGCATGCTCCTTAGAAGTACAAAGAACAACTTCTTAAAAGTACGGAGCGCATAATAAATTATTATTAATTAACTTCATAGAAGTGCTGTGAGCGCACTTAGAAAGTAGGAAATGCGAGCTATGCAATCAAATAACTACGTATTTAATTTCAAGGAGTACTATTTCAATGAAGTTTGTTTAGATATCATTCTTATATTTTATCAGGAAATTAAGATTAATAAAAAAAATATCGGCGCTTCTAGGGATGTCTGGATTAATTATGCTTACATATCCGCGCAATAAGGTACATTTTTGTTAGGAGTTTCGTAGCTAGCCTAGTTGTGTTTCCGCAAGTGTGAACAAACCCACCCAAGTAGATTAGTATGTTATTCAATTTAAATAGGCCTTTAGTACTATTAGTTTATAATGCATCTCTTAATTAATAATTAAAATAGCTATTCTTGTCAGTTAACTTGCATAAATTATCTATGTATACGAGTGTGTTTACAAACTTTCTTAATTCTCAAATAAACTTTTCAATACTTGACATGCCCAACATACTTGTATGTAAATACAGCTATGCCGCGAGTGACGAAATCTAACGCGCGTCAACACTTGCAGAATGCTCTGGAATTGTTCTCCAAAGTCACAGGAGAGGCTATAGGGGCAACTTTCACTTGGAACGGGCAAGTGAATGTCTTCGGAGCAGAACCTTTTAAGGAGTTTGCATCGAAGCACAAAGAGGAGGTGTGGCAGGCCTTGATATCTTCAGTTCACCGATCGGGGCGAGTAAACGAACCCTTGACCAAACCTGATCAGGATAGAAATGATCTAAGGTTACTTTCAGAAGGGAATTTTTCTACTCTAAGTGTTCCTATTCTTCGCAAACTGGTGGTTCTAGTCACGCAGCGATCTATCGGCAAGTTTTAAATATTTTCTGAAATGTATTTTTAGCCTAACGAAGGGCTCGTAATAGCCATTACGTAATTATTTCAGAGCCTTAACAGATATTATTTTTTGTTTCAGGTCGGAAACGATTTTTCTGGGGGAATTCGACTCTCAAACCGAACTGGTGGCCAAATAAATACCCTTTTAGTAATGTCAGAAATTCCAAGGCTAATGTTTTAGTGGCAATACTTAACGCGTATAAGGGTATTGAGCTCCTTGAAGAGTATTCCGAGACATAGTCATTAGTTCGCTGTATTCATATAGTAATGAATAATGGACGAAATAGTGGTTGTCTATGTTAAGAAGCAAATCAGATGATCCATCATAGACGGCGAAACATCTACATTTACCAGTGCAAGTCCCATTGAATACTAAATATATGAAGAATTAAAACATAATATACTGCAAGTTTATTATAAATCAATTAGTAACAGTACCTTGATGGCCTGCTAATGAAATTACATCACTATCAGTGTATATAATGATTCCTTTCGCTGAACGTGCTGGCTTTAGATCACGAAATGGATAACCATTGACACAGTTCATTTTTTCAGGCTTAATATCATAAGGTAATTGAAGCCCATACTTCAGCTGATTATCATAGACACTGGAAAGATTATCATCAAGGCGTATTGGAATTGGGGTACGAGAAATTGATTCATATTTCTGTTCACTATAGTCTCCACAATTAGGTATAGAAAGCGGTAACATTTCTAGAAATGACGATTTAAGGTTACAGGGCTTTATGCATGTTCTGCAAAACCAATTGCCTTCCTATCGGAAATAATTAAGATTATGTATAATAATATATCTTATATATTAAAACGCAATGGTTTTTTGTTTTTTTTATGTTTTTTTGTTTGTGCAGAATTGATTGAGGAACTGGGAGGTGCTAGAAATGTGAAATTTGGCACACAGATAAATAATAATGAGTCTATGATTAAGTTTGAAGATCTAAGCGAAATTTTCACATCTCTGCAAAAATAATGGAAGACAATTTTTCATACCTTTTCTATACAATATATATGGCTTCACTTTCACTATAGATATCATTGTGCGACACCTCAATAGACTATTGTTATTAATACTTCAAAGAAATGACGTATGTGGATATCTTAATTTCCCTGCTATGCAAGTGCGCGAAGCGTGCTTTGTAAAAAATTAAACCAACCGTAAATTTATGTTATAATTATTAATAACTTCTAGTTACCTTGCAATTGAAAAGGTGAAAAGTAGAAGCGTCGGCTAATATTGCAGAATTTTCAGTCAAAAAGTGAATATCAAATCCTGCATGGTTTTTCGCATCAACCTCTTGAAATAAATGATCATCAATTGCTAGCTGGGCGGCTTTAGCATGTAGACACTGCTTATCTCTGCATGCTGTACATAGTAATGAATCGATTATTACAATTGTAGACGGACAGAGGGTTCGTTTCTCTAAATGAATGAAAACAAAATTGATTCTACTTGATCGTAAATAAATAAAAATATTTTCAAAGAAAATAAATACCTTCATCGTCTACATAATCACACATAGCTATTATCCGTGTATTTGTCAATTTCCATAATTTTCCATTATGGAGAAGAGAATGTATATATCGATCAACAGGTGAGAGATTTAGAATATGCAGAGCCATTCCATGATCTGCATTGGCCTGAGGTCCATCACAGTCGTATGGAAGCTCGTCTATTAAATAATTTAACTTAGTACTATCTGCCCTGTTTCTAACTTAGTTTCTGCTATACAGATGCTGAAAATGTTTTTAATATGCATATTACGAATACAACTTACGGATAGTTGATGGATAGTCTGATTTACTTATTGAAAAGTCTTCTATTTGGAGTTGAGAGAGAGATAGTTCTTCTGTACGCCTCCTTTTACTTGAGACAGGTGCAAGTTCAGTCAGATGTACTTTATCAGCTCCTCGATTATTCGACATTACAAATAAGTATTATACTTATAAAATAAAACAGTTTGCGACAGTTATTCACTTCATCTATTTATGTGGTTGGTGGTTGTGATACTTGTGAACTTCTAAAACCAAGACATATTTTATGTGGTTTCTAAACAAGTGCTGTTTGGAAACCACATAATATATATCTTGGTCATAGTAGTTTATAACAGCTTCACAACCACTATAGCGGTAAGGTATTGATTATAGGGCATGCAAATTCTTTACCACATCTTAAAAATTCCATTATACCAGAAATGCAGTTATCGTTACATAAAGTGAAAACGATTTTAAAATATTATATTGACTAGTACTACAATATATAATTCTAAGGAGCATGCTCTCCGTACTTCTAAGGAGCATGCTCTCTGTACTTCTAAGGAGCATGCTCTCCGTACTTCTAAGGAGCATGCTCTCTGTACTTCTAAGGAGCATGCTCTCCGTACCTAAGGAGCATGCTCTCCGTACCTAAGGAGCATGCTCTCCGTACCTAAAGAGCATGCTCTCCGTACTTTTTGTTACCTCCAATTTCAGGGTTTTAATTTAACAACAGATTTAAGGAATATAATTGGTTAACATGGAATAGACACAACTCAATACACATAAACTTTTGCGCGCCAAGTAAAAATATTTCATAACATGGCGCAGAACAATATTACTATTTCGCCGACTAGAATTTTGTAGTGGTCCATTTTTGCATATCCAGCCAATTACTATCAACCAAGGTTGCAACCGAATAGTTCAATATTCGCCTAAACCAAATACTAATTTTCAAATACGTATTGATATTCGGTTGGGAACCAAAGATCAGTATTCGTATTCGGTTAGTGAATATTCATGAATACTGATAATCGGTGCAACCTCGCTATCAACCATGCGTAACGTAATTGGTGAATCGTGAAAGCAGGGACATAACCTTAAAATGAGCTATCAGTCCAAACGTAAAATAGTCATTACAATAGACATTCAACTTTTCAGTTTAACTCAGAATAGATGGCGTGTGCTCTCAGCTCGGAGCCTAACCCTGAGGATGACACGCAGCAGACACAGTCTGGTCCCAAACAGCAGAGCAGTGAGATATTGAACGGCGCCCCCGCTCCTGTCCTCGAAGATGAGAATTTAATAGAAACGGATTCTATTGGACTTTCCTTAGCTGGTGCAGAAGGATGGGAAACTGGAAACTCGGATGTGGCTGGTACCCGCGCTCTAGGGAAATACCTCCTAATTAGTCCCAGCGAGAAGCAGTACGACTGGCTAACGAGAGACCTTCAGCGGAGGCTTCAAGAGGGCAAGGGGGAGACGATATACCCTATCGGTGTTTGGCAAACACTGCCTGAGTTGGAACAACAGCCAGAAGTGGAGAATTCTTCTCCCCTGTCTCCCGACATCACGGTTTTAAGCATCTCTTCGGGACATGCCAACCACATCCGGGACGAAGAGGTGCCAGGTCTCTCTCAGCCGGACTATCAAGCCAGCGTGGCGACCGTCATGTCTCTCTCCACGGGCTGCAACTGCGAGTGCATTCTCCTGCGCGAGAAGACCCTGGAGGCAGGACTCACGGCGGAGTTCCTGATTCGCATCCGTACGCCGGAGGACGACTTCAATGAAGTCCGCGTGGCCGTTGTGGGGAACGTAGACGCGGGGAAGAGCACACTGCTCGGGGTGCTGACGCACGGCGTCCTGGACGACGGACGCGGCCTGGCGAGACAGAAGTTGTTCAGACACAAGCATGAGCGCGAGTCCGGGAGGACTTCTTCTGTGGGCAATGACATCCTAGGGTTTGACTGCCAGGGACATGTCGTGAATAAGTCGGAGGGACACGGGCAGATGGATTGGATCAAGATCTGCAAAGCCTCTGCTAAGGTGGTCACGTTCATCGACTTGGCCGGCCACGAAAGGTATCTGAAGACGACGATATTCGGCATGACGGGCAGGGCTCCAGACTTCTGCATGCTGATGGTGGGGGCTAACGCCGGCGTGATAGGGATGACTAAGGAGCACCTGGGTCTAGCCCTGGCGCTGTCCGTCCCGGTCTTCATCGTGATAACCAAGATAGACATGTGTCCCGACAACGTGCTGAAAGATACGCTGAAGACAGTCATCCGCATCGTGAAGTCCCCCGGCTGCCGCAAGATCCCAGCCCTGGTGCAGAATGAAGATGACGTCATCACATGTGCAATGAACTTCTCTTCTCTTCGACTCTGTCCCATTTTCCAGGTGTCTAACGTAGCAGGCACGAACCTGGACCTCCTCAAGCACTTCCTCAACCTCCTCAACGGCCGCATGCCGGACAAGCAGGACGAGCCTCCGGTGTTCCAGATCGACGAGATCTACGCGGTGCCTGGCGTGGGTACGGTCGTGGCGGGCACTCTCCTGCAGGGCACCATCCGGGTCAACGACACCCTCCTGCTGGGACCGGACGGCCTGGGGCAGTTCCAGCCGATGCCTGTTCGCTCGATCCAGCGGAAGCGGCTGCCAGTAGAGGTGGTGTTTGGCGGACAGACCGCTTCGTTCGCGCTGAAGAGAATTAAACGAAACCAGATACACAAGGGGATGGTGCTCATTGCGCGGGAACTAAAGCCGACTGCGTCCTGGGAGTTCGATGCAGATATTCTAGTGCTGCACCACCCGACCACCATCATTGAGGGGTACCAGGCCATGGTGCACTGTGGGAGTGTGAAGCAGACGGCCACCATCATCATTATGAATCGAGAACAGCTGAGAACAGGGGACAAAGCCAGCTGCAGGTTCAGGTTCATGAAGTCTCCAGAGTTCTTACTCGTCGAGACCAAGCTCATATTTCGAGAAGGCAGGACAAAGGCTGTTGGTACTGTCACTAAACTCTACCCACAGCTGAGCGGGCCCGCCAATAAGCAAAGACTCCCGCGGAATAAGACAGCCCCATTTCCCTCCAGTAAGACCAGCAAACGGAAAGATGCTAAATAGCAGTCACACCTCACGAAGCATTCTGATCAGTTTTTAGTGCGTGTATACAGCTAGTGACTTACTTTAGTGCTTTTGTGTATTTCCGCTTTTGTAAATAGAGAAGTTATACGTATTAAGATTATCTGATCTCTGTAGTAGAATTGATTTGACTGGGAATGGGAGGTATTGAAAAGTCCAGGGCACATGTGCCTTGGCCCTTGGGTCCAGGACACATGTGTCTTGGGTCCAGAGCACATGTGCCTAGGGTCCAGAGCACATGTGCCTTTATAAAGTCCAGAGCACATACATGCATACACTCTAAGTGCATATATTAAAAAGTACATTGCGCATCATCAATCGGTACATTGCGGATGATCAATTGAGAATTGACCTAATTGAAAATAGAATTGAGACAATCGAGTTATTTTAGGGAGGAATACAATCCCAATGGTGGAGAAGGGAGGCTTTATGGGATCCACAGCTTGGCTTGAGGCAGTTTAGTTAAATATTGGATTGATAAATGGATCGAAATGAGGCTTTTTTCCGCGAAACGCCCCCAGTAGAGATACAATTTAATGCAGTGTGGTGGTTTTAGCGACATTAATTTAGACTACGGTTTTTCATATATAGAAATGTGTTAAGCGATTTTCACGTATGTGCATACGCAATGGACTTTTTAATACCTCCCAAGTCCAAGTGACCAGCTAAATGTTGGTTTGTCCAGCATTTTTGGTACAAAACCAGTTGACCAGGAAAGTGTTTTGACTCATTATGACCAGTAGGCTATCTATTGCATAATATCATTGCGAGAGCATTGATCTAGTTTAGCTTTTTGATAATTTATCAAATCAGTTGTTGCTGCCATCTTATATTTGAAATGTGGTAAGGCCAAATAGTAGTTTTGCAATAACTATAATACAAATTATACGTAAAAGTGCTAAATGTTGTATCTTCCAAACCGCTTCTTCAGGCACTGCATTTACTTGTAGATTTCAACATGATTATACTAACCAAAATATTAGAAACATAACATTTTTAGGTTTATTGATTGTCTAAAATATAAGATGATAGATTTTTACTGTTTATCACACTGCTTAAAGCAATCAAACCTGCAAGTATAATTATTGATAAGTGGTGGCAGAAAAGGACCAGCGTTTGAACACTCAATAAGTTGGGACCTATGTATGATACATGCACTCTGGAGTCTGGACTTTAATAAAGGCACATGTGCTCTGGACTTTTCAATATATGGGGAATGGAGTGTATCCTTTTTCTATACAAATAGGTACGGATTCCTTCAGATTCCCAAGATTGTTTCAATTCGGATAAATAAAAAATCGGAACTTTTCAATATATAAGACCATGGAAGCTTGCTCATTGGGATGAATTTCTAGAAACAATTGCCAATATACATATTAAGCTCATCAATGTAGTATGGTTAATGAAGACAAAAATCTGATTGTAGAATAGTCCAGGGTTGGCAAGTTTTGTCAAGTGGAAAAAACCGCCCTGTCCAAAACCTCTTGACTGGACTAAACTCAAATACTACTACGAATTGAACCCTGAGCCGGCTGAAATATATGTAAGATATTCAGAAATAAGTTTTAGTGGAATCGCGCTTTTTATGAAATTAACTCATAAATAATTTCGAATTAAAACAATCGGGTATAAGAAAGTTTTTTGTGAGTCATAAGATAAAAAGCACTTTGAATTTTGGATATAAGAAAGTCATTCAAAATAATGGTTCTATACTATACAAGTGTACTACATTTTATTCTACAAAAGTTTATTTATTATTTTTGATGATGAAGTCCCGAATATCTGCCTGAATTTGATTTCCTATTGCATTGTTAGCTTTACCTTAGGGTATTTCTGGTTTCAAACTCACATCCATCGTTGCGTTTTTGTAGATACGGTAGGCTTCGGATATAATAAACACATTTAGTGAAATCGTAAACTTATATCCACTCCGAACCCAACTGTATTTAACACTAGTGCATATTTCAGTATGCAAAAATAATCCAAATAATCCAAATGAAAAAAAGTTTAAGGAAGAGTTTTATATGATACTTGCAAAAAATCTTGATACCCAAAGATGAATATCTTATATATTAAAATGCTAGGATTTTTTGTTTGTTTGTTTGTTTGTCCGAATTGATTGAAGAATTGGCAAGTCGTAGAGATACGAAAATTGGCATGTAGGTGTCAAATGATGAATCTAGGATTAAGTTCGAAGATCTAAGCGAAATTTTCACACCTCTGCAAAAAAAATGGAAAACAAATTTTCACACCTTTTCTATACAAAATAAATGACTACACTATCACAATAGAAACCATTGTACGACACTACAATAGATCGTCATTGTTATTAATATTTCAAAGCCACAACTTATGTTTGATATCTTAAATGTATTATAGTATTTGGCAGTAAAAAAGATTATCTGCATATTTTCACACCTTTATATACATATTTTCACACCATTTGATGAATTTTGAAAATAATGCTAGAGACTAGCTTCCAACGGGTGACATGGGGTTTTTAGGGGTGTAGATTTCGAATATCATATTTTCAGATCGATATGATATATTATTTGTTTACTTTTGTTTACAATAGATACATAAAGTAAACAAATTACAAAAATAGGCTAGAGACTAGCTTCCTACGGTTGACATGGGTTTTTTAGGGGTGTAGATTTCGAATATCATATTTTCAGATCGATATGATAAATTATTTGTTTACTTTTGTTTACAATAGATACATAAAGTAAACAAATTACAAAAATAGGCCAGAGACTAGCTTCCAACGGTTGACCTGGGGTTTTTAGTGCTGTAGATTTCGAATATTATATTTTCGGATCCATATGAGAAATTTTTCGTTGACTTTTGTTTAAAAGATTTATATAAAGGAAAAAAATCCCAAAATATGTTAGATTGAGTAACTCCAGGCACCCGCAGGGTGACTCTGCGGACACGCAGTGTCCGCAAGCCGCGCAGCGCAAGCAAGCGAAGCGTGCTTGTTATTATTAACTATTTAATATGTTAAATCAGCTGCTGCAAACCCTGTTACCAAGAACCGTCATGGTTGTTATCTTCAAAAGTAAGTCTAGATTCAGTGTTTATTCTGGTTTGCTTCAGTCCATGCACTTTTTCGTTATATATCAGAAGTAACTACGTAGAGGGAAATTAGGACACAACATGTGAAAAAATGTCGACAGACCGATAGTGCAGCTCCATTAAGTGACTCGTAGACGTAGTGCATTTGCATATTAAACAGCTTTTGAGTTTTATTAAACAATTTTAGACGGAAACCTGTCACACCCAGTGTGCAAGTGTGTGCCATGGACTCACAGTTTTAGGATGTTAAGCGTAGCTAATAGCAGTGGAATATACAGAGTAGTTCTGTTGCGTGAAATTCTGAGGCACTTGTATACAGGGACCATGGATGCACAACTAGCGTGAAATTTTGAGGCACTCCATGAAATTCTGAGGCATGAACATAGAAACCTGATCAGAACATATGGTCTAAGACTACTAGGTTTCTGGTTCCTATTACAGATGATATATCATCTAACATGATGATTTTCATTCATTTACGTATTATATGATTCTTGTTGTGGTTAACAAGCGCAAGAGGTCTGTATTTCTTTACTATTTTTATAAAAGACAGTCAAACAACATAGTCTAACGATCATTTCTATAAACCGTATCTAGCAGTTCTCTCTGATCGCTATAATATGGAATTGTATATCGTTAATTGTCAATATAATAATCAAATTAACTAAATAATGATACCAACAAGTAAATGTAACACAACATATTATAATTCAACACCTAATCTATCAATCTGATGACAAAATTAACAAAACTTGAACAGTATTGCATAAAGGACTGAGTAAATGTGACTTCATAATAGTATATTTTCATTACATTAAAACTTCTTAATCCATTCCAAAAGTTGGAGTGGAAGAATTAATCATAGAAACAACAGGTTCGTAGTGTTCATGATAGTTCTTTATATAGAGTGATGAGTTGGTATATTTCGTAGCTCTAAGCAGGCTCCATCGTACCTTGCTAGTGTACTTATTCGCTTCCATACTATAATTGTTGTTAGCTATGAATATATCCGCTTGAAGAATTGCGGAAGCTGCCATTATCTCAAAATCGCCTCCCCAAACGCCATCTAGGTAGGTAGGCCTTTCACTAAGAAAGTAATCACATGGTGTAAGGCGAGATTGTCGAAAATACCAACCCATTTGTGTAGTACCCTCGCTTGCCATGTAGTTAGATATGATAGAACGGAGAGTAGAATGATTTTCCTGGCTTCCTGTAATAATTTTGGAGAGACAACGGAATAGACAGTTGCCATCTCCCACGATATCTTCAGTTTCCCATGGTTGGTATTTTGAAAGTTGTTCATTTAAGAGGTGATCGGGTTGCCTGCATACGGAATGAAACGTGAGTCCGAGCATAGCACATTTCTGACGCTGCCATCGCTCATCGACTACCGTAATATTCGGGCTTTTAGTCAACATGCTAGGAATGAAATTCCTCCAGTTGTCAGGAAACGTTTCCCATAGCATGGTGTTTAAGTATTGGATTGCCTAATACAAGGAGAGTTATAATTACCCTAATTTTGTAAATTTCATAACTATGCGCGAAAATACAGATATTATTAAAAAAACAGAAAAATTTGCATTCTAGCTAAAGGCTCGAAACATTTTCTTTGTTATAGTCGAAATAAAACATTTTATTATTTCGAAATTTGTTTAGTCTAACACAATTTTTAATTGCAATCTCACCAATAGTCAATTAGTCAACTAAACAGATATCACAAACTTACCACTCCATATAATACTTTTTCTGTGTATTTGATGGCTAATGAGCCGCCAAATTGAGGATATAAATCCACTATCCAACTTTTTTCACGAATTGCTTTTTTCTACAAATTAGAAATATGTTAATTTAATTGCTATGTAGTTGTGCTAGGAACATTGCGAGTTCATTACTCCTTGATAACTATAAACTATAAATAGAAAAATGACGTAGCCAGCCGCGGGTTTTAAGTAAAGTTTATGGTCATACGCATGACTATCTTGCATGCATGTGCATTGTTAGTATCCTATTGTTGGTATTAACTCAATTCCATGAGCTATAATTAGCAAAGAGAATCCAGTCTAAATCATTCAGTTACTTATCGTAATCATTTTGTATTTGTCAGAGTGTTTATTACATCATCTGCTACAATTCATCTTTTACGAAATGTTGGAAATGTACAAGTAATTGCGATATTTACGTTTTGAAATAATGAAACAATGGAATATCTAAATATCGAATTTATCTTGTTCGAGATGGTTGATATTTAAATCCAGAGATAGAAATTTTCCAATAAAACTGGAAATAACTGAATAAAGAATTACTCACCAAATTAACTTCACTTGAGTCATTCAGGAAACGAAATAATAATGTGTTTGGAACATACTCGTGATTTTTATTGAGCAACTCATGAAGTTCTTGATGTAATGGGCTCATGAACGTTCCTTCCCTGATATTAGTTGCTAAAATTTCCTGTGTAGAGAAATAAAAAATAAACCTTTCGAATGGCTAAATATAATTGACGAAAAAGGTAGTAGAAAAGAATGGAATAGGCTACCTTGAGATTGTTGAGATGTCTCACTATTTGTACTCTTTGAAATCCAAAAAACTTGGTGTCACTCGAAATCTAGATATTAATTAAAATATTTGACGATATAATCAAATACAAAATTTGTAAGTTGAGAAATGTCAATTATGTTATTACTAACCTTGGTAGTGTTCTCGATATCGATTTTTACATCTGTTTTTTTCGTTGTTTGATTAATATTGCTCGAAAGAACATTTCTTTTGAAGTAAGGTCGGGTTATATGAATTGGAATTTTCTTTTCTTTTCTTTTTCCCTGTTGATCTTGTGAGACGATAATGTGACTTTCGGTGATTCGTTTTACTGTTTGTGGTCCCAAGTATTTTCGTTGACTTTTGGTTTTCGGCATTTTTATAAATTTTGGCATATTTAAATATAAAAACTGGTCTCCCTTTTCCAGTGAATGTCTAGATGGAACATAATGGATATTCAATAACCTACTGGTAACATTTCTTTAAATATTTAATGCGGAAGCTAAGTTTGAGCAGATTTTAGTTGAAGTTTCTTTTAGAAAATGATTTTATTTAGTAAAAGTTTGTAGAAAATTGAAAATATACCTGATGTTGTTTACTTTTTGGTCGTATTGCCTCTTTTGTTTTGATTGTTCGGTTAGAATTGACTTGACTGCAGACTTGTTTGTATTCTCTCTATTTTCATCAATAATGGATATCTCTTCCTGGTGTTGTTGAGAAGATGGCTGGAATAAGTCTTCGATTTCACCACTGTTTTCCTCATCAAGCGGAAATTCGTCGACTATAGTCTCCTCGCACTCAAAATCTTCAGCCGATGTGGAAGAAATATCGTCGATAGAGAGTAGTTCTTCATATCTGGACTCTCTTCCCCACATTACTCTGAAGGCAGTATATCCGTGAGACTTTTTCCTAGTACTGTTCATTGCAATGACAGCAGACTTGAGGAGCTCCGACCATTCTTTATTAGTTTCGATGCACATCTTGTTCAACTTCCTAAATTTGCATATTAATTAATGAAAAAATAATTTTATATATATGTTCTCCAAATCCAGTTATTAACAAAAATTATTACATCTTGAGGATCTTATTATGTGCTTCCACTAATCCATTAGCCATTGGATGATATGCACGTGTCTTTCTGTTGTCAATCCCTAACCGCTTGTGAAAATCTTGGAAGATCTACATACATGCTGGAATGACATACGATTCTCAAGTAAATTCTAAATATTTTGATGGTTATCGTACTTACGTTGCTTGTAAACTCCTTTCCTTGATCATGCTGGATAACTTTGGGCAAATCAACTTCAAGGTATATGTCCTTCAGCTGCTGAATTACTTCTTCAGAGGTCTTTGTTTTAAGCGGTCGAGCTAACACGTATTTGCTAAGGTAGCACACTGTAACAAGTATGTGTTTGAAACCTAGTCGAGTCACTGGGAGATCGCAGATGAGATCTATGCCTATGTGGAACCATGTTTGGTTTGGAGGAGGGATAGGCTGAAGTTTTCTTTGAGGTTGTGCAGGTAATGGCGCTTCAGATTGGCAGTAATCACGTTTTTTTCTAAATAGAATTGCTAAATATTCAAGGTCTTCAAAAATGATTCAATATAATGAAGCAATACATAAAAAGGCAAACAAATTAATAGACTCAGCACTCACGTATTGAGAGACATCTGTAAACATTCCTTTCCAGTAGTATTGTTGCTGTATAGCTAAATAAGTAGAGTTGATTCCTGGATGGCCTACTTTATCATGGAACTTTTTCAAAATTCCATCGACTTCTTCACTTAGAGTGACTTTTACATCTACATCTGTTGTTCCCTCAAGATTATTTGTCAAATATTTTACTGCAGAAAAAGTGCTCGGGGCCTTATACGTATACAACTCTTTGCACAGATATTGCATGCATTTATTCTTTACGATAAGTTTCACAACCTTATCTTAGCAACTTTGCAATAATTTAAAAGAAAGGAAAGTTACTCAATAAAATAACTGAATTTGCAATACTGTTAAAATATTATATTTAGTACGAAGTTAATACTTTATATATAAAGTATAAACGCTTTGGTAGTAAAAGACGAATAACCAAATCATCATGTTAGATGATATATCATCTGTAATAGGAACCAGAAACCTAGTAGTCTTAGATCATATGTTCTGATCAGGTTTCTATGTTCATGCCTAAGAATTTCACGGAGTGCCTCAGAATTTCACGCAACAGTTCTAAGCCAATATTTTGTTTAAATTATCTTTTCCTGGTATTAATTGATTTTGTTTATTGTTGGTGTTTTTATCAAAATATTCTTAATTAACTATTGTCAATTGCTACATTTGTATATCTGTTTTTGACTGGATTACTTTTATAACTCGATTAAAAATATTTTTAATTTGATAGACATCTCTGCTATTCACCTAGCAAGTGCGATCTTAGTAATTTGATAATTTAGACGAGATTCCAGGAAATATTCCGTTGCTAAATTTTAAATTTATAAGACTATACCTATATGAAGGTACAAATTTAAAATTACATCTAATATCCATTCTCTCCATGATCACAAAGGATATAGTCAAGATATAGAGTTGAACATTCTCCTATGCTATAATATTATTTATCGATTTAGGCGTACAAGAAATTCTGGGATTGAGATTAGCAACATGTCTCCTGTCCTGCGAGTTGTATATGCCCGGGGCTATATTATTATTGGCCAACATTGGTACAACCATACCGAGCAATACTGACCTAAGAATGTGCACCATCACGGTCGCCACAATTTGTAAGGCCTTCTAATCCTTACAATCTCAAGCTTGTTCTGATGTACTCCTACCAATTACTTAGGCTGAATTCTAGATGAGTAAGGAGTTAATTCCCAGCGTTGCTTCTCAGCGTTTCGAGGTGAGGTCCTGCGATCTCCAGCAGGTGGTCGTGTTCCAGGACCGCGCAGAGCTGACCAGGATGCTCAAGTGTGACGTGAGTCCTGGCGAGAACGAGATCCTCCTCACCAAGTTCCCTGAGGTCTTCGACAAGGACTCTCTCCGCGTGGTCATCCACAGCACCTGCCGCGCAGTGCTGAACGAGGTCTCCTACCAAGAGACGTACGTCAGCAAGGAGGAGACCGAGAAGATGAACCAGGAGGAGGAGCGGGAGAAGTCCACACAGGAGAAGTCTAAGCTCAAGCTAGTGTCTGAGAAGAAAGAGCTCCAGGAAAAGGTACGCTTCTCTTGTCAACTGTGGATTTAGTGGGTTTAATCGTTTGCGACAAGGCTGGAAGAGTGTTTTATTTGACAAGTTTTAGACTTATGTTTATATTAGTTGGAATTGATTTAAGGTTACTCTCGAGAGAAAAACGCTAAAGAAAAATAATTTGACTTCACATTACTAGATAATTAAATTGAGAGAATGTCTGCTCATCTCACTCTTCATAGATTCAATAATACTGTGCTACTGTGTGACCTAATTGTAGTTCGATCAGCTTATGACGTTGAAATTCGATAAAATTGAGAGGAAATACAGATTTCAGCGTGAATGTGGGCTTTACTACAGATCAGCGGATTTAATTCGGTCAGCGGATTTCGACTTTCAAATGCGGGTCATTGGGACATATGCTGCAGACAAGGCTTCACTAAAAATTTCATTAAACCACTATAACTATTAATGGGTTCTATACACAAGTAAAATAGTAATATTAAAGATACCTAACGCACATGCGCACAGTACTTTTAACACCTCCATTCTCACATATCTTAGATCCGTCAGCTGGAGCACTCTCGCGTGGTCGTGAGTCAGAAGATAGACCTGATCGAGGTGTACTTGCAGAATGTGACCAGCACGGACACGCTGCATAAGATGACTCTAAGTGATTTCCTGTCCCAATTCAAAGGCCCGCTTAATGAGGGTGGAGGCGTTAATAACATTACTCAGCTTTTGGAATTCTACGAGGAGCAAATGACGAAGGAAGAACTGAAACAGCTAGATATCGAGTGGCAGATTTCTGAACTCAAGGAATCTCTCTCTTCAATTGAAAAGAAGATCGCTGAGAGTACATCAGCGTCTTCAGGTGCAGCCAAGGACATCAATATACAGAAGCAAGCAGGAGTGTACATTGAGGCGCAAGGACTCGGATCTGTGGAGATCAAGTTCTCTTACCTGGTGAGACTGCAATGCTAGGCTAGACTGTGGTGTTTGTTCTTCATCATAGAGGTTGCTAGGGACATTCGAGGGGTACTTGAGGAGCAGAGGCGTAGCTAGATGGAGCAAGGGTGCGGTCCAAAATTATTGGGTTGAGGCCTCGGTCGCGTGTGCCCCACCCTCGCTACGCCTCTGCTGCGGAGTTATTCACTTTTTAGTCTTTGTAATTCTCCAATCTTCTCTTTGCAGGTCAAAGAAGCTGGTTGGACACCGAAGTACGACATCCGCGTGGACAACGTCTCACTCACGCTGAGTGTGTTCTACTTCGGAATGATCAAGCAGAGCACTGGAGAGGATTGGATGAATGTGAAGATCATTCTTTCCACAGCAGCAGCCAATGTGTCCGGAGAGATCCCGGAGCTTGATACCAAGTACATCAACCTCTCCATGCTACAATCCAGACCTGACTACAGCCAGCAGAAAAAATCAAGAAGGAGAAGCCATTCTCAGAAGGCCAGGTCGTCTCTCGTACGTTGCTACTTCTAGAGATACGCACAGTAGCATAGAATCGTTAATGTTATTATTGCTCTAGGCAAGGAAGGATATGGAGAGGTACTACAGCAATTCCTCTTTGGACTCTTCGGATGAGGAAATTGTTCAGAAGGAGTCTCAGGCAGCTGAACCTACCACCGATTTGCCTCAGAGAAAAGCAGTTGCTTCTCACGGCATCCTCTCGAACACGTTCCAGATTGCTAGTCTCGCCTCGATCCCCTCAGACAACACCCCGCACAAAGTCTCCGTGGCTAAGATCGACCTGAAGCCCACGTTCGAGCATGTGTCAGTCCCTAAGAAGGCTCCGTGCGCCTACCTCAAAGCCCGCGTCACGAACGCCTCCAAGTACATGTTCCTGCCGGGACCCTCCAACGTCTTCCTCGACAACAACTTCGTAACCAAGTCTAGCATCGACGCAGTGGCTCCCAACGAGGAGTTCGAGACCTACCTGGGCGTGGACAACCGCGTGAAGATAGAGTACAAGCCTCTGAAGCGGTTCAGAGAGCACATAGGCATATTCTCAAAATCAGTTCTCTGGAACTTCCAGCAAGATATTCAGATCGAGAGCTATCGACAGGACGATTTGAAGATCCAAATCACTGACCAAGTTCCCAACTCCTTGGATGGAAGCATCACAGTCAAACTCCAGCAGCCCAATATACAGCCCCTGCCGGCCCCTCCCCCCGACCCGCTGCCCAACCCTCACATGGACAGAGAAGGACTCATCATCTGGGATCTCAGCATCAAGCCCGGAAAGTCCGAGTCGATCTGTCTCCAGTACACTGTCGAGTACCCGAAGAACGTGCAGGTTACCGGCTTGAATGTCGCCTAATTAGTTCGGTCGTTTCTTTGAGATTTCGGAATTTAGATAGTTTGTAGATATTTTATTTTCTGACTATATTTGATAGAGCTCAAGAGTCGAGATTAGATTTGCATGTATTATTGAACTTGTCACGTCACATATTCATATCGCCGCGTGATATTGTGCAATTCAATCAGGTTTAGATTAATGTATTGATAATTCGGTACGGTTATCAGGGATTGTCCAGGTGGAAGAAGTAACTTTACTTAGGTACTTGGTTGATTGACTATACTCATTCAATTCATGATTTACAAATACACGTAGTACATCTTTGATTGATCAGCGAAATCTGTTATAATGGCCACTATGTGAGTGCTGTCACCTATGTCAGTTAAGTACGATAATGTTAAGTGGCTTGAGTACAACTGTCATTTTTCAATCTCTTCGTTTCTTCTCATGCTCACTGCATATAGATTTCTTATGGCAAATTATCTCTCTCCTGATGAGCTCGCTTCCAATATTGAAGATGTAGAACTTTCAGCTGATGGAGTTGAAGATACTGGTGCCACTTGTGAAGATGATCCATCTAGGCAAGAGAGTTCCTTCCCAACTACGGATATGTCTGAAGATATGTCACTGCTTCAAGTGTTTCTACCTGAATATTCACAGGACTGTTCGGATGTTCAAGTTGAGCTAGAAGCGTTGCACAAGAGGATAGACTCAGATAGAGATCTCACGAAAGATCAGATTAGAGAGATTATTTCTTTTTTAAGCATTCAAGATCCTCTCTACAACAACATTTCGATTGAACTATTAACGGAATCGTTGACGGAGGGACAATTCATGTCGCGAATTTCCAACTATTTTAAATGTAAAGAAAGTTTTCTAAATCCTGCGTTTGCATCTGATGGCCACGGAGCTTCGACATGCGAGTATTTGAAGTGGGCGTCTAACAACAAAGCAGTTAAAGGGCATTGTAACACTGTTCCTCTGTTTATTCTGCCTAAAGGCCTATCCGCTGATTTGACTGATGTTAGAGTTAACTGTTACGGGTCTGATGACAAGATGTATGAGAAGAACCGAGTGCTGAGAGAGAAGGTAGCCAGAGGCAACTGTTTCGTTGAATTCTTTGGGAAGGAAAAGCTAAATGGAGGCTGTGTGATTCGAGGGCTGAGCAAGTTCTCTGGCGGGTATTGGGATGACGACGATGTGCAGAATAACGACCACGCCGGCTGGTCTCGGTACTTCCTCTCCACCCCCGAGAAGGCCACCAGCGTCGTGGCCATGGAGAAGGTGAATGGGGAGGCTGCGCATGTGAGCGTTCGTCTCCTCGGCGCCAAGTTCCTGATCTTCTGTGGTTCCAAGAACGTGCACCTCTTGATCTCCAAGAGAGAGCATCTAACCAAGTACACTGACCAGCGATACTCCTATGCACGCGTGATTGGAGAATCTTTTTGCGACATTCTAGACGGGATGGAGGAGTGCCAGCGCGTCCGACTGCTAGGATTCCTGGCGCACACCGGGTTTACAGCCGTGTTCGAACTCCTACAGCCGAGGAACCAGCACATCGTAGACCTCTCCGCCCTAGCCTCTCCCATCCTCAAATTCATTACTTGGGTTCCTTGTCAATTTTCCGAGAACCGGTCTCTCTGTTCCATGCCTCCGAACCTAGCTATCGACCTGGCCTCCTATTTGGGACTCAGTACTGCCTACTATTCCGTCATACCCATCAGACTGCTGGCAGCCGAGCTCAGTGCTGTCAGGACTCAGACACAGAGCGAAGGGGCAGTACTCTACTTCTTGGACGCAAAGCAGCAAGTTATTGGGTTGCTCAAGTTCAAGTCGATTTGGTACATTCTGTTGCGAGCCGTGAGAGAGATTATTAAGTTTCAGACTTCTCAAATCAATAAAAAGAAAGCAACATACGCTAACGCCAAAGATAACGGAACGGAAGTTATTAGGAAGAGGTTTACCCGAATTAATAAGAGTCTGAAAATAGAACTGGAGTCTTTTATCGCGTGGCAGGATCTGTGCATAGATTTCTTCTACTGGGTATTTGAGAGGGTGAAGAATGGAAAAATTTGCAATCCCTCAGCTGATTTCCCAAAATTATGGAAAAATTACTTAAGTTTTAAAAAAATTGAGGAACCTCCTATTCTCCAGCAATCTTTACAAACGAAAAAGTCAAAGTAAAATGCTGGCAACGCAACAAGAATTGAGGAAATATTCAGTATTTTTTAATTCCGTATAGTATCTCATTATGCAGTTCACTCTATGAATTCATACATGCTTGTGGATTTATCAAAATTTACTATGTGTGCTATATACATTGTATCTATGGCTATTAAAACTGACTGTATGTTTTAAAATGATCAAGAATCACGTTCAAAGGCAGTACCCTAAAACGATGTACATTTAATCGAGTGCAGGAATCACAATAATTGTCCTATCAAAATAAATCTGTTGATGACAACGGACAAATTGAAAATATCCTATTTTCACTTTTGATATACATATATGGGATAAGAACTTTTTGAATGCCTTAAGTATGTTTTGGAACTTCATTGTACATAATCTCTTGATAATACATTGTCACTTTTGAAGTTAACATTCCGTAAAATGGACAAAATTTCAAAATTCATGAAAAGTCTCGTTTTCTGCGTAGAATTGTTAAACTTGGTTATTAGGCACAGAAAAAAGCGCCCTTATTTTTTCGCAAAATTTCTAACTGCCAATCCTTTGTGGCCAGTCTAACGTTTACGTTGTATTTATTCCATGAGCATACACATAACTCAGCGAGTTTTGAAGATATCTTGACTCAAAATCATCTCAGCATTTAGATGACTAGCTCAGGATCGTGATATGAGGATTTTTTCAGAGTTAGAGTGTTTTAAAATTAAATTTCTCCCAAATTTCCGGAATTTTTGAACTTTAAACGCTATAACTCGCAAATCGGCCTTGTGTTAAAGTGACACAAAGGAATAGCGGTTGGAAAGGGAAGAAATTAATTGAATATGCTACTTAAATATTTGTTAAGGTTGAGCGTAGCAATGTCAACATGGCGGAATGTTGCTAGCTCCAATGCTTCTACTAAAAATGGGACGCAGACAGGTGGTGACGATGACTGGGAAACTGACCCAGATTTCGTAAACGACGTCACGGAAGAGGAGTCCCGTTGGGGTAGCAAGACGGTTGAGGGTTCTGGTAGAGTCGGAGTTGTAAACGTAAAGGATTTGGCGGAAAATGTAAAAAAAGACGACTTGAAAGTGAAAGAGCAGTTTCAACATTCTTCACAGAAAGATGCTTCCAAAGGCTTTGGAGGTGTGTATTATTGTTTAGGTTCAATGTCATGTTTTAAATTTTAATACTTCTTTCCCAAATACCAACAGGGGTGTAAGTAACTACCATTGAGGCAGAGAAGGCAGTTGCTCCTCGCTCGCTGACTAGGCCATTAGTCGATCGTGAAAAAGATCCCGATCCTAGCCGATATTATGATACGCGATCCCGTTCTCGATCATTTTTGATGGTTTTCGTTACTTAACACATCATTTTTGTATGAACCAAAATTCGAAATACCTACCAAACTCAGCTATCAGAATACGTACTAGTATTTTAGTACTATTAACGGCATAGAAAAATATAATGAGTTAATGATGGTCAGGAGAGAAGATATTATAAATCTCCAAAAATGATCGGGCTAGAAAAGATCGCCGATCCTCATTCGATCGTCCGTTGGTATTTTATCAGGGGCGTCAAGTTGAACAAAAAAGTGGGAGTGGGTGGGCAATTAACCTTCGATTACACGTATCTCCAGTGGCATCCTCAGGATTTGTAAGAGGGGACACAACAGCCAGCTGGGGGACTGACTGGCGCTGAAAGCCCCCCAGTGCAGGTCCAGCATTTGTTTCATAATCTGCCCACTACTAGTTAATACAGATGAACTTAGGAGTTAGGACACCTCTTTCATTAAGTATATGATGAATATAGTACTTAGGTCATTTCATAAGTACTGAGCCGTGATCTGTATTCAGAAGTTAGTGAAAATATACTATTTTCGATTTGTCCATAGTATAGCTGAGGGGATCAGCTTTCGATTTGCATATAGGATTGTTGTGTAGAACAATTATGGTGATTGGTACGTTCGATTTATATACATGGTTTAGGAATCTCCCCATTGAAAATGGCTTTAAAATGAATTTGGTGATTTTTTTAAAAAATTCGTGGAATAAGATCATTACAAGGTCAAATAATTAAGAACATATGTGTGCTGAAGTAAACGGGAGGTGTTCAGTACAATAACCTGTGATAAAAAGTAATTATGCAACTTTACGTGGATTTTTTCCCAATTTTCTCCCCCTAAAAATGGGATAAAAGTGGTAGTATACCATTTCATAAACAATTTATTCCCCAGCCTAAAACCATAATGCTACAAATAAATCAATATTTATGTGTGTTTTTTTATATGTAGAATAATCTAATGGAAGGATCAGTTTTAATCTAAATTTGCTTAGAAATGAAATACAGCCTTAGGAAACTGAAAAATCACGTTTGAAGGCAGTATCCTAAACTGATGTACTTAAATCGGATGTAGGAACCACAATAATTGTCCTATCACAGTAATTCTGTATGCAAATCGAAAGCTGATCCCCTGAGCTATACAATGGACAAATCGAAAATTAGATAATTCCACTAACTTCTGACTACAGATAACGGCTCAGTACTAATGAAATGACCTAAGTATTATGCTAAATGTCAAAATTTCAACACGGGGGGTGCCACAATTATTGGCTCTTTGAGAAAGCAGGGGAACCAGCTCCCCGGAATATGATGTCTCGCATTTTGATGGGAGGAATGGATCCCAAAACCGGGTTGAAAGGAGACTTTAGGGAAGAGAATAAAAGTAAAATTAATCATACTTAAATGGCGAATAAAACATGTACGACATATTCCGAGCTTAAAGTTGGTCAAGGACGTATAATCCATTGACTAAAAGCAGAGGGAGTGGGTTCTGGAAACCCAGGACACCCCCGTTGGCGCTGGCCTTAATTTAGGGAAACAAATTCATTTTATGCCAGACAGACAGATATAATATGCGGTTAGAACCTGATATCTGGTGCACCTCTACAATTCGTTCGCTTTTGCTATGTGACTGAGTACCGCATCAGATACCCTGCATACGATTAAACCCGGTACCGTACTGATTTTAATACTTATTATTATTTATCCTTACTATTAAAACTCGATTGATGTGTATATATGTATGTGTATATAGTGTATATATATATATATATATATATATATATATCTGTAACTAATTGATTGAAGAAACTACCAGGCACAGAATACTGATTTTTGGCATTTGGGAGTCTTTTGGCTATGTCTCTACTAAGTTCTGAGCTCAGACGAAAATGTCGACTCATCATGGAATTATGACTTCATTGTCACCTTTTTTATCATTAGAAATTTCAGTTTTTCGATTATAACTCATTTTAGGTGATAGAAGTCTGAAATTTTAATAGAATGTGTAAATTAATATATCTCACGTATGATACAACTCTCAGCAAAAATGATTACTCATCACTGTGCTATGACGTCATCATTACGCATCAAAAATTGAAAATTTGGTTATTTTTCAAGCGATATCGATTATAACAATAATTTAGAGATGTTATCTACCATATAATTAATCAATGTGTGCCTAGGCGCCCACATGGCGCCTCCGGCGGACACAAAGTGTCCGCCAACCGCGCAGCGCAAGCAAGCGAAGCGCGCTTGTATTGTTAAACCTTAGATTTATTTAAAATTCAGAATAATTAAGGGTGTCCCAACACAGATGATAAGCAATCGTTTTTATGCATGAAATAATGAGCTAAAATATAGGATAAATACCTACAGTTTATTACCCATGAATTATATAATTAAGTACAGAAGGTGGCGTTTTATATTTCTTTAAAGTGTATTAATATTGTTTTTATGAATTGATTCACGTCTGCTTCGTGGGCTGCATGGCGGCCAGATCCAGACTTTTAGCATTACAGACGAAAGAAAGTGGCCAGGCCATGGCTTGACTGGCCTGACCGCTTCCATTGACCCTGATTCTTACGAGAGTATCGTAATATTAATTAAAACACACTGGTGAAAAGTTTGTACGAATGACTATAAATGTCAATGTAGCCAGAGAATGGATTAACTATATATTACGTTGTTAATGATAATCGTATTTGGGTATTTTTATATCCAAGAAAAAGTTGTCGGATTAGCATGGTCTACTCTCTTTAGTTGTAGCATAAAATTAAGCATTTTTATGTTTTCTGATGGTCGTGCGGGCCACCTAAACTTTTTCCGATTTCTAATCTAGTTTATATGCCGTATATTGCTATTGATGTATCAGAGATTCTCTACGATTTCTGCTATTTAGGTAAATATGGAGTGCAGAAGGATAGGATGGACAAATCCGCGGTAGGCCATGAGTACCAGTCGGAACTGTCTAAGCATGAATCACAGACAGATGCAGCTAAAGGATTCGGAGGTTAGTGCTAGATAACTAAATATTCCTCCAAATGCATTTGAAGCTTTGGAAATTCTATAAATTAAATTCTATATTTTTTCATTGTAATAAGACAGCAGACTAAATTTAAAAGTATATCCGAAAAATATTTTTAAAATTGTTCCTGTGGGATAATCACAGTAGAAATCCCAGTCTTTAGACTAATGCATCATCTTTCAAAGATTATTTGTGAGGATAATTTGCATATTTTCCAAAATTCGTCAAAAGGTGTGAAAATATACACAACTTTTTTTATTGCTATACACTCTAGTAAAATTAAGATTTTTATATATGTCAATGATAATCTATTGTGGTGTCGTACAATGATTTCTAATGTGAGAGTGAAGCCATATATATTGTATAGAAAAGGTGTGAAAAATTGTTTTCCCATTATTTTATAGAGGTTTGAAAATTTCACTTAGATATTCGAACTTAATCGTAGACTCATCATTTCAATTTTATATATCTACGACTTTGAACATTAACAGGTGTCGTAGATCGAATCCATTTCTAAGGAGATTGTGGCCCTCATTTTTATGTGCCTAAAATTTATACTCAATTTGTCATGCCAAAAATCCTAAAATGGCCAATAAATAAAATTTAATATCAACACTTTGTGTTTTATGGTTAAAACGAATCTTAACCCGAGGATTACTTGGGGTCAAAGGTATAAATAGAAATGACCCAGCTTTCATTTTCACTTTCAGTTCACTTTCAATTAACTTTCACTTTCACTATAGGCATGCAAGGGTTTTAAGGGTTACAAATAGTATCTCACGATGTAGATTTTCACGAGAGAAAACACCCGATTGTTTTATTTTGAAATACGCTTATTGTCTAGGAAAATATGGAGTGCAGAAGGATAGGATGGACAAATCCGCGGTGGGTCATGAGTACCAGTCAGAATTATCTAAGCATGAATCACAGACAGATGCAGCTAAAGGATTCGGAGGTTAGTTCATAAAAATACATGATTAAGCAATACTAAAGGGACACTTTTACAGACTTCTTTCGCTACAAGGTATGTAGTATACAAGGTATGCTACAAGGTATGTAGTATACAAGGTATGCTACAAGGTATGTAGTATACAAGGTATGCTACAAGGTATGTAGTATACAAGGTATGCTACAAGGTATGTAGTATACAAGGTATGTAGTATACAAGGTATGCTACAAGGTATGTAGTATGTGTCTGCCTCATTTACTCTTGCGGCATCTTCTCCCACTCTAATTTCGTTGATATACCACTAATAATAATGGCACTTGGGCAATTGGGGTGTATGATATTACATTGATATTTAAAAGAGTTTGTCTAACCCAAACCCAGGAAAGTATGGGGTGCAAAAGGACAGGATGGACAAGTCTGCAGTTGGACATGACTACCAAGCCGACCTTTCGCAGCACGCATCTCAGAAGGACGCTGCTAAAGGGTTCGGGGGAAGGTGACTACTTTAATCGCATTGATCTCTACTATCCAATGTCCATACGTCCAGTACCACTCAGTAAAATTGTATGGTAGGTATGGAGTTGAAAAGGACAGAATGGATAAATCAGCTGTCGGACATGACTACCAATCTGAATTGTCAAAGCATGAATCCCAAACAGATGCTGCTAAGGGATTTGGCGGTTTGTTCAAATCTAATTCTGATATGATGATCTATAGAAAACTTTATTATATATAAAATTTGAATTCTCTAAATATACATATGTGCAACGGTATTTATAATTAATTATTACTACTTGTACCAATGAATTTTCACAGGCCTCCTTTTGTTTAGGTAAATATGGCGTACAGAAGGACAGAATGGACAAATCAGCAGTTGGTCATGACTACCAGGCCGGCCTGTCAGTGCATGATTCTCAGACTGATCACTCTAAAGGATTTGGCGGAAAGTGAGTAGCTGATGAAGAACAGGATATCAAGAATATTTGTCTACCATATCTTCTCACATCCACTTTTCAGAAATTTTCAAATTGACTTGTCAATAGTGCAATAGCCTTAGCTCTCAGATTATGAAGAATTTGATGAATCTAATTTATTCAAAATTTTAATGTATCATTAACATCTATTAGATATGGTGTGGAGAAAGATAGGATGGACAAATCAGCAGTTGGACATGATTACCAGTCTGGCCTGTCAGTGCATGATTCTCAGACTGATCACTCCAAAGGATTTGGCGGAAAGTGAGTAGCTGTGCGTAGCTTGAAAGAACGGCATATCAAGAATATTTTCCTACCATATCTTCTCACATCCACTTCCCTGAAATTTCAAATTGATGAGTCAATAGTACAACAGTACTATAGAGCAGCGCTGTCCAACAGGCGGCCCGCGGCCTTGCTTTGTGTGGCCCGCGTTGCCTGCTTCAATCTCTCCAAAATGCCTCTATCCATACCCATCCCGAGTGCACGCCCCTGTATTGCGGCCCGCCACTAAATGGTATGAAGCAGTTGCGGCCCGAAGTAAATATAGTTGGACAGCCCTGCTATAGAGCATGACCCTGCTTTAGAAAGCTCCCTAACTCTCAGATTATGAATAATGTAACGAAGCTAATTTGTTCAACTAATTTCTTGATTCATTATTGTTTAGATATGGTGTGGAGAAAGATAGGATGGACAAATCAGCAGTTGGACATGATTACCAGGCTGGCCTGTCAGTGCATGATTCTCAGACTGATCACTCCAAAGGATTTGGCGGAAAGTGAGTAGCTGTGCGTAGCTTGAAAGAACAGCATATCAAGAATATTTGCTTAGCGAATCTTCTCACATTCACTTCTGTGAAATTTCATGATCCAGCTCTAGAGTATTCTCCTTAACTCCAGATTATACTTAGGGCGGTCAGAAAGTTCTAATCAGTGCTATCATATACTCTTATTGTACCTTATTGGATCGATATTGAAGCTTGAATTTACTTCTTAACACATTCACAAGTGATACCAATTTACAGAATCAAAATCTAGAGAAAACTCTTTGTATACCACGTCCTATATATTGTGTCGCTTGAGCCACCGTGTAAAATTATGGCCACAAATCACCCGTTCACCACTCGTCCTTCCCTAAAAAGTAGGCTCCATTATCAGATATTTGAATCTGAGAGAGTATCATTCCCATCAACTTCCTAAGATTGATTTGTATTTGAGCATTCGTATCGCTTAGTAATGCCCTTGTAATGTCGTTACTCTTGAGGGAAGGTCGGGTGGTTTGTGGCCATAATTTTACACGGTGGCTCAAGCGACACAATATATAGGAAGTGGTATACAAAGAGTTTTCTCTAGATTTTGATTTTGTAAATTGGTATCACTTGTGAATGTGTTAAGAAGTAAATTCAAGCTTCAATATCAATCTAATAAGGTACAATAAGAGTGTATGATAACACTGATTAGAACTTTCTGACCGCCCTAAGTATATGAATAACGTAACAGACCTAATTTGTTCAACTAATTTCTTGATTCATTATTGTTTAGATATGGTGTCGAGAAAGATAGGATGGACAAATCCGCACTTGGACATGATTACCAATCAGATTTGTCTAAGCACGAATCACAAACGGACCATTCCAAAGGATTCGGAGGGAAGTGAGTTCTACAACATTCATATTTTCACACCTTTATATACAGGGTGGCTTTTAAGTTCTTTCCATACAAAACACATACAAAACACAGTTCTAGTTCTTATACTCAAACAATCTTTTAAAATCATTGAGAATATTTGAATTACAAACTCTAAAGACCATTATAATTAAGATTGTTTGAGTATAAGAAATTTTATACCTAATCAAGCTTGGGAAAGAACTTAAAAGCCACCTTGTACATATTTTCACACCATTTGACGAATTTTGAAAAATATGCTAGAGACTAGCTTCCAACGATTGACATGGGGTTTTTAGGGGTGTAGATTTCGAATATTATATTTTCAGATCTGTATGATAAATTATTTGTTTACTTTTGTTTACAATTGATACATAAAGTAATCAAATCCTAAAAATAAGCTAGAGACTAACTTTCAACTGTTCACCTGGGGTCTTTAGAGGTGTAGATTCCAAATTTCGTATTTATTTTATTTTTTTGTTTAAAGTACATTCATAAAGTAAACAAATTTAAAATGGATTAGTGAAAGTATCAATATTTATCATCGATAGGGGCTTCTGAATTAGTTTATAGTCTCAGGCGCCCGCAGGGCGACTCTGCGAACACAAAGTGTTCGTTACCCGTACTATACAAGTGCGCTTTGCGCACTTGTATATTTTAAAAGATATGGATATGGGGGCATCGCGAATTTTTATATTTTCAAGATGGCGCCCATTTTTTCGAAATGACATGGCCGACCTACTCCTATAAAATAGAGAGCCCGATTAAAAAAAAATAATTTGTACACATGGTCTTGTGACCCCTAAAATTCCTGGAAATTTAATGCTGATTTTGAATATCACCTAATTAAAAATTGATTAAACATCAATTGCTAAAGTTAATTGTGCTTTGTATATGATGTACTCTGGATACATGCACTCCAAACACTTAAATTAATTAGTCTTCACTAGATATTGTTTAATATAATTATACACAATATTCTTCTTAGTCACACATTACTGACTAAATAATATTTTTTTGTGTTCGATCAGGGTTAGCCTCTTCCACATTAAGGATAATCATGTCGTCTAGTCAAAGATTCAACGTCGATGATCAAGAGGCAATGCCCACTAGATTCCAGTATCCGTTTTTCTGCTCTCTTTAGCATAGGTAATAGTGTTGTTGAATGGAGTTGGCATCTCTTATGATAATGTGCATGGCAAAATTGACCCCAAACCACGAAATTTGACCACGCAAAGTTGCTAATTTTGCGTAGAATTAGATGTCGTTAGAACTCAACAATCTTACTTAAAATTTATATTAACACCTTGTTAGTTTACACTATTCGAGACATCATTACGTTTGTACTATTAAAACAATGATCTCACTACGAAGAAGCGGCTCTAACCACCCTGATGAGTTTTGCTACATTTGTGGCGAATACGTCCTTTAAGAACAGAGGATATCTATCACTGATTTTGTTAAAAGTGCCTATTGCGCCTATTTTGGCATGAAACTTGTAGATCAGGATAAGCCATGGGCTCCACATATTCTGTGCAAAACCTCCAAAGGCGATATGTAAATGTTGACACAAATTTACTTGATGTTTTTTCTATAACACACGAATCGCCGATTAATGTGTTTGAACTATTTTAGTACGTTTAGAGTTCCTATTAGTGCTTTTGTGCAGGATAATTTTTGCATTGAGTATACACTATTATGATATTTTGAAATACCCGAATTTTTTTCTGTTTTTCGCCTTTTTTCAATAACCACTAATTGACGAATATCTAAAAATATAACCGTAATAATGCAAAATGGTTTTCAAATTGGATTCAGCACTAAAATACCGTAGGTACATTTCCACTAAGTCTGTTACCTACTACATATGGTATTTGAAAAATATGAAAGTTTAATTTTCGCTGTTTTAGCTATAAACTAAAGGTTGACATTGTCCTAAAAACTCGAGCCAATTCAGCGGAACCGATGGCATTTTTCAACCCCCCCCCCCCCCCCCAGGAAAAAATGTTCATGCGTGTATCAAAAAATGAACAATTTTATTGCTATTCCGCCCTACTATTGAATGAGAAGTTATTGAAGTGTACGATTGATAAGATTTTCAGTGGGAAAAGGCTCCTCATAAATTGGTTGGGAGTGTGCTTGACATTTTTGCTTATTTAATGGCTATCCAACAAACGAGAGAGTGGCGTGATCTATAATATCCTATTCGCTCCAATGCCAGTTTGCTGTGTCATCATCGACTAACTAAATGTTTAGTGCTTAAAAGTGCAATTTTTGAACAGTTTGAATTTGAACTGGGAAATCATAAATTTGTTGGGATAAAATCAATTTATTTGAAAAATTTTGCTCTAGGTTCGGAGTAGAACGTGACCGTATGGACAAATCTGCTGGCAGTTTTGATGATATGACGAATGTCCAATCGAAACCTAAACCGCAGGTAAATTGTTTATAGACAGATTTTGACTTGTAATTCTGCATTGTCCAATTCTTTGTTTGATGTTCTCTACAAAATAATTTGTGTATCGCTGTCTAATTTGCAACTCCCATGAAGAAATCAGAATTTTAATAGTAGCTCGTTCAATATGGAAATAGCTACTAAACATGGACTGTGTCCAATTTGTAAATACAAGTATTAACGTTTTTATTTAGACATGGGAAAAGCCAAAAGGGAAAAGTAGTCTATTCGCCAAGTTCGAGAAAATGTCAGTTGAACAGGACAGCTCTACCCAGAAAGGCGCTTCAGAAGCCAAAGAGAGAAGAAGGATTCAAGAAGAGCAAGAAAAGATCAGGCAGAGAGAAATTAATGCTGCTAGACCCCCTAGCCCTCAGGATGATGGCCCTGATGTCGATGATACTCAAGAGGCAAATGTTGTCAGGTCAATAAGTTTTAATGCACTATACTAGTATTTTCAATATAGCTTTCACAAGCTTTCTACGGGGTGGACTATACTAGGCCTTTCATCATAATTAATGCATTTACTTAGCTTTCCACCCACTGTATATAGATTTATTCTATATAGTCCAGCATTCCGTATTATATAGAATAACTCTATGCGTTATCGATACAATATTCCTAGGGAACATGTATGTATCCATAATTGCACATCCCTTTTGGTATTTTAACCCTGTCTGTCCCGAGATTTTTATTACATAGTATGCAGTATTTGTTTCTTAGTGTAACTCCTATAAGAAGTCCGTATGGCATAGGCGGTGTATACTCGTATAAACGCGATCATGCGAAATCTAACAACCGATTTCTATCAAATTTTGCATGAAAATCCCTTTATTATGCATATGTGCACTTTTTATTTTTGTGAATTCCATTACTTCCAGTTGTCAGAAGTGTAAGTATACTCATATGAATGATATCACATTAACTGCAAGGCTGTGTTTAAAGGTATTAATGAGATCCCAACGGATAATATCTCCGATTTTTCACTTAGATCAGTGGACCTTTACTGTTCATTTCCCACTGTAGAATATCCAGCTACTCTAATCTCCGCCTACAGTAAATACGAACTTAATTTATGATGTGAAATAGTGCCTGTATACTTTATGTATACCCTCAATAAGCTTTTAATATTATACAAGCGCTCTTCGCTTGCTTCCGCTGCGCAGCTGGCGGACACTTTGTCTCCACAAGAGGCGCCCATGCCAATGAAATAATAATAGCCTAAATGTAAATAAAACCAATATATTATGATAGGACAGCCCACGTCACTTTTCAGCCATTACAGAAATTATCACACGGTTACACATGTTCAGTTAAGTTCAATTTGATTCTATACATAATATTTATTAATGACAACGCGAGTAATTGATTGGTTGCATACGCCAATCATTTTTCAGTCTCAAAAAAAAACAAATTCAGAAGTACCTATGGGTGCCAAATATTGATGACTATCACTAATCCAATTCAAATTTGCTTCCTTTATGAATATCTTGTAAACAAAAAATATTGATTCAAGATTGAAATGCGATATTTGGAATCTAGACCCTTAATAACAACATGTTAATAGTGAAAAGCTAGTTGTATGTAGCGCATTTTAGAGATTTGTTTACTTTATGTATCAATTGTAAACAAAAGTAAGGAATTATTTATCATATAGATTCGAAAACTCACCCCTAAATGCCACAGGTAAACAGTGAAAGCGAACCTCTAGGATATTTATCAAAATTTGTCAAAAGGTGTGAAAATATGCATATAAAGGTCTTTTTATATATCTCCATTGAGCATTACTTTCCCCGAACATTTTTTAATGTTTTACAAGATTTGTTTATTATAACAGTGAGAGCTAGAAATCTAGAGAACGTGAAAGGTATTTGTTCATCCATACTAAAGTATGGGAAATGGCCGCACCGCTTTGGGAGGACGTGCTACGGCGCTGTATATGGTATAATGTCAGCTGCACACTCAGTCTGTCTGTCTACCGGCATTTTGGTTTCTCGAATTACGAAATGATATCTACTTGTTTATTAGACCTCTTCCTTCAAAGTTGATCCAAATGGCTGCCCCACCCCGAATGGGAGCACCGCCTATGCATACACCTGAGGAGGTAGGAATACCTGAGCCACAAACCAGGAGACTGCTTCCCGTGATACCGGCTATTCCAACTGAACACATTCGAGAACCAGAACCGCAGTTTGCAGAAGAGAGTCAGATTGGGAGTGACTATGCAGAAGCAGATCCAGCCATGTATGAGGTGCGTTCGTTTTTAATATTCTTGTCTATTAGTACTATAAAGTATATTGGTTACGAATAACGATTACCGAGGATAGGTTGACGGACTGACGGACACCAACATTCATTTAGTACTGTGTATATATCGTGCCATCTTGTGATAGTACAAGGGTTGTCCCATAATTCCTAGGACTAATGATCATAAAACTAGCATACGAATAGATATCAATCTTAATCACTATCAAAATTTTCAATATACTCGCCCTTGAGTTTTATGCACCTGTCCCACCTTTCTGGAAGTTTGTCGATGCCTGTGGCGAAAAATTCTTTGGGGGTACCCTTTTCCCACAGTTCTACCTCCGATATCAGGGTACTAAACTCCTTAAATCTTTTTCCACGAAGCGCTTTCCACGAAGCGCAAGAGCCAGTAGTCACTTGGAGCCAGGTCTGGGCTATAGGCAGGGTGCGGGAGACTTTCGAAGCCCAAACGTCTAATGGCACTGGTAGTTAGAGCACTGATGTAGGGCCTAGCATTATCATGTTGGAGGACCACTTTCCTGCTTAGTTTCCCACGTCGCTCACGCTTGATAGCTGCCCGCAGTTCTTCCAATTCGGCTATATAATAATCGCTGTTGATTGTTGTTTTCTCAGGGAGCCAATCCGTTAGCAGTATGCCCTCTCTATCCCAAAATATGCTGACCATTCTCTTACCTGCGGACTTTTGGCACTTGGGCTTGGTCGGGGTAGGCTCATGGCGTCTTTTCCACTGACTACTTTGAGATTTTGTTTCCGGTTCGTAGTAATGAAACCACGATTCATCCCCGGTGACTATGCGATCAAGAAAGTTCTCCTCTCTCCATGATTTCAGTAATTGAAGACAAACATCAATCCGTTGGCGCTTATTCTCATCGGTCAAAAGTTTTGGCACCCACCTAGCAGCAACACGGCTCATTCTCAAGTCCTCGGATAGAATGCGATGGATGGTAGTTTTGGGTAATAATAATAATATACATTTAATAATATACATTTACGTTCAATCCACAAGTAAACAGTGGATTTGGAAGGGCAATCGTCCCCGTAAACTTCTCGCATTTCACGAAGAATCTCTTTACCCGACTTCCCTTGTTTCCAGAGAAGATTTTTCCATGGTAGTAAAAAACTGAAAATGTATTAATCAAGAATTATTTAGAAGTCACTTCAATCTAGTAGAATTCGAGATGCCTATAGTAGCATAATACATTCTAGTTATAGAATTAGCACTAAGACTATAGCAGTATAGTAATCTGAAACTTCTATATTCAACAGTCCTAAGAATTATGGGACAACCCTTATATTAACCCCTTATAAAAACCTTGTATTAATTAACCCATATGACATGATAGATGTAGTTCTAAATGAGTGTTGCGATTGCGTCCGTCTGTTATTCGCATCCTAGCTATATTTTACTTGGCATATACTAGGAGTAATGTAGAGAACGTTAAGTATAGTGTCGTTTACTGTACATTCCCCCTTATCATGAAGTATCAGAATAGTCGCGATCTGCTTTCTAGCAGCTCGTAACATTTTCCCAAGGGACCAAATCTTCATACAAATTGGTTCCGACTATGTGCAGGGTAGCTTCTGGCAACTGCCTCTATCTTCTCTGACCACTTGGTCTGATCACTTTAAATCCACTTTACGTCTATTATGTTCTGTTACAAAGAAAATTATTCATAAATTATATAATTAATTTACGAGCGTCAAATAACTTCATACCTAGATCATATGTGAGACATGTTACTATACAGATTCTATCAAATTTTTAGCCTTCTATCTCCTATAATGGCTGAGTTATGCTCGAATAACTGTATTGCTTAACTTTTAAAAATGTGACAATGACGTCATAATTCCATGACAAAAATCAGCTTTCTGCGCCTGGCAGTTTCTTCAATCAATTTGTAACAGAGATATATACATATATATATATATATATATACACATACACACATACACAAACATTAATCGAGTTTTAATAGTAAGGATAGAAAAAATGCTGTCATTCGATATACCCAGCCTTCTTGTCAACAACCCACTGCCTCTTTCTAAAGCTGAATTTCGTAGCTCCTCTTGCGGCATTCTATCCCACTCTCTCTGTAAAGCTGCCTTTAAAGACTGAATACTCTTGTGAGGAAATGAACATGCCCTTGCTTGCTAAATTCGCCCATATGGAATAGTCCAACGGGTTCAAATCAGGACTTGATGGTGGCCATTCGTTTTTACTAATGAAATCGACTTTTTAACCCCGTAACCATTCCTGCGTTAGATTAGTTCCGTGAGCTGGGGCAGAGTCCTGTTGAAATATCCACTGTGGCACGAACACCAAATTCGTACGTGAATTTGCAGAAATTCCCCCCATACCATCACAGATAATGGTTTTTGGACTCTATCAATGAATTTATCCTTTTCCGAGATAGTGTGGGATGTTTTGGCTAGGATCCTATCATTTTGTGAATTTGTAACCTCTTCAATAGTGAATATTTTCTTGGATTTCAGGTCCGACACGCCGAAGAAGGGCTTTTGATCTTTCAAGCCTTTTGAATCTAAGGGCTTCGGAAAGGTGGTGTACCGCCTTTCGTTTGTAAGATTTGAGTCCGAGGTCTTCACGAACCAGTTTTCTCATTGTTTCATGGTTCACAGAAAATTCCCGAGCCATTTTCCTGATAGACTTCCTTGGATTTCGCCGGATACGACAATGCACATTATTTTTTAGTCTAGGAGTTCGTGCAGACCTTGGTCGTCCACTTCTAGGTCTATCAATGATACTTTGCGTCTCCTTGAACCGCTTAATTGTTCTATAAACGAACATCCTATTGACATTTTCGTTTTTCATCCTTTTCAAAATATCACTCGCTGAAAACCCAGTCTGAAATAAGGAAACAACTTGTGACCTTAGCCGTTCCATCATAGATTTCGAAAAAATGTCTCAAATAGAAGCCAATAGAATTCGAAAATTGTCTGCTAATACATAAGACTAAATAAATAATTGATGGTTGGATAATAAAGAACAGTACTTGATAGCAAGATTTTTCCATGTACGTATTTTGTAAGAGAACTTAATAGACACCCTGTGTAATAATCAGCGATAGTAAAAATGCTATTAACAGCAAGTTTTGTTGTTAACTATTAACAGCTGTTAACAGCAACTATTGAAAACATTAAATTTGCTATTAAATAGTACAGTAAAGCAGGAACTATATAGATACAAGTATAATTATAATATTTGCAATTGACGAAAAACAAAAGAGGCTTAGAAGTTGAATACTCCAATTACTAGTAAAGCGCTCCCGCTCTTGGTCATCACTGCGACGAACTTGATCGAATCATGGAAAGGTAGACTTTAGTTCAATAGAAATAGTGATGAAGAGCTGCCATAAATTGATTACCTCAAACATCTACCAAAAGCACACATCTTCCGTAACATATGTTCTAGATATTTTGTATTTCGGAATCGTGTACTGGTAACTTGTATGTGCTTGTACCATATTATACAGGCTGGTTTTCCTCGTGTAAAATTAACAGTTTTATTACATACCCTACTATTGTAGGCACCCATGGAACCGACCTTTTTACAACATTCTCCTCCGAAAAATGTGTACAACCCTCCCTTACCTCCGATACCTACTCAACAACCAGATCCTGATCCTGAAGGACTCTATGAGGAACCACCTGTCACTGAGAGGTTTGTCTTATGTATTAGATTATTCATTAGCTATTATGGATCATGTGACTAGCTCCAGGAGAGTATTAAGGAAAAAGGCAATGGAAACTTAATTCTTTCTATTAGTATGAGTAATGTGCAAAATTTTCCTGGTTTTACACAGTCCTGCATGAATTCGGGATGGACAAACTTCGTTAGCGACATTTTGCTTATAGCTACCCAGACACAGAAGAGCACTATAGTCAGCCGGAAGGAGAAGCAACCTATGAATCTGTCCCAGAGGCACCATTGAACGACTTTCAGCCATCAGCTGGTGGAGAAGAAGCTGGAATGATTGCCAAAGCTATTTTTGATTATGAGGTAAGTGTTTTCTAGAATATCACTAAAGTTAATCCTCATATTCAGACTTATCACACGGAAAAGTGGCAAAAATGCCGGCAGGTAATAGTACAGGTCCATAAGTGCGAATATGTATGTAGTACGTACGTAATATCATACTAGCATATCTAGGTATAAATGTTAAATTAGAAATCTGAATCTGAACATAGCAGAAAGAGGTCTATGGGGAATTCCATGTCAAGTCAACCAGCCATTTCACCAACATCAACCGATTTGTTTGAAAGTCGGTCCATCCATAGGTCTATGCTAGTCATTTATTATGTTCAATTTTCAAATCATTCGGTCAACTTGTTCCAGACTTATGACGTCACAAAATTACCATTTTTTGATACTAAATCCACATTTTCAAAATTTGGAAACTAACCTCGCTTACTAAAACTCGCACAAAATCGTCAATATTTGTCTGATTAACACTAAACTTTACAATTTAATAGTTTAAAATGTACTGAATTCAATGAAGTTGATAACAATCTGATATTCGTTCGCTTTGTACCTCAAAAATGGAACTGAAACTAATACCGGAAGTGAAACCGGAACTATGACGTAGCAATCGGGGAGATTTTCAAAACCAAAATTTTAGTCCTCTATCTTGTTGTATATACAGACTTTGCAGTGTGTAGAGATTTTGGTTTGGTTTTGGAGTATTCCCTTCGAGCTATTTCAGTTTCACTGCCAATGACCGCAACCAGTGATATTTAAAAATTTCTGAAATGTCCCTAAGTTTGCAGTCTAAGGCTGTACCCATATACATTGGACTTACCTATTAATTGAGATTGTTTCTCGAAATTTCTTATTCAAGGATACAAAGTTCTGTAAATGCTATGCAGTTAATTATAATTCTCTGACTTAACCACAACTAAATTTCAATTCAAAATAACGGTTGCTATGTACAGGGTGGCTTTTAAGTTCTTTCCCAAGCTTGATTAGGTATAAAACTTCTTATACTCAAACAATCTTAGTTATTATGGTCTATAGAGATTGTAATTCAAATATTCTCAATGATTTTTCGAGTCTATGACCTAGAACTGTGTTTTATATGGTGAGTTTTATGGAAAAAATATGTGTCCTGGCGCGCAGCGAAATTCGAGAATCAGGGCCCACTGCTTTTCAAATTATAATTCTAGAGTCTTCAAATTCTAGGACAAATTAGCTCTCATATTTTCCTCGAACACTCTAAATTTGTAGAAATATAGGATGTTTAGATCAGTATATATTGAGAATCATTTGGATCAGATTTTTGGTGATGTGAAAAAAAGTGCCATTTGGGTGATTTTGCAAAATATACCAAATTTGAACACGTGAAATAATAATTTTATCTCGTTTCTGATAATGAATTCAATGAATTTGTGAAATATTTCCATGATAAATGAAAGGTATTTGGTGCTAAATCGTCATGGAACATCGATTATAGAGACATTTTTTACAGAAGCAGTGGCCCTGATTCTAGAATTTCGCTGCGCGCCAGGACACATATTTTCTCCACATAACTCACCATACAAAACACAGTTCTAGGTCTTAGACTCGAAAAATCTTTTAAAATCATTGAGAATATTTGAATTACAATCTCTAAAGACCATAATAACTAAGATTGTTTGAGTATAAGAAATTTTATACGTAATCAAGCTTGGGAAAGAACTTAAAAGCCACCCTGTATAGAAAGAAATGGAATTTGACATATTTAAGTATGTGATTCAGTGGTTTATCTAGGCGCCTAGTCGGCACTTATAAGTGCCAGCCTGGCATCGTCCGAGGAGCTAAGGTGCTTGAAGGGTGATTCTATTTTGGTGCCGGGTTACCACCGCCCCTGGAATTTCAAGATAAACCCCTAATTGGGTGCCATGTAACCTTTATCACATTAAAAAAGTGCCGGACTGGAAAATCTTAGAGTAATAACATCATGGGTAAACCCATGATGTTATAACTTATTACTCTATTGAGCAAATGGCTTTCACCACATCTTTTCCAAAACTGATCATTAGTCATGTCGTTACCGTCTTGTTCAATAGTTGTCGAAAACTCCGAATGTCATAAGATGATACATACGCATGGAAAAATTGGAATTTTAGAGATTATTGAACTCTCAAAGGAGGACATCGAACTATTAGTATGGGGAACAGGAATCCATATAAGGTTTGTTCGAATTGTTCTACCAATCTCTCTGCAATTCTAAATGTAAATGCAGAATATGAACCAATTAGATCTCTTCAAACTTTCGAGATTATCAAATCCCCTTCAACATACAAGAAAGCTACCATTAATTTACATCATTGACTACAACCCTAATTGCAGCAAAGCGAATTAGTGAACAAATAGCATATAATATTACATTACATCAAATCGTGTAACAGATCCTACAAAAACTCTCAGACTCCCTTACATTCATAAGAATGTTTACATTACCAGTTTGTATGATAACAACTGGTAAATTGGTATTATAAGGTGTGTCGAAGAGGTGTGTGAAGAAGAAGGTGATATAAAGGTCAGCTTCATGCATCCCAAAGGGCCAGGATGACCAGAAAATTGTTTCTTCTGGCCTTCAAGAGGAGATATTTGTTATATTCCTGAAAATGATATTCTAGGCAAATATCAGCTTCAATACCATCAAAAAGTGCACGGAAGTATAAAATTCCCCCATTTGATACAAAAGCAACATGTGAAATAATTGAATCACGAATTACTAACATAAGAAAACAAGTACGTAGATTAATTAAATACCTTTACGTGCTGGATTACATGATACTTAGGATATACGTATGCCTATATAGGCTAGCGAATCACTAGAAATGTTGTAGATGTGAAAAATATCATACAAGTGTCTATATAGAATTGTATTCGGGGTTCAGAAAAGTAATGTATTATAACAAATATAGCTAGTTTAGGGCAGAGGAGAAAAAGGAACACAAATTGATCCCAAGATCATGAGAACAGCATCAGATTACATTTTCATTGAACATTTCAGAATTTTTTAAATATCACTGGTTGCGGTCATTGGCAGTGAAACTGAAATAACTCGAAGGGAATACTCCAAAACCAAACCAAAATCTCTACACACTGCAAAGTCTGTATATACAACAAGATAGAGGACTAAAATTTTGGTTTTGAAAATCTCCCCGAATGCTATGTCATAGTTCCGGTTTCACTTCCGGTATTAGTTTCAGTTCCATTTTTGAGGTACAAAGCGAACGAATATCAGATTGTTATCAACTTCATTGAATTCAGTACATTTTAAACTATTAAATTGTAAAGTTTAGTGTTAATCAGACAAATATTGACGATTTTGTGCGAGTTTTAGTAAGCGAGGTTAGTTTCCAAATTTTGAAAATGTGGATTTAGTATCAAAAAATGGTAATTTTGTGACGTCATAAGTCTGGAACCAGTTGACCGAATGATTTGAAAATTGAACATAATAAATGACTAGCATAGACCTATGGATGGACCGACTTTCAAACAAATCGGTTGATGTTGGTGAAATGGCTGGTTGACTTGACATGGAATTCCCCCTATATTTTCCCTATGTCAAAACGAATTGGATATCCTACTGAACTCGAGGAATACGAGACCATAGTCGTAGAATAGGGGGGGAGGGGGTAGTGTATTATAAAAGTCCCTCCTCCCCCATTAAATTTAGTGGGATGCTCATATGATTGCGAACGAGAAATGCATTAATGTGAAAATAATGATGACATATCGACATATATTATTTTATATCAAGTGTGAGTGTAGAACGACAATTGTGAATATTAGAGAGTATTATTTTGTAGGAATTAGTAATCTACATCCTTGCTAGGCAAAAACGTTCTTCCTGACCTGGTTCCTCGGTACGATAAACTGCTCGGACAGATAATACAGTGCACCATTAATCCATCCATTAACTAGAGCTAGAACACACTATACTAGTGGGGTAAACCTACAGACCACCCACTCAGGTTCTCGCAGGGAGAACCCTTGACTCGTCTGTGGCGCAGGGGATGGGGTCCTGGGGTCCTAGGACCTCAAACTGGCAGACTGAATTCAATGCAATAGAGTTTCGCATACCGCAAAATCGGTCTTTTTACAGTTATTTTTAAAGATCGGTGGGGCCTATGCCCAAAGATCTCCTTATTGGCTCGCTTCGCTCGCTCAGAAGTCATTATTGACCAATCTACGTATAATACAAAAATAGAAGAATCCGGGAAAATTATAAACAACTGTTGTTAGCTTCCGGGACAAAGCACCTTGACTTGCAGCGCCCCCAGAGCCCCAGCTGGCTGCTGAGCCCCCCAATAGAAAATCCTGGCTCCCCCCATGGCAAAAATACCAACCAGGTCCACACTTTCATTTGTTAATAAGTGAGGTGAAATATTCGCGTTATAGCTTTTACATAAGTACGAGAATAGGAGAATAAGATTACGAGAATAGGAGAATAGGATTCTTCGTATTTCAGAAGTAAGCCACTCTATGAAGTATATTCGGCAAGCTATGAATGCATACTGGAATTGATTGATCTGTCATGTTGATACTATTACCTATATAATTTAACTCATTTAGGCTAATGATGAGGACGAATTGTCTTTTGATGTGAACGCAATAATAACGAATATAGAGCAGATAGATGAAGGATGGTGGGTCGGAGAATACAATGGTGCGAGGGGGCTATTTCCCGCCAATTATGTGGAGTTACAATAACAATTTTGAAATAGTATTTGACCATATTTACGCAGGAACTTGCTTTTAAGGATTATATGTAATATTTAGTTGTTTATTTCATTATTAGATGTGAATATAGAGTTGATTGTCTTAATTAATTATACTTATTTTTATCTTATTGTAAGAAAATAAGTGTTTCATCTTGATTATAAGTTCCAAGACAAAGAACGCGAATTGAATTGCTAAAATAATCGTATTTACGAGAATAAAATGCTAAATTAAATTCACACGCCGGAAAAATGCGAAAAATTCGAATCAAGTTAGTTGAGAAGATTTTGTTACAGTTGAAAGCGTTCATTAACAAGTTACAATTATTCCATCAACTATTTATTTTGACAAAGGTTGTACATTTGTCAACATTATCTACAAGATAAAGTGAGCCATGGTGAGTATCCAGCACTGATCAACAGCTCAATCAGTTAGTTTGAACTTTTTCAGATTTTAGACAGCTTAAGTTGTTTGGAACTGATGCAACTAATCCTCCTGAAATATTCCAAATGGAACTAATTTAAATACAAAATAACTCTGAGGAAAAGAGAACTTTCGCAGAGCATGACCTTCTGACATGTTATTGTCAATATGTTACATCGGATCTATTACTAATTTATCGCAACACGCCCTTAAATTCCTTTCCTTATTTGCCAGCACGTACACCTGTGAACAACTTTTGTCAACAATGAAAAATGTCAAAATCAAATCTGGATCACTCCTAACAGGCACTCATCTATCAGGAATATTACTGATTGCGACCCATATACGCTACATTGACCTTTGTGTAAACAAAAACAATGTCAGATATTAGTTTTCTATATTTAAATTTGATTTTTCTGAAGAGTATAATCTAAAATAATCCGCGTTCAACGCCATCCCCAAATAAATAAAGTCATCCTGTTACCTTGATATATCCGAGGTCGTGCGGCCCTCAAGTATCCAAGTAATCCCTTAATTGCCTATAAAGGTTGGACAAGACTGCTTTACGTAGAGCAACTGTCTAATTGCATCAATTCACAATCGTAGCTTGGTATCCTATAGCATGATGATACTTGTAATGTGAAAATGTTGGTTGACAGACCGAGTCCAGATGAACAGTCAGTAAATTCTAGCCATAAAACTGAGAGAATACAAAGAGATCTTATTATACTAAATAATATTCATATTAGAGCAGTAATTCTCTAACTATTTTCGCCCACCGCCTCCTAATCAACAATTTATCTTTATACTGCCCCCCTCCTCACCTAAATGTTTCACCAATTATGGTATGTGGCTTTCCTGCTTCAGTAATTCGTAGCGAAATGCCATACGACGCAACCAAGTAGAGCTTCCAATCCGGAATTAGCGGTTTAATCCCAAGGATTAATTGATTATATTTCAACGAATTAAGTAATCAATAATGGCTTCGTATCTGTAAATCATATCTGTCAAGCCGACTATATCAGAAATTTACCCTTACAAATATTTCTTCATTAAAGTAATTATCGCATAGCATTCTATAAGTATAGTGTATGGAATGCCGTAATTATCACTATTTGTTTTGCGTATGACTGGGAATAAAGTCATATTTCGAGGGTCTGAAGGACATATGCAATAGATTTCGATCCAGACTCAGTGATGAAACAATAGACACGTTAATTTTCATCATTCTTGATGGTTTATTCCTTCATTGGAAGAAACTTGCTCGCAAGCCGCAAAGCAGCCACAGCAGAGGGGTAGCCAGCTCAATTTTTAGGGTGTGGCAATTCCATTCCGTTTGGCGAGAGGGTTGCGGCACCCAATGCTAATTTGTGAAATTTTAGTGGGCACAGCCTTTGAGGTTGCGGCCTAGGCCGCACCCTGGCCACGCCTCTGAGCCATAATGGGAGTTGCTCATTGCACGGAGACTTAACAAGGCCGTATTTGATATAATCAGCGCAAAACTGTCGACATTATTGATCACTTTCTGTGATTGAATTTATCAGTTTGTATTGAATTCTATTTATATCCTTTTTGTAGTAATCTAGCTCATTTTCTGACATTGATAATTTGTTTAAAAAAACACATAGTGGTCATAAGTAATATTATATTACATTATATTATATTATATTATATTATATCCTGGGAGCCATTAACGGCGGAGGACATGACAGAAATATCATGCAAAAACGGGGCAGCCTAATTTCCTGCACGGGACAGTTTAAGATGCCTAAGTTCCTGCACGGGACTGTTTAAGATGCCTAATTTCTCGGACGGGACGGACCATCCCGAAAAATCTAGGTACATAATTTCCGGGATGGGACGGTTTAAGATGCCTATTTTCCGAGACTGGATGGATCAAGATACCTATTTTCCTTTTTTTGGCGGGACCAAAGTTTCTACGTAATGATATAGTCGAGTTGATTCAGTGTGATTGTTACACCGAGTAATCAACATCTAAATACAGTGATTTAGTATATTTATGGGAAGGACTTCCGAGATGCGACAATCCGGATAAGAGATTTTTGATTTCTTGATTGCTATGATAGTTTATATATGTTCGTTTTCAATTAGTGCAGCAGAGTAGCGAAGGAATTGCGCATTTTATGGTACAAGCATGAAATTTAGTAGAAAAATTTTGTACAACATAAGATTCATTTAAAGATCAGGACCCACTTTCGAAAGTGCGTATTTTGGCTTTGGCGCATATTTTAATTTTACACCTTCCAAATGTGGTAATACTACGAATTTGGCTTAGTTAGACATGGCAAATATACTATCTCTGAATTATGTATGCTGAGTCGAAAGGCTATACTCAATTTATTTAAATTTGATTGGATTTTTGAGTTAGCGGTTTTCACACCCATATACCCGTATATTAATGCTGGTTAAAACTCGTATTTGACTCTAATTCGATAAGGTCAAAGTACTAATAACTTCGAATGTGGAGTTAAAAGGCTCTACTGGATCCACTTAAATAGATATTGGTTTTGACTTTGCGGTTCTACCTAGTTCAGCCAATGGCAACATTCACCTGAGACTCGATGCAGAACTAGGAGCCTTTTAAGGTCAATATCCATAGGCAAGCACTCTTCATTCTGAAATTCATTTAGTTTGGCTGCTAGAGAACTAAATCCACTTCTAGCATTTGGGTTAGTATTTCTCCCGGGATACTGCAGGGGATTGCCATTATTTTTCTGGCACAATACACACAACTCCCAGTTAGCGGTGTATGTAAAATCCTTGGACTGCTTTGACCTGCTAAAATGAGCAGGAACTATCAGCATGAAACGCGTAGCTATTAAATGAAAAGTAACAGGAGAGAGTTATTAAATAATTAAAATTAAATACTTAGCTAAACTCGGCCTGATGAAGGATTAAATGTTAGTATAGATAAATGTATCAAGTATACAGACAAGAACCAATGTGAAGAAATTAAAAATATCAAGCAATTTCAGTATAAAAAGCCTTTCGACTCAGCATACATGAGTTCCTAAAATAGTACATTCGCCATGTCTAACTAGAGCCAAATCGTTTTTAGTATTACTACATATGGAAGGTGTAAAAATTTAAATAGGCGCAAAAGTCAAAATACGCACTTTTGAAAGTGGCGATCTTCAAATGAATCTTATGTTGTATAGAATCATGGGTGTGAAGTTAGCAGCACGTTCAGCAGCGAAAAGTGAGCAGGGTATAATTAGTCCCAGTTTCACAGTGCCTCGTAGGATCTTGATCAAATTTAAAACAGAACATTATGAGTGAGGTAGCTTTGTGTCATTTTAATATCTAACGCCTCCCGATTAAAACCACATGACAATGACGATGCAAATTTGATGAAATTTCTATAGGATTTCAGTATAGCTCAAAGTGAGCAGGGTATAACTTGTTCTAGTTTCACAATACCTTGTGGGATCTTGATCAAATTTGAAACAGAACATTACGAGCGAGGTAGCTTTGTGTCATTTTAATATCTAACACCTCTCTATTGAAAAATATTGCAACAACAGTCACCTGATATTTCAAAGCCAAATGTGACCATGACCAACCGGTGGGTCATGCCGTCATTAGAATAGAATACATATACTAGGTGTTAATTCATGATATTAAATTCTACAAATTACTAACAGTGCTTCCGATCTTCTGGATTTTCAATGTGCAGAGGAAACCTGGAATCCATACAATTTAATGCGATGATTTCGAGTCTTGGTCAAACCTGTTTATGATTAGTGTCCAACAAATTTATGAATTCACCACAGAGCTGAGATTAACATCCAGTGAAACCAAAACTTAGTTTTACGCGGATGCTGATGAATATGTACTAATACAATATACGTAACTAATTAATTGATAGCACTTATTCCAAAATATAGTCATATTTAAATGATAAAACTATCTAAAATCACTAAAATTTGATACTTATACAATTCACTGTTAACAAATCGATTTGGTTCATTTGATGTCTGCAGATTACTCGAATGGTCAGTTTTTATTCTTAGGATTTCCATCACAGCTGAATAGATTTTAAAATTCTTTTTTTTTAATTTTAGAAGATGATGATAACAAATTTATCATTTGTCAGAATCTACCTTCGAAGATACTAAATGCTTTATCGAAATTTGAATTGTGTGAATTCACTGTACTGGAAAATCTTAACTTGACTAGAAATTGGCGTAATCCGTTTGGTTTCTGGGGAAAGCTCGCAAAAATGGTATATGGTCGAAATCGTCTAGAACTACGAGCAAAGCTTATGAATATATGGCGCAACAACAGATACAACATTCAATCACAGGTTCAAACAAATTTTATCACTACATCCTTACCTATAAGTATTAAATTTTCTGATCTACCGTGTGAAGTTTCTTCAGATTTTGTAAGTATATCGTGTCCAAGTTCGCCATTAGCAGAAAATAATTTTCGTGATGATGCTATCTTATCAAATAGGAATGATGCAACCCATGAGATTGAACAAGGCGAAATTCATTTAACAATGCATGAATGGTTAAGAATCTCAAAGTTTTTGGAAATTAAGAACAAATTAGAACCAGAATGGACAAACATATTGAATGATAAGATATCAATGAAATATCCATTTTGTGTACTAAAGTTCTTATATCATAGGATTAATAAGAATAGTACAAATAGCAATAAATGCTCTTTTCTTGTAGCTGCCGCAATTTGCAAATTTAGCGATTGTTTTAAGTTCAAGTTTATAATGGAAGAACCTGAAACGAATGCAAATAATGTTTTCGTAATTACATATTTTGTCACTGGATCAATTTCAAAAGATCATTTCGCGAATCAAGTATCACAAAGTCGTCATTTAGTAGGCGAGAGAAGGGAAACTATATCTGAACAACTCAAGAATAAAAGTGTTTCAAATTTCCATTATTCTCTGTTCACTAAACCTGACATTTTTACTGCTACAAAACATGGTAACGTTAATTCTTTGCATTCAACTGATGTACTCAGAAAAGTAAAATCCCAACACATGTCAAAATCCAGGTTTAACAATGACATGTGGCAAGACATAGTCAGTACCCAACTATCTTTTAAAAGCACTATTATAGGTGACAAAATGAATGGTTATATTCAAACAATATCCCATACTCCATTCGTAATTCACTTGTATAACGAAGAACAAATCTCTTTATTGAAATACTTGGAAAATAAAAGTTTGACATTTCATCTTGATGCAACTGGCTCGGTCGTTAGAAAGTTAGAGAAGTCTCAAGATAGAATACTCTACTATGCGTTATCTGTTCAACATCCTGAATCCCATGTAAGCCCAATTCCACTTGCAGAAATGATATCAAGCAAACAAACAAATGTGGAAATATCACATTTTCTTAAGCAGTGGCTATATGATGTCAAGAAAGTTACAAATAGTGAAGTTACACCAAGTCAAGTAGAAGTTGATTATAGCTGGGCAATGTTGCACAGTGTTTGCAATAGTTTCAATAAACAAACTCAGATTATCTGACTACATCTTGGCAAGTTATTCATACTCCAAAATCGACCAAACCCCCGAAAACGATCATTCACATATGTTCAGCACACATCATGAACCGCTTAAGCTACAAACTCAGCCGTAAATTTAGAATCGATCAACTACGAAAAAGAAAAGTCATGTTTATAATGGCACGATTTGTTAGCTGTACAGCATTAGACGAACTGAAGCAACTTTTTGTTGCATTATGTATCACAAGTCTAGCTAAAAAGAATTACCCAGAAATTAAGGATTTATTTCATAAGCTTGACAATGCCATTAGCCTAAGTAATGACGAATATAATATTGATCTGGAATATCTGGAAGACCTTGATGAAGAATTAGACAATAATTTGGGAGATAGCAATACCTATAAAACAAGATCACCATTTGGTATCTATTTTCAGAGCGAACTAAACAAATGCACACAATTTATTACTGAATTAGAGAAGAAAAAACGGAACGACCATTGCAAGGAAAACATACACTTTCTACCAAGTCTACCCACATTCTTAGTAACACATTACATGCCCATATGTTCCCTCTGGTCAGGAATCATATTAGGTCCGAATTTATTTCCAAATAGTGCAAGAATTACATTTACAAATGCGGTCGCTGAGAACTGGATGAGAATTGTCAAAATTACAATATTACAAAACGAATCCAAACTAAGGCCGGGAGATTTTATTCGTAAAATACGCGGAGGCATTGTCGGTAGAATCAGAGCATTTCGGTTTGCATTCGAACCATTAAGCGATAAAATTATAAAAAGAAGAAAAATAAATTTCAGAAGCGATGATCAAATAGAAGAAATTTGGGCGAAGAAAAAAAAGAAGCGAAGTTATTTTGAACCTGGAAAGGTTTCAACTTCTCAATCACTATCCAATCGAATCCCTGCCATCCCTCCTTGTTATGAATGCCTATCTACAAGTGATCGAAATCCTTCAGCTGAACATAAACCAATCGGAAAAATGGAGCAATGCATTATGATGATAGCCTTGATGACGAACCTATCTCCGTTGAAGGGATTACATTTTTTTATCACGGGAATTTCAATCCAGTAACACAAAGCTGGCAGAAAGAAAAATGCAAATTTCTGCAAATGACGTATACAAAGGGTGTTTTGTATAAGAACGAAGCTAATGAAAAATCCCTGGAAATTCGACAGCTAATACCTTCGAGAGAGAAAAGAATCTCACCAGATGGTAATTGCCTATTTAGATCACTGTCTTACGTAATTGCAGGGACAGATAGCTATCACCAACAAATAAGAGGGCTCTTTATACAAAAAATGAAAGGAGAATATAGAGAAACATGCTCCAAGTATTGTAACGCTCGAAATGATTTGCTACCCGAAGCCCGTTGCAGCACAATAGAAGAATATCTCAAAATAAGCTTGATGGACCGATTAGGATCTTGGAGTACTGACTTAGAAATATTCTTAGCAGCACAGATCCTAGGTACTGACATTTTTGTCTACAAAGATGAAAGCAAATGTTAGATGAAATTTTCAGGGTATGGGTTCAATGAGAAACATTCTTCTCATAACCTGACAGAGACTAGGATTTACCTGAGATTGTTTAGAGATCATTTTCAACCGGTAATACAGGTGAAAGAAGTTGGAAGCATACAAATTGGATCACAAACCAAATTAATTTGATCATTTAGGATGAAAATGTTAGTTAACGATATTTACATGTACAAGAATTAGCCTTGACATAAATTAGGATAGCGTATTGTGAAATTAGAAGCTATAGAATCATCTAAATGTGTTATATTGTCAGTCAGTAATCAATTCAATAGTTGCACATTGCAAACTAACTATAGTGAGTTAAATAGAAATGTCCATGTTTTGCATCGTCATTGTCAAGTGGTTCTAATCGGTAGGCATTAGATATTAAAATGACACAAAGCTACCTCGCTCGTAATGTTCTGTTTCAAATTTGATCAAGATCCCACAAGGTATTGTGAAACTAGAACAAGTTATACCTTGCTCACTTTGAGCTATACTGAAATCCTATAGAAATTTCATCAAATTTGCATCGTCATTGTCAAGTGGTTTTAATCGGGAGGCGTTAGATATTAAAATAACACAAAGCTACCTCGCTCGTAATGTTCTGTTTCAAATTTGATCAAGATCCTACAAGGTATTGTGAAACTAGAACAAGTTATACTCTGCTCACTTTGAGCTATACTGAAATCCTATAGAAATTTCATCAAATTTGCATCGTCATTGTCATGTGGTTTTAATCGGGAGGCGTTAGATATTAAAATAACACAAAGCTACCTCGCTCGTAATGTTCTGTTTCAAATTTGATCAAGATCCTACAAGGTATTGTGAAACTAGAACAAGTTATACTCTGCTCACTTTGAGCTATACTGAAATCCTATAGAAATTTCATCAAATTTGCATCGTCATTGTCATGTGGTTTTAATCGGGAGGCGTTAAATATTAAAATGACACAAAGCTACCTCGCTCATAATGTTCTGTTTTAAATTTGATCAAGATCCTACGAGGCACTGTGAAACTGGGACTAATTATACCCTGCTCACTTTTCGCTGCTGAACGTGCTGCTAACTTCACACCAATTTTGTTTGTGGATTATTTATTGTTGGACAACTCAAGACATGTCCTCCACGTTATCTATAAGTATTTACCACCAACTCCGATTCCGATGGAACAAATGCCAAAAATTCCCCAATTCAAAATTGAATACGATGCGTTATCAGGATACATGGGCTGGGAAATGTTTATCCAAAATTTCGTGCAGGTATCTGAATTGTTGTTGGAATCAAACTTGCATGCCACATCTTCTGTATTTTCCGATTTAGTCAAATTTCTTCCACAAAATATTTATTTCTATTTGAAAGCGACTTCTCCGAATGAATGGCACTGTTTTCTAAGATCTCTATGTCTCCTCCATTCCATCCAACTAATCCACTTCGACACTAAGGACGTAACTCCAACTCAGTTCTGTTCTACTCACAGAACTGAGTTCGTGTTCTCTCACATACTTAGCTGTGCAGTTAGAATACAAGAAGGATATTTCTACACTATATCCGTACACTGAGATAATCAATGAAATTCAGATGCCATCCGCTACTAAGATTAGCTTAGATCTCATTGGTGCTTGGTTTGATTCTAGTTCTAACATTTTGTCTACTCATATTTTATCATTCTCAAGTTTGAGTTTACGCGATTCTAAATTGTCACATGTTACTGCAGCAGATAGCGAAACAACTAATGTATACAGACTTATTTTTATTGGACTCTCTCTATGATCCCAATGAAATTGGAACTCTGTTACCTCACCTCTACATGGCTACACAACTAAGTGCTCTGCATCTTATTGAGATTCCCGATAAGTGTAAGCAGCAACTACGAACTCTACTACCTCAGCTAACGAACCTACAAGAGATAAGCTAGACCAGTGGTTTTCTGTGTTGGTTGGCTGGCTGAGTGGGTTAGCTGGATGCTGTGTCTCCCCCGTCACTAAAATCCTTGGTTACGCCGGATCAATGTGGTAGTGCTTCCGGAGCCCTTGATAATGAGTACGATGTTTTAGGTTTAAATCTTCCTATATAATATCTCTCCAGCGCACTTGAACATATTAATATGGAATCTGCGCTATATAAATGTATATTGTTATTATGTTGTTATCAGTTAAGAGGAGAACAGAACACAGACACACATCTAAAAACAGTTCAACCTAACAGTCATTATTACCCCGCCTATACCAGGAATGTGTTGCGTCATTTCCTGTTTAAGCCATTTTGGGCGGGGAAGTCATATAAATTTGGGGTCCAGACTATAAATAGAACTTAGTGGAGCCATAGGCAAAAGACTTCCACGTGCCAAAAATCAGCTTTCTGTGCATGGCAGTTTCTTCAATCAATTCATTACAGAGACATACACATTAATTGAGTTTTAATACTTAAGTAGTAAGGATAATAAATCCTTTATTGAAGTAGACCTGATTGATAAGATGATCAGTATGAGAAAAAAGGCCCTCACAGGTGAGATGTGCTTCTACATTTTTAGGAAAATGACAATATTCCATACTGTGTACTCATCCAATAAAGTGAAAGCATACTCCTATCGCATCTGAGGGCTTTTATCGATACGTATAAATTTTACACACGCATCGCGTATCCTCTAATAATATAGCAGCCGGCCTGCAAGAGCGATTATTAATTTTTAGCCCCATTTTTCCTGATTTAAATAATTATTTAAAAATAAAAGATCTTTCAATTAACGCAATAATGGAAAAAGGCAACAATTAACTATAACCGTTTCTAATTCAAAGGCAAACAAATAAATCAAGCATTCTAGGGGGAGGACTCTTTTTCGAGGAGCTTAGCAGTCCAGGCCGTAATAGTCAGCATTTACCGAATTGGTAAATAGACGTTGGACATTATACCCACCAAATTTATTTATTATTTATTTATAAATTTCAGGGTTGATAAAAATCATGATTTTTTATTGCTTTTTGCAATTCATTTCACATTTTGGAATATTATTTTGCTAATAAATCCACAATATTGAGAATCAGATAGTTTAATAGCATATCATCGATTTAATTTTGCTTGAATTCAGCATGTTTATGATTAATTGCAATAGGAAAATGTAGTAGAGAAAATTAGTACGAAGTTTTATATAGACAAGCGCGCTTCGCTTGCTTGCGCTGCGCGGCTGGCGGACACTTTGTGCCCGCCGAAGGCTCCCTTCGGTCGCCTGGAGGTGATATTGGTTAATTAAAAGGGAGGTATCATCTCTAAATATGTCCATCTTAGTTTTAAAATCGATATCCTCGAAAAAACACCAAATTTGTCAATTTTTAAAATTTTGATGAGTAATGATGACGTCATAGCAAAGTGATGAGTCATCATTTTTTGATGATAGTTATATCATATGTGAGGTATGTTAGTATACAGATTCTATTAAAATTTCAGCCTTCTATCTCCTATAATGGCTGAGTTATGCCCGAATAACTGTGTTGCTTAACTTTTAAAAATGTGACAATGACGTCATAATTCCATGATGAGTAGACATTTTCGTTTGAGCTCAGAACTTACTGGAGCCATAGCCAAAAGACTCCCACATGCCAAAAATCAGCTTTCTACGCCTGGCAGTTTCTTCAATCAATTCGTTACAGAGATATATATATCCTTACTATTAAAACTCGATTAATATTTGTATATATATATATATACAAGCGCGCTTCGCGCTTGCTTGCGCTGCGCGGCTGGCGGACACTTCGTGTCCGCCGGAGGCTCCCTTCGGTCGCCTGGAGTCACATTGGTTAATTATAAGGGAGATAACATCTCTAAATATGTCTGTTCTACTGTGCTAATCGATATCACTCGAAAAATCACCAAATTTGTCAATTTTAAAATTTTTGATGCGTAATGATGACGTCATAACAAAGTGATGAGTCATCATTTTTGGATGAAAGTCGCATCATATATGAGGTATGTTAGTATACATATTCTATTAAAATTTCAGCCTTCTATCTCCTATAATGGCTGAGTTATGCCCGAATAACTGTGTTGCTTAACTTTTTAAAATGTGACAATGACGTCATAATTCCATGATGAGTCGACATTTTCGTCTGAGCTCAGAACTTACTGGAGCCATAGCCAAAAGACTCCCACATGTCAAAAATCAGCCTTCTGCGTCCGGCAGTTTCTTCAATCAATTCGTTACAGATATATATATATATATATATATATATATATACAATCATCGAGTTTTAATAGTAAGGATATATATATATATATATATATATATATCTGTAACGAATTGATTGAAGAAACTGGCGGGCACAGAAGGCTGATTTTTGGCATGTGGGAGTCTTTTGGCTATGGCTCCAGTAAGTTCTGAGTTCAGAGCAAAATGTCGACTCATCATGGAATTATGACGTCATTGTCACATTTTTAAAAGTTAAGCAACACAGTTATTCGAGCATAACTCAGCTATTATAGGAGATAGAAGGCTGAAATTTTAATAGAATATGTATACTAACATACCTCATATATGATGCGACTTTCATCCAAAAATGATGACTCATCACTTTGTTATGACGTCATCATTACGCATCAAAAATTTTAAAATTGACAAATTTGGTGATTTTTGAGTGATATCGATTAGCACAGTAGGACAGACATATTTAGAGATGCTCTCTCCCTTATAATTAACCAATGTGACCTCAGGCGACCGAAGGGAGCCTCCGGCGGAAACGAAGTGTCCGCCAGCCGCGCAGCGCAAGCAAGCGAAGCGGGCTTGTATATATACAATCATCGAGTTTTAATAGTAAGGATATATATATATATATATATATGTAACGAATTGATTGAAGAAACTGCCGGGCGCAGAATGCTGATTTTTGGCATGTGGGAGTCTTTTGGCTATGGCTCCAGTAAGTTCTGAGTTCAGAGCAAAATGTCGACTCATCATGGAATTATGACGTCATTGTCACATTTTTAAAAGTTAAGCAACACAGTTATTCGGGCTTAACTCAGCCATTATAGGAGATAGAAGGCTGAAATTTTAATAGAATCTGTATACTAACATACCTCACATATGATGCGACTTTCATCAAAAAATGATGACTCATCACTTTGTTATGACGTCATCATTACGCATCAAAAATTTTAAAATTGATAAATTTGGTGATTTTTCGAGTGATATCGATTAGCACAGTAGAACAGACATATTTAGAGATGTTATCTCCCTTATAATTAACCAATGTGACTCCAGGCGACCGAAGGGAGCCTCCGGCGGACACAAAGTGTCCGCCAGCCGCGCAGCGCAAGCAAGCGCGAAGCGCGCTTGTATATATATATATATATATATATACAATCATCGAGTTTTAATAGTAAGGATAGATTGAGCATTCTGTAGATAAATACAATCTTGGCCGCCTTATCAATTCCAAGTCTATTCCTTATGTTGGAATGTATCTAGTCAAATTTTGAAAATATCCGCTCAACTCCTGCGCTTGATGCCAGAGCTGAATAATTTAATTTTTGATTGTAAAAATAATGTGTGATCATTATAATTCGAATAGAGTGGAGTCTCGTTAATACGAATCAGGGAACCTTCAAAACTTGAACGTATTATCCGGAATTCGTATTACCCGAAGTTAATTTCATGCATTCGTACAGGCTGGGGAATCAAACCTTGTTCGCTTTAACCGGTATTTTACCTTATCCGTGTTCGTATTAGCGAGAGGCTACTTTACTTTATTATATGATTTAAATCATGATTTTTATTAATAAAAATCATTGATTTAAATCATGATTTAAATCAAACAACCCTGCCACCAATTAACTACATTTCACCCACTTTCATTACAATGTGTGTCTATAATTGTAATAAACGTAATTGAAACCCTTCTATTAATAATTATAACATGATAATTTCGTATTTAATAAATAATGATATGTAGAAGAAGATAAGAATAAAAGTTTGTAGAAGAATAGAATAAAATAGAAAAAGTTTTTTTTAAGTCCCTATGATAGGATAAATAGAACTAAAAGAAATTAGTCGTTCATCTAATAACTAAGTGAAAGGTAAGGGTTAGCGATTTATAAGGAGGGAAGTAGAAAATGCCAACTCTTGGCATCCAACTATTTCATTTTGATTCATATCTTCAATTGCGTCCATTCTAAAAGCAAGAAAGCAATCTTCGACCATCAATTCGTTAGTACATATATCTTTACGTTTAATCTCGTTCAAATCATCTCTGGAGAAGTAAATAATTATATCAGGGGAGTTGCTATCTGAAGTAAATCCAGAGGAGAGCTGGTGCTGAGAATCCATTTGAAATACAACACTCCTATTGTTCCGAATAACCCAATAATTAAACACTACACTGCTGCTCAAAACTGTTTCATCGAAGTTGAGCACCAAAACTCCTAAATCAAGATCCATCGTGAAATTGTATAGAGAAGGAGAAGTTATGTCCATAGTGTAATTTGCTACTCGTAAGGTAGCGATCGATAGAGTATTCATGTTCATATCAAGAATTGTATTTTCTCCGACAGCTATATAAGTTGTCGATACATTTATAGCCAGATTTTGAAAAGATTTGATTGAGTTTAGATCATTTCTAGTCAATGAAAATGTAAACTCAGGCCCATTAGAAGATACAGAAACATATTGGCCAGAAAGTATAAATATCTCTCCTGAGAGATCGAGTGAAGAAGAGATGGTTATTTGAGAGGTATCAAGACTTGAAGTGTTAACTGATTCTGATAATCTAAATGTAATCGTTCCGACGTCCATGTCCAAATCGAATGAGTCAAGAACAGGCTTAACTGAATCTGGAGTAAAGGTATCCACTTGAAAATGCATGACAATAGGGATGCAATTATTAAATACGTCCCTTATGAAGCACCTTGAAAACAAAAAGGTATTCGCTTTAGAAGTAGCCAAATCATTTCTGATCTTGATTTCATTTAAATCATTGAGTGATATTTTGACCCGCATAACATTGGAATCTGATGAAGTTAGAACAGTGCTAGTCTCTAGTTGGTAGAAACTATGATAGGCCTGAGATGTATTGGAAGAGCCATTAGATAACGCAATGATGTTTGGAAGAAATGATTGATAACTCACAGTCTCTGAAAAGGAAAAAACAATTTCTTCGGTCGTAAGGTCTAATAAGAACGATTCCAATTCAGGTGGAATACTATCTGGAGTAAAGGAAGACACAGGTAAGGCTGATATTCCAGCGAGTCTCATGTTAGCAAAGTTTCCATTAACATCTTGAATTGCTAGATCAGAAAGGGTAATGAATGCAGTTGAGCTTGAGAGAGCTATTTTCTCAATTTTTAAAACGTTTGTATCATTACGGCTGAGGGAGAGAAGAAGTGCTGAGCTTAATGCAGTCGACGAGACAGTGGTACGGGATGAGAGTATGTGCACCTTTGATGATTGGACACCAGAAGTAGTCTGTAAATTGATCGCGGAAATATTCAAAGTTATCGGATCTATGATTTCATCAAATTGAAGCGTAAGGATGTTGGAAGTGAGATTAAGCTCCCATGAAATCAAGTTAGGTCCAGTTGAGTCATCGATGAATTGAGTTACTCGGAGTGCGTTGTTCGAGGTTATAGGCACAACTCTATTCGACGATAGGTCTTGCACGAGCGAGTCTGTGTGAGACAAGAAAGTGCTAGTATTAGACCTCAATAAGGATGAAAGTTCTTTCATTGCATTTATATCAAATTGAGTAAGGTTAATCATGACCATTAATCCATTAGAAGTACTGATGGTTCCATCAGTAAGTTTGTAATTTTGTGTCCCTTGCAAGTTGGATTCAGTTGAAGAGAATGTGATGGAAGTAAGGTTTAATGTTGAAGCTTTAATAGGTTCATCAAAGTTCAATATCAACTCACCTCTATTAAAGTTTAATGCGAATGCTGTCAGCTTTGGTCTTACAGTATCACGGAAATAACTGCTCATGGAGGTGCATTGGGATTGCATCAAGTTGTAATTGGCAGATTGCGCAGTATCTTGGATGGTATTTGCCATAATTGTAATGCAGGTTGTGTTTGCACTAGTTGCCAATTGAGTATTTAGTTTTATTTGATCCAGGTCGATTTTCAGGAGATAAATATCTAATCCAGTGCTCAGCGAAGTTGAAACTTGGCTCTCTCCAGTCAAGAGGTAAAATTCAGATTCCCCGACTAGAAGACTCCTCTTCAGTTCTATTCTACTGGAAATGACGGTGTCTGGGACGATTATCTCGTCGAAGGTGAGAGATAGTCTTCCATCAGTGAGATTAAGTCCCACTTCTAATAACCTAGGCGGTGAAGAATCGGCAGTATATGTCTCAGCGATGCGAGCATTTCCGTTAGAAATCTCTATGAGGGAAAGTCCCACAAAATCGTTAATAAGCTCATTCGTTGCGCTTAGATATGTTGTCGATAAATTTGAAGCAAGAGACGTCAACTTTTTTATTTCATTCAAATCTTCCGTGCTAATTCGAATAAGAATCTTCGTTAACGATTGCATTGTTGAATTTCCTCGAGCGAGCTGATGAGAAGAAGAATCTGAGGCACCAGCAGATTGAATTTGGATAGAAGAGATGTCTAAGCTAGAAATATTAACTACTTCTGAGAAAGAGAGGGATAACTCTCCTAGATTCAAATCGAACTCGTGAGAGAGCAGGCGAGGCCGAGAGGTGTCAGGGACATAAAGGGAGACCCCCAAAGAGTCGAGAATGTTAATCGCGCGATATTGGTTGTTAGCAGAGTCTGTTACAGTGCCTAGTTGTAAGGTGAGGTAGGTTGAAGTGTTAGATACAGCTAATAGAGCTAAATATTTTATTTGATCAACATCAACTTGTTCAAGATTGATAGAAATGACCGTTGGATTGGAAACATTTGCCGATCCTCCGGTAGCCATACCGCCAGTGATAGAGTGTGCCTGAGACTGTAGAGATCGATTGTGGTGAAGCGTTATCGTATTTGAGAATAGTTGCAGTGGCATGACAGTCTCAGAAAAGGTAAGCGTAAGAAGGAAGGCGTCTAAATCTAATCCAAAAGACAGCAGAATCGGAGGGGTAGTATCCTGGGTAAAGTTACTTGTTAAGATAATATCGGGACAGAGAGAGTTATCTGCCATATCGGAAAATGATAGCGCACTCATATTTAGTAAAGTATTCGAGCGGTCAGATGCCAAGTTAGAATAGAACTTAATCTGATCCAAATCCATCTGAGATAAATCTATTTTTATAATAGTTCCATCACTTGATCGAGTAGCGGCATTTTTTAGTTGATACCTAGTTGAGAGAGTTGAATTAGCTGATATGAAAGTAATTCCATTCGGATTAAGAGAAGAGGAGTTTATTGTTTCATCGAAAGTGAGAAATAGTGAGCCGCTGTCAAGGTCAAATGTATAATATAACACACGAGGGCAGGTAACATCTCGATCAAAAGAAATAGCTTGAATTGCATTAGAATCAGGTCTCTGAACGACAGGGTTTCCAAAAGTATCTAGGATGAGATTTTCAGGATAGCTGAGGTAGAGATTGTCTCGCGAAGTGGCCAAGGATGTTAACAATTTAATCTCATTTAGGTCTCCAGGATTTATGAGAAAAGAAATGGTCGTGAAATCTATGAAGGAAAGTAAGGATATATTGTATTCCAATGAATAAGAAATTATCGTGCTAGTGCTATTCTCTTGCAGAATTAGTGATCTATGATTAAGAGAATAAATGTTTGGTGTTTCCGAGAAAGAAATTTGAAACAGTCCGGTGTTCAGATCAAAAGAGAAATTTTGAATATCAGGAGCAGTAATGTCACGGAGGAACCATGAGACTCTAACAGCATCTGTTGAAGAGATTGGTGTCAGGGGATTTGAATTCATGTCCAATACAGCCGAGGAAGTGACAGTGATAAACGTAGAGTTAACGTCTTCAGCAAGATTCGCAATACTCTTTATGTGATTAAGATCAAAGTTTGAGAGGTAAATCACAATGATATTACTATTCAATTGAGACGCAATGGAAGAAGTCAAGGCTAGCGAATTTAAACTCTGATTCTGGAGAGACTGCAATGAAATTGCTGGGATTCGGAAGGAAGAAGCATTCACAGTCTCACTGAACGTAAGATTGAGCAACCCTGAGTTCATGTCAAGAGAAAATGAATCCAGAGTAGGAGGAGTCATGTCAGCGGTGAAATTAGAAACTTGTAGAGCAGTAGCGTTGTTGATTGGATTGACGTCATTTCCATTCATGTCCTTGATCGCGTCTTCAGTTATTACCAGGAACGAATTACTTCCATCAGTGGCTAGGGTGTCGTAAAATTTAATCGCATTCAAATCATAGTTAGATATCATTACTGTAATGCTAACAGAGAAAGACGAATTGGAATAAGATTGAGAACTAAGAGAATGCCACACTGAATCCAATCTTCTTGAAGAATACAGACTAATCTGTCCGACCAAAAGTGAAGATGCGTTTATAGTTTCACTAAAGTAAAGCTGCAATAATCCCCTGTTCAAATCTAAACTAAAAGCATTGAGTGAAGGCCTGATTTTGTCAGGGTAAAAACCAGCAGCTTTGAGAGGAGAAAAGAGTGGAGTAACAGGGTTGCCGTTCGTGTCAGATATTAAATCTGATGAGAAAGTAATGAAAGTGGAATTTAAAGAAATAGCCAACTCAGTATTCTCCTTGATTATATTTAGGTCCGGATTAGTCAGTGACAGCTCAAAATAAATATCATTTGTCTGATTTATCACGTGCCCTCCAGTTAAATAGAGAAGTGAAGAGATGTTGTTAGTAAGAACTATTTGCGAAGCGAACAGAGATTTCAAGTTTATTGGTTCATTAAAGGTTAGTGCTAATATTTCAGACGTTAAATTGAGAGAAAATTCGGTTATATCGGGAGCAGTCGAGTCATTAAGGTACTGGGATACAGATAGCGCATTAGCCGGGGTGATAGAAACGAGTGCATTACGATACATATCCTGCGCTGTTTCATTAGAAACTGTAATAAAAGTGTTTGTTCTCATAGTGGCTAGTGAAAATAAAATCTTTATTTCATTCAAGTCAACTTCATTCAGTGTAAATGAAATTGTAGGGTCGTCAGAATCCTCTGTCAGCAAGCCACCGGTCAAAGAATAGGAAGTGGAGTTACTTCCTGCGCGATTCATATTCTGCAATGCTATCGTTTCTGGTCTGAGAGAAGAAGAGTTGATTGTCTCATTAAAGTATAGAGTGATTACGCCGGAATTGAGATCCAAGTCAAAAGCGAAAAGATTTGGATTACTAATATCTGGATAAAGTGTAGACACCATTTTAGCGAAAGAAGATGATATATTAACTACTTGGTTGTTATCCATGTCTTTGATCAAATCACTACCAAAGCTTATATAAGTATTAGACAGAGAAGTAGCGAGCTGAACGATTCTTTTGATGTTGTTTAGGTCTGATTGGAGAATGGAAACCGATACAAGTGGCTGATTGTAAGCTGTCATATCAAACCTAGGATCAAAAGGAGCAGAGAAAGCTGCTCCCTGGAGAGAGTAGCCAAATAGTGTAGATGTGGAATTCATTTGTAGAAGTATTGAGTTGGGGGAGAATGGACTGATATTCACTACTTCACTGAATGTCAGTATTAGCATTCCAGTATTCAAATTGAGCGAAAAAGATACAAGAATCGGCCTTGCCGTATCTGATATATAACTGCGTACTTGCAAGCTGGAATTATTGATAGGAAGTATGCCATTGGAAGACATATCTGCTACAAATCCAGAATTGATTATCAAGAAGGTATTCGCTTCTCTGGTTGCAAGCTGCTCGCGTTTCTTTATTTCGTTAAAGTCTTCGTCTGTGATAGTGAAAAGTAGAACGGGTCCACTCGAATTAGTAGTGAAGGTAGATTGAAGAGTATAAAATAAATCGCTTGTGTTTAGAATTGGAGGATTTTGATGTACGAGTGACAGTCGGGAAACGTTGAGAGATGAAACATTTACAGTTTCAGAAAAGTAGAGCGATAGAGTTCTTGAATTAAGGTTGATGTCAAATGAAAATAATCGTGGATTTACGTTATCAGAGATGAACACTGACGCGTTTAAAGTAGAATTGGCAGCTATTGCTTGAATGGGATTATCAAACGTGTCATTTATAAACTTAGATGATATAGAAATAAAGGTGTTAGCTAGACTTGTTGATAGTTCTGATAATTGTTTAATAGAATTTAGGTCTGAAAGGCCGAGATATAAAATTAAAGCATCGGAGTCTGTCGAGTTCGAGAAAGTGACAGAGGTGAGGGTATACGTTTCAGAGCTGTCATTTCTCTGAGAGTGGAATGTCAACATAGTCACATCAAGTGTTGCTACTGATATCGTTTCTGAAAAGTTCAGTAAAAGAATTCCATCTGTGAGGTCTAGTGAGAAGCTAATTAGAACAGGTGGCGTAGTGTCAGGGACGTATGTGGACACTCTTAGCGTGTTTACTCCGTTCTTCAGCTCCTGAACTCGCTGATTGCTCTTATCCACAATCGCACTGCTCTCGATGGCGAGATAAGTGAAGTTTTCCAATCGAGCAATTCTTCTTTGTTTTAAAACGTTCAAGTCCGAATTGATGAGTTGGAGATAAGCGATAGTGCTATCCCCCAGCACGAACAGATTGCCGTCAGTAAGAGAGTATCTATTGCTCGAGAGGGTGACATTAGCCGCCTTTTGAAAAGTGATACTTTCAAACATGACACTCGACACATCAACAGTTTCGGGGAAGGTGAGGCTTAAGATCCCTTCGTCCATATCGAGACCAAAACTAACAATAACTGGCATCGTCGTATCGTTAATGAAAAAGATTGCTTGAATTGGTGAAAATAGAGAATTAACTGGATTATTATTAATATCACGTACGAGATTCGAGGCTACGTAGAGGAACGAGGTACTCCTGTTGACAAACAGAGCATCAATACGCTTGATTTCATTGAGGTCGTCATCAGATAAATTAACTAGAAGCATCAAATCATCAGTATTGTTAGCGAAAGCATCTTTTACGCTGTAAGATTGGGAAATTGATTGGTTTGGGGAGTAAGCTAGAAATATACTATTTGTGACATTAAAACTGGAAGTTAGAACAGGTTCATCGAAGTTGAGAGTGAGAACTCCCGAATTCAGATCCACCATAAAAGATATTATATTCGGGTTCACTTTGTCACTGGTAAATGATCTCGCGCGAATCGGAGAAAATTGAAGATTGGGATTGGGCATTAAAGCCATATCCAAAATAGAATCATTCAAGAGTACGAGATAGGTATCGTTGATTGAAGTGGCAAGTTGTCTGTTCAGTTTAAGAGCATTAATGTCATCTCGATTTATCGTCACTGTCACAAGAGTAGAATTATTCTCAGAAATATTTCTATATGTCGAACTAAAGGCAAATGAATTAGAAGAGATAATATCTGACAAAAGTCTTATCCGAGAAAGGCTGAGACTCTGCACATGAACTATTTCATCGAATGTAAGTGTCAGAATATCGAAATTTAAGTTGAAAGCAAACGACAATAGCAAAGGTCCCTCAGTGTCAGGGAAATAGTTCTCCGCTCTCGTAGCTGCAAACGCAGAGATAGGGATTATTTGGTTGTCGTTCATGTCTGTAAGGAAGCTAGAAGTGAAACTGATAAAAGTATTATCAGGACTGGTTGCTAACCCTGGCAAAACCTTCAATGAGTTGGCGTTGGTAATTCCAAGAATAATATGAGTATTAGGACTGTCTATTAAAGAAATGTTGGAATTCTTATTTTGGAGGGAAATATTACTTCCAGTGGTATTGGCGCTGGATTGTAAGATAATAGTGGATATGTTGAGACTGGAAGCAAGAATCGTCTCAGAAAAATTTAAGGAGAGTAGAGCAAGGTTCATGTCGAGGCTGAACTCGACCAAATAAGGTCTCACGGCATCTTCTATATAAAGCGATGCTTGAAGTGAATTTGATTTTGAAATAGAGTTCACAAAATTCCAATTCATATCAGTAATAACATCTGACTGTAATGATAAAAATGTATTATTGATGTCTGTGGCCAGGTAATTTAGCTTTTTAATGTTGTTAGAATCATTAATTCCAAAAATGATAACAATAGAGTCATGATTTGCAGAAGTTGAATAGGATTCGGATAGAGTAAAGCAAGTAGACTCGTTCAAACTGCTGATAGTTTGGGACGGGCTTAAAGTGATGCCTGATACTTGTAGAGTAGACGTACGAACAATCTCAGAGAAATACAGGATGAGCTCGCTGGAGTTAAGATTGAGGGTGAACCTCACTAAGATTGGGCTGGTAACGTCTGGGACGTATTTATCGGCAATCAGAGCTGAATCAGGATAAATTGCGTTAACTCTGTTGTTATTCATATCTTTAATTATATCAGTCGTAAAAGAGAGATATGAGTTGGTCAGGTTAGTAGCCAGTGAAGAGATGCGTTTAATTTCATTTAAGTCGCTGTGACCAATTTGAATTATAATCGAAAAATTATTCATTGAGACTGTAATACTGGCAGGGGTCAGAGAATAAAAAGTGGTAGTAGGTTGAAAGGGAGAAGAATTTTGAAGTGTTAGTAGTGACACATTTAAAGATGAAACGCGCACAGTTTCTGAAAATGTGAGGTGTAGCAAACCAAGATTCATATCCAGTATGAAAGAGATGAAATTAGGGTTGGTTTTGTCTGAAGTGAAGGAGGCTACTGGTAGAGGAGATTGTGAAATGACTGGAACCAATAGATTTCTGTTCATGTCCAATACGCCTCTTTCTAAAGCAGAGAGAAAGGTAGTGGATTTGGATGTTGCCAGTATAGGAATCCTTCGAATCTCATTGCTGTCTATTAATGAGATATTAAGATATATAATAGGGCGATTACTGGCACTCAAATTCCCGCTGGTGAAGGTATATGAAGAAGAATTCAAATAGGAAGAATTTTGAGAACTATGAATCGTAAAAAGATTTGGCATAAGGGATGATACGTTCACTGTTTCAGAGAAATATAAAGTTAGGACATTCGAATTTAAGTCCAAATCAAAACTCTCTAAAACTGGAGAAATAAAATCTCCGAAAAAGTTAAACACTTTTATTGGGCTCGACCTTGTAACTTCAACTAACAAATTCCTATTCATATCTCTAATAGTGTCCTTAAGAGCAGAAATATAAGTATTATTAGCTTCTGTCGCCAGTAACGGGATGCTCTTAATAGCATTTAAATCTGTTAAGGATAAATAGACAGCTATTACATTGTCGTAAACAAAAGAGGAGCGACCCTCTGTAAGACTATAAGAATTTTCCAAAAATTGATCATGGAAGGATAATTCTGAGATGATAAATGAACTTCCGTTAACAGTCTCGTCAAAAGTCAAAATTAAGAGTTCTGATGTCAGATTGAGAGAGAAGGAAAGTAATAGGGGGCTGGTTGTATCAGAGCTAAAGTTAGCAGCCATGAAACTTGAGGAATTAAGTACAGGAGAAACAGAGTTCTCCATCATATCTGATGCCAAAATTGCAGAATAAGAAATAAACGTATTCAAACGGCTTGTAGCGAGAGTAGGTCGAGCCTTTAGGGCATTAAGGTCGGTATGGTTAATGAAAGTGACTAGAGTTGTAGAATTTTGCAGTGACGAAGTACCATACTTGAGAGGATATGATATGGTTTGATTGGACAAGAAACGCGAATTGTGAAGTATGATATTGCTAGGAGTAAAGCTGTCAGCTCTAATTATCTCATCAAAAGTGAGAATAATTTGGCCTACATTTAGATCGAGTGTAAAATTGAGCAGGAAAGGAGAAGTTTTGTCAGCTATATAAAGCCAGGCTTGTATAGCTTTCTCGTGAGTAATTGCTAACACATCTCTCCCAAATACATCGTCAAAAGAGTCTGCCCTCATACTGAGGAAGCTATTGGTAATAAGCGTCGCTATATAAAAATTTAGTTTTATTTCATTCAAATCAAGAGTCGATAGCTGCAAAGTGATGTAATAGCCATCTTCACTCTCAGTAATAGTTGAGCTAGAAAGTGAATGCATAAATTCTAAATCAAGAATTTGAGACTGTTGGATTGTAAACACGTTTGAATAAAGAGTGGATGACCTTATGATATCATTAAAAGTAAGGTTAAGCAGTCCAATGTTCATATCCAAAGAAAATGCGACAAGTGATGCCCTCGTATCATCAGGAACTAGCCGAGTAGATTGCAAGGACACTGAAAGAGGAATGGTCTGAACGATGTTGCCGGTCATATCTCTAATCCCATCAAACTGCACACGTATATAAGTATCATCTCGCGTAGTCCCAAGCAAAGAAGAGAGTTTAATGTACCGAATATCTTGCTGAGTAAGGTAGATGGAAATAATCATCGTCCCGTTATAATTAGTACTATCAACTATATATCCACCTGAGAGAGTGAGATAGTCATTCGGAGCAGAGGTGTCAGAAACTAAGGTGAATTTGGAAACGTTAAGTGTAGATATTCTGATGGGCTCATCGAACTGCAAAGTCAGACTATCTGAATCCAGGTCCAATGAGAAGGAGTCGATAGTTGGCGGGGTCATGTCTCTCGTGTAATTCGAGGCTCTCAGTGCTGAACTTGGTAGGAATCCGTTTATGTTGTTGGGTGAACGTTTGGCCAGATCTGTGATTAAATTATCACTAAAATAAACAAAAGTATTCGAAGTAGATGTTGCTAAAGTATCAATAGATTTTAGCATATTGACATCCTCCAATGCTAGATTCAGGGAGATTAGGATGCCATCATCGCTAGTTGAATAGCCACTAGTCAACATGTGCGAAAATTGAGAATTTGAAAAAGAAACATTGTTTTGGAATATTAGAGAAGATGGGTTGAGAGAAGCGACACTGACAGGCTCGTCAAATGTTAGAATAAGGAGATCAGAGTCAAGATTAATTGAGTAAGTGAGTAAATTGGGAGAGGTAGTGTCATCTATGAATGAGACTGATGCTATTGCATTGGAAGATGGGATAATGTTGACCGCATTATCTGCCATGTCCAATACAAAACTGTCGGAAAATGAAAGCCAGCAATTGTTTTGGTCAGAACAAAGTCCAGGAAAGAGCTTAATAGCTTGAATATCTGGTAGAGTTAGTTTAAATTTAATGGTATAGGATGGAGAAGAAATTACAGTCCCGCCAGTTAACCTAAAGTAAGATTGAGGAGTTCTGAAGAATGACTGAAGAGAAATCTTGGTTAAATTAACGCTGGTGATGTTAATCGTTTCGTCCAGAATTAAGGTAATTGTACCGTTATTAAGATCAAATTCACTAAATTGTAGAACAGAGGGTGGAGTGTTATCATCTACAAAAACGCTGGCAGAAAAACCACAACCTTCAAATACAGGTTCAACTGGATTACTATTCAAATCGAAAATGCGATCCCCATTAAATGTTAAGCAACAGTCAGCAGCTTTATTATCATCAGTACATAATGATGCAAATTTGATGTCGTTTAAATCTTGTTGAGTGAGATAACAAGTGAAGAATGTTTGATCAATGCTAGTGCACTGACCTCCAGTCAGAGTGTGGTTGTAAATAGATGTGGTGTTGGACACATTTGAATAAATTCTGCTATAGTAACAACAATCTAGGAGAGTTAGTTGTTGGATTCGTAAAGATGAAATTGTAATTGCTTCGCTAAAATTTAATCCAAGTTTCCCAACGTCCATATCGACCTCAAATGTGTTGAGAATGGGGTTAATTCTATCAGAAGTAAAATTAAACGCATTGAGGGCGTTTACTGGGAATATCTCGAGAACATCATTATTATTCATGTCTCTTATCCCACCTGGCATAAATGAGAGGAATGTTGTATTCAGTGAGGTAACGAGGGTAGGCATCAACTTCAAATTATTCAGATCATTGAAAGTGAGCTGGAGGGTAAGTATGTCACTGTTAAACTGAGATATTGTACCGCCGGTGAGGGTATAGGTAGCGACATCATAAGAAGAGTTTGAGCGGTTCTGAAACGTAATCGCACCCGCAATCAGAGACTGAAATTGCACAACTTCTGAAAACGTGAACACTAATTCAGCGAGAGAGAGGTCAAGAGAATAGTTGAGGAGAACAGGCGCTGTTGTATCTGGAATATATTGAGTTACTCGATTCCCTCCACCATTCAATATTGGTTCTACCAAATTATCATTCATGTCCGTAATAAAAGAAGAACTGAATGTGATATATGTCGATTCGGGGCTGATTGCAATATTGGTATCTAGTTTTATAATATTTAAGTCTGCAGTATCAAAATAAATATTAATGGTTGAACTATTGACTTCAGATGCGCGAGAATTCTGGAACCAGATGCCATATATAGAATTTGGGAGATGCTGCAAATATAACTGCGATATGTTAAGAGAAGAAATCTTGATAGTTTCTGAAAAGTTAAGCGTCAAATGACCGTCCCCGTCCAGGTCTAAATCAAATGATGTTAGATAAGGTCTGACCCTATCCGGCCAAAAGCTAGATGGAGGTAGTGGCGACGAGGTAGGAATATCACGTATTGGATTCCCAAACATATCTTGCACAGTTAAATTAGAAATAGACACAAATGTATTGTTGATAGAGGTAGCAAGAGAGTAGAGCTGCTTGATCCGATTGAGATCGGTAACTGAGAGAATGAGAATTAAAACAGGAGAATTTTCAGAGAGTGTGCTTCTGAAACCAGACAGAGCATAGTGCTGTACAGTAGAAATGCGATCATATGACACTGGTTGGGAAAGCAATGTGATTTGCTCTATCGAAAAAGTAGTAATGTTAATAGTCTCTGAAAAAGAAAGATATAACACTTCTGAACTCAAATTGAGTGAAAATGCTATCAATTGGGGACTTACTGAATCAGTAGTAAAATTGGATACTTTCAATGGGAAGTTTGTAGGAATTCCCTGGACAATATTTCCAACATAATCTGAAATTGATTCAGATGGGAAAGATAGATACGTATGGTTGGAATCTATCAGTAAATCAGTTAGACTTTTGATATTATTAATATCTTCGGACCCAATATTGATCTTGATGATCGGGTTGTCTGGAGAAGTCGAATGGGAGGCAGAAGTTAGGGTATAAGATTCATAGTATATTCTTACAGGAATTTCTACGCTCTGGAAACTTAGTATTTCAGTGGAAATGGTGCTGGTTAGGACAGTCTCAGAGAAAAATAGAGTAATACAATCAGTGGAGAGATCAACATTATATGAAGCAAGATAGGGCTTAGTTGTATCAGGTATAAATGTCATTGGAGCAGTGGCGTTGATCGAGTCGATTTGAGGCAGAATAGATATCGCTGTCATATCATAGATAGTACCGGGAGGAAACACAAGCCAACTTGTTAAATTGCTAGAGCCAATGCCTCTGCTCTTAATTCTGTTCAAATCAGTATCTGTGACCAGAAAAGAGAGAGAAACATTGTTATCTGAAGAGATAAGGGTCCCGTCTGTAAATGTATAAGAAAAAAGAGTTAGGTTTCTAACTGAAGGAGAACTTTGAAGAGTAAGTTTAGAAAAGTTGAGAGAAGTAACATTCACAGTTTCAGTAAATTGTAAACTGAGAATACCTTCATCCATGTCCAGACCAAACCTGGCCAATGCTGGGCCAGTTTTATCGTTCCTGAAAGAAATAGCTTGAAGCGCATTGCCATTTTCAATCGGGGCGAGCTGGTTACGATTCATATCTTGAATGAAACTTTCCTCAACCACTATGTAGGAAGTATCTCGGCTAATAAAAAGTTGATCTTTACGTTTAATTTCATTCAAATCGAAGTTATTAAGATTAATGACAACTTGGAGACCGTTAGAATTGAGAGTGCTTCCGCCTGAAATCCTTACTTCATCATTCGTAGAGGTTGAGATTTTGTCATTCTGAAGCAGCAATCCCATTAAGTATATGCTGGAGACATTCACAGGTTCATTAAAATTTAGAGTTAATGTACCAAAATCTAAGTCTACAGTGAAGTTCAGTAGTTGGGGCGATGTCAAATCAGGAAAAAATTGGCTGACAGGCAAAATTGTATATCTATTAGGATTCGCAATCAAGCTGGTGTCAGTAAATGTATTATTTTGCATATAAATGTACGTATTAAATACACTTGTAGCGAGATTGGTAAGCAGTTTAATAGCGTTAAGATCAAAATCAGATAAGCGTATGTCAACAATATAGGAGTCTTCTAGTGATATCACATACGAATTGGTCAGTGAGTATGTGCTAACACTAAGGGACGAATTGAGAGTATAAAATGAATTGCTCAATAGAGATATTCGATTTATCGAATTGGAGGAAATATCAATAATCTCATCAAAAGTTAGGGAAAGGAGTTCGCTAGTAAGGTTGAGCGAAAAGTGATCAAGAGTTGGAGTAGTAGTGTCAGGTATATAATTAGACACGAGTATGGCGGAATGTGCTGGAATCGGAACTATGGGATTAGAAAAAGTGTCGTTAACGAGAGAAGAGCTAAAAGAGAGGTAAGTATCATTCAAAGACCGTGCTATCTCGAGATCTTTCTTGATTATATTCAAATTAGTAATTCCTAGCATAATAGTCACTATGTGATTATCTGAATCAGAAGTATAAGCACATCCTACACACCCTTCTAACAAGGTGTGATATGAATGCATCAGATCTGAGTTGTTTGAAACAGATTGTAAATTTAATGTGTTGATACGTAGAGAAGCAATGTCTATAGTTTCAGAGTAGTAAAGGGAGATTCTCCCCCCACTATCCATGTCAAGGTTAAAGAATAGCAAAACAGGTGGGATCATATCTCTATAAAAAGCGGACACTGGCAAGGCATCAGTACTAGGTATATCTACCAATGCGTTTCTGTTCATATCAAAAATAAGATTAGACTCAAAGAAGAGATAAGTGTCATATACAGAAGTAGACAAATTTCTAATTCGCTTCAAAGAATTCGAATCTGTTAAACTCAAGTAAATAATAATGAAAACGCCATCAGATGACGTAGTCGATGATGAAGATGAGAGGCGGTAGAATGCTGGCTCGTTAGATTGCGATACATTATTAATGTTCTGTAAGAAAAGATCTGAAATGATCAAAGAAGATGAATTGACAGTCTCTGAAAACGTTAGGATGATTTTATTATCCGTTAAATTAAGAGAAAACTCAAGAAGAATCGGGGCAGTATTATCAGGAATAAAAACAAATGCATTTCTCCCAATTGTGGACAATACTCTGTTCTCATTTGTATCAGAGATTAGTGAATCTGTAAAAGATATATAAGTATTGTTAGTCTCAGTAGCAAGAGACCGCAGACGTTTTATCTCATTAAGATCATCGTAATTCAAGGATAGGTCAATCCTACTGTCGTTATAGCGGGAGAAATTCGAAGGAGTAATCCATATAGAATTGTTTATGTCCAAAATAAAGGAATTATGTAAGATGATATCTGTTTCATTGAAGGTGTCAATGTTTATGGTCTCAGAGAATGTCAGAAACAATGATCCAATATTCATATCCAACGTGAAAGTAGTCAAAAAGGGCTGTGTAGTATCCGGTATGAAAGTACTTGCTTGCCTCGCAGTAGTCGAATTAATCGCAATTAATTCATTTCTATTCATATCTAAAATACCGCCCTGCGAAATGGAAAGGTAGGAGGTTTCCCTAGAAGTAGAGAGCAAATATAAACGCTTAATTTGCTCTAGGTCAGAATATGTAAAATTTATTTGAATAAATACAGAATTTTGAGAAGAAACTGTCCCGCTTGTTAGTGTAAACATATTCGAAGTATCATTAGAGGTCGAATAAGAGTTCTGAAGTGTGTAGGATTGGAATATTAAGGAACTTGCATTGACAGTCTCAGAAAAGGTCAATTGTAAATTCCCATCGTCCATATCAAGAGTAAAATATTCGAGCTGGGGAGAAGTAGTATCGGGAGTGAATCCAGAAACTCTCCTACCCATTTCATTTGATAGTGGGATTACTGGATTCATATTCATATCTCGAACAAGCATTTCATTATAACTAATGAAAGCATTGTTTGGACTGGAGGCTATAGACTCGAAACGTTTAATTTCATCAAGATCTGGCTTAGTGAGGTTGAAGTATATGCTAGTCGCATCCAGTGGATCATGATATCCTCCAGTTAAGGTATAGGATTCGAAAAAGAGAGTAGAAACATTTGCCATGGACTGTAGAGTCACACTGGTCGGATTGAGAGTGGATGCATTCACAGTCTCGCTAAAGAATAGTAACAAGTTCCCTGCGCCATTCAGATTCAAATTCCACATAGTTACAGTTGGATTGGTTGTATCGGGAATAAACTCATCCACAACAATCAGACTGAGAGGAGATATCCTGGCTACCATATTCATATTCATGTCGAGTATAGTATCGTTCGAGAAAAATATATAGGTTGTGCTTTTGGAAATAGCAATATCGGGAAGTCTTTTAAGTTCGTTAAGATCATATTGTGAAAGTGTAATGTTAACTGAAGGCTCGTCATCGTAGAGAGTGTGATTACTCTGGTTGGTCAGAACATGGGTCAGCCCCAGAGGGAGAAGATCGGTCAAGGATAAGGTTAAATTAATGGTAGCAGAGCCATGCAACACAACGTTCGTGATAATAAAGGTATCACTCTTAATTGTTTCAGAAAAGAACAAGTACAAGATACCTTGGTTCATGTCTAGGTTAAAAGAGAGCAATACTGGTGATGTCGTATCAGGAGTATACAGATAAACTTGAATGGCTTCAGAAGTATGTGGAATAACAAACAGACCCCTTTCATCTGTTATCAACTCTCTGGGATGTATCAACCAGGAATTAGTCACGTCAGTTACAAGGCCTTGATTTCTTTTCAAAGCATTCAGATCAGGCAATGTTAAATTAGCAATGATGACGTATCCATCTGGAGAGGGAGTAGATCCTCCTGTCAGTGCATACGAGTTACTGTTAATGAGGGAAGATTTGTTCAGTAAGGTTATTTGATTGGGGTCGAAATTATTGGAAGAAATAACATCATTGAATGTTAGAGTGAGCGTTCCTTCATCGAGGTCGATATCAAATCTGACGAGGGAAGGACTAATTGCATCCAAGATAAGATTACCAGAAATAGCTGATGTATTCGGAACGGAGAGAATTGGATTTGAACTCATATCCTCAATCATATTATGCAGCACGGAAACGAAGACGCTAGTAGATATTTCTCGGCCCGTCTTAATTTCAAGAATGTCATTGGGAGTGATATTAATTAGAATGGTAGTTTTTCTCGTAGCACTAGGATCATACATGAAAGAGCCTCCAGTCAGGGAATAGTTTGCAGTCCCTGTTATTGATATGTCACGCATGCTTTGGAAAGTGACATAAGTTGGTTTTGTCGTGTTGAGTCTTACTGGCTCATCAAATGTTAAAGATAAGTAATATTCTTGTAAGTTCAGTGTGAAGCTTAATAATCGGGGTGGAGTAGAGTCAGGCGTGTAAGAATTGGCTCGTAGGGGATTGGACAGTAAAATTGGAGCAAGGACATTCCCGTTCATATCCTGAACCAAATTCGATGTGACAGAGATATAAGTATCATTAATGTTAGTTGCTAGATTTTCAAAATGCTTAATTATTAAAATATCTTCATCCGTTATATTGAATGAGAGGTATATCCAATTCTGCGAGCTTAATACACTCCCAATTGATGATAGGGTGTGGGATTCAGAGTGATTAGGAAAATTAAGGAAGGTAATTTCAAGCGAATTAAAAGTGGCTATATCAATCGTTTCATCAAAAGTTAGAGTAACATTTTGTCTCTCAATATCAATTGAAAATCCTATAAGCTTAGGATTCACAGTATCAAGGGTAAGAGTTTCAGGAGATTCTGTTACAAACGAAACCATGGTATTATCGACTACCATCACAACTTGGTTATTAGCCATATCTCTCAGTAAATGCTCAGTGAATCTAATATAACACGCTCCCTTAACCTGGCAAAGACTGGTGTCTTGCTTTATAATATTAAGGTCATAGTCTGATACAATGAATGAAGCATAGAGGTCATTTTCCTGGGTAAGAAGGATAGATGGATTCAGACTTACCCTGTTAAAGGGCCTGGGATTATCATTGTTATCAAAAAACAATCTTTGTATTATTATCTGGGTTATATCAAAGGTAGATATGTTTACTGTCTCAGAAAATAAGAGAGTAATGATTCCACTAGATAGGTTAAAATGGACGAATCGATCCAGGATAGGGCGGGTCATGTCTCGGATGTAGTTGGACACTTGTTCCGATCGGTTATAAGAGACGGGGAGTAGGGCATTGCCGTTCATGTCTTGAATGGCATACATTGATAAAGAAATGAAACAGTTGGAAGTTTGGAGACGGTCGGTACAGAGATTTAACTTCTTGAGCAAGTTTAAATCTGAAGTGGAAAATTGATAACTGACACTGGTACTATCATTCGATAATATAATGCCTTGTTCAAGGGTAAGGTTAGCAATTCCAGTTAAGTCAAAACCAGTGTCGGATATTTCTTGGTTATTGAGTAAAATTTGGCTGAAGTTAGTGCTAGAACTGTTGACGGTCTCGCTGAAGGATAGAATAAACCGTCCTTCATCCAGATCAATTAGCCATCGAGTTAACTGGGGACGAGTTGAATCTTCTGTGAATAAATAAGCATTTAGAGCTCTTGATGGCAAAATGGGTACAATGCTATTTCCGCTCATATCTCTAATCAATTGAGTTGTATGGCTAATATAAGTGGAGTTGAGTGATATTGCAAGCATAAAAATCTCTTTGATTTTATCTAAATCATCATCTGACAATGTCAACAAGAGTGTGGTCAGATTGCTATGGGAAAATGTGCCACCTGTTAAAGTGTAATTTACAGTGTTAGTTTCATCTTCTTGCGATTGGATCGTGAGCTGATTTGAATTAAATGTATTTCCATTGATTGATTCAGAAAAGGTGAGACTCAATTCACCACTATTCATGTCTAAAGAGAAGGAATCGAGTCGGGGGGGCGTGGAATCCACGGAATGCTCTGAGGCTTGCAACGCATTTCCATCAGAACGATTTAGTATCGGATTAGCATTCATGTCGGAGATGAATCCACTTGCATATGTTATATAAGTATCAGCAGTGGCGGTAGCAAGACTCGTATTCTGTTTGAGGAAATTAGAGTCCATATCATTAAGGTATATCGTTATGAAAGTGCTATTTGTAAGAGAGACAAGGCCTCCTGTGAGAGTCCGGGAGTCTTCTGCTATCAGGCCGTCTTGCAGTGTGAGATAAATCGGAATTAGAGAGTCGCGGTTGACAGTCTCACTGAAAGTCAACGTTAGACTGTTTGAGTCCATGTCTAAAGAGAATTGTTGAATTTCAGGCGGGAGCATATCTTCAGTAAATTCAGTGACACGAAGAGATTGGTTTGCGGAGATGGGAGTATTGTAATTGTAATTTATATCTTGAACTAACCTATTGGTAACCGAAATAAATGTATTAGAGGGACTTGTGGCAATATTTGTCAATCGTTTGATATTATTTAAGTCAAATTTCGAAAAACTCAGAGCGAGAATAGGATCATTGTAAGACTGAGCCACAGATCCATTAATTAAGTGATAGAATTCAGTACTTGATGAGTCGAGTACAAAAGTTATCTGTGATGCATTCAGAGTTGCAAATCGGACAGTTTCAGAAAAGAATAACTTCAGCTGTCCTAAAGTCAGATCTAAGTCAAAGCGTTGGAGAGTTGGAGATGTTGAATCTGGATAGAAATTTGAAGCTTGAATTGGATCAGAAAATAAAACTTGATTAATTGGATTACCAAACATATCGGTAATTAGGGCCGAGGTAAAAGACAGGTATGTATTATTAATTGAAGTAGCAAGTTGAGTAATCCTCTTAATGTTGTTGCTATCAGAAAGGGATAGAAGCGTCGATAGAAAGGGACCGTCCATTGTGTTGACTGAACCCCCAGATATATTGTAACTCGAAATGTTGCTTGCATTTTGAAAGAAGAGAAGATTGACATTGAACGTGCTCACATCAACACTCTCATCAAAACTAAGATTGAGGTGACCATAGTTCAAGTCCAAAATAAACATAGATAGGTTGGGAGAAGTTGTATCATATGTGAAATTAGCAACATTTAGAGTATTGATATTGGAGATTATTGGGTAGTTAATGTTACCATTCATGTCTAATACCGTTTCATTAGAAGCGGTTAGCCAGGTAGAATTAGGAAATTGACCAATGAGAAGTATTTTAAGAGTGTTCAGATCGTTTGTACTAATCATAATGGTGACCGTTGTCAAGTTTATATCGTTTAGGACTGTCCCGTCAATCAAATGATGAGAATTAAATCTAGAAGATCGATTATCTCGAGTTGTTTGCAACCCAATCTCCATCGTATTCAATGAAGAGGCATCAACAGTTTCAGAAAATGTGAGAACAAGTATTCCGATATTCATATCCAAGCTAAAACTTTCTAAGCTCGGAAGATTCGAATCATTTACTACTCGCTGTATCAAACTAGGATTAGAAGAATAAATAGGAATAAGACTATTCCCAGAATTGTCTAAAATGGTATCACTCCCTGCAGATAAATAGCAATCTTGACCAAAGGTCGTGCAGAGAAAATCATTCTGCTTTATCGCATTGAGATCTCGCGTTGTTAACTGAATTTCGATGCTAAACCCATCAGGAGAAATAGTGGTTCCCCCAGTCAGTTGGACAGTTGTGTTAGAATCAGAATCAGTTTGCAGCCCAATTCTAGTAGCATTCAAGGAGTCTCGGGCAACTGGTTCGTTAAAGGCAAGAATGAGCTTACCTTCATCTAAATCGAGCAGAACTCCAGTAATATCGATCATCGGTCCCGTGTTATCAGGAACATAAACGCCAACTGGTAGGGTTGAATTAGAATTAGGGTTAAAACTCAATGAGGCATCTCGAGCAGCGCCATCATCGATAAAGAGCCAAGTATTATTTCTGTTTGTAGCAAGTAGTAAGTTAGTTTTGATCCCAAGTATAGTAGTGTCATCAAGCTGTAAGGTGATAGATTCTGAGTCGTCTGAATTTGACACTTGTCCGCTAAGAACGTATTTGATATTTGGAACACTATCACTGTCCATTAGCGTGTATAGGTTAGGCCTGATACTACTCACCCTCACAACCTCGTCAAAGTTGAGAGTAAGAACTCCTATGTCCATATTAAGGTCAAATGAAAGCAATTTAGGGCCAGTTCTATCTCCAATATACTCAGAGGTAATTGTTGCATTTTCTCGAGTTATTTCTAAAATAGCCAGACCAGCCATATCTCTAATTAGTTGTGACGTTACGCTAATGTAAGTATTAGAGGTCATCTTCGCAATTTGGGGAACCCTTTTGATGTTATTAAGGTCACCATTCAAAATCCGGATATACAAAACTGATGCTGGACCATCATTCATAACAATGGCATCAGACAAAGTAACGGAATGTGTCCCATTTCTATCGTTCAATATGCTAATCTGTGATCCGTTAAAAGTACTGGTGTCGACAGTTTCACTGAATGTGAAGATAAGAATACTCATATCAACATCAAATGAAAATCTACTCAGCACTGGATTTGTTGTGTCTTGGATAAATGAATAAGCTTGTATTGCACTCAAATTAGATATTGTATTAACTGGATTCAAATTCATATCTGAAAATGCATTGCTTGATAACGAGATAAACGTGTTGTTCACACCTGTAGCCAACAGTCTAATTTGCTTTATAGCGTTAAGATCTTCGATTGATAATTCAGTGCTTATTATATAATAGTTTGCATTAGAAACAAAAAGATTTCTCAAAACATAGGAGTTTATTAAATTGGTATCATTTTGCAATAGAATGGCAGAGGGGTATACAGAAGCAGACATTATAACTTCATCAAAAGTAAACTCGATCAAGCCAGAATCGAGATCTAGAGAGAAGTTGATGAGTTTAGGAGAGACATTGTCTGGGATAAATTTAGAAACTGATAAAATGCTACTAGATGAAAATGGTCGCGCGATTATTGGATTTCCAGAAATATCAGAAACAAATGTATTAGGGTATGAAAGGAAACAATTCGAAGTTTGAGTACATAATTCAGTCTGTAACTGAATGTTAATTGAGTCATTGAAAGCTATAACGATGGTGAGCACATCAGTAGAAGAGGCGTTATAGAAGCTATTCCGGAAGGAAATGTTTTGAGTGATCCCACTATCGATTGGGCTTCGTAAAACAAGTTGGTTAAGCTGAAGTGTGTTCACAACATCAACAGCCTCAGAGAAAGTCAAAACCAGAATTCCGATATTGAGGTCAAGTGTGAAGCTAACTACCTCAGGAGAAATTAGATCAGGAAAGAACTGCTGAGCAAAGAGTAGCGTAGGAGTAACATAATTGCCGCTGACATCTGTTGAGACGGCAGCGCTGAGGAATAGGAACGTATTCTCGCGTAAAGTTGCGATAGTTGAAAGCAGTTTTAACTGATTGAGATCAGGTGTCGACAAGGAAATGTCAACTATGTGATAGTTTCTAATTGAAATAACATTTCCTCCTGTTAAGGGATAGCTAGCAGATGAATTATTAGAAATCTCAAATTGTGTCAAGTCAATAGATAATATATCTATTGTCTCAGAAAACATAACAGACATAATTTCGGAGGACATATTCAAAGAAAAAGAGTTTGGGTTTGGTCGAGTCGCGTCACTGATAAACATATCAGCCTGAAATGCGTTTTCAAAAGATAAAGGTACATTGAAATTGTTTGACATATCCAAAATAACAAACCCAGTTAGTGATATAAACGTATTAGCAATGGATACAGCCAGAGATCCTTGCTCTTTAATGGCATTCTGGTCATTGACTCCAAGATTTATAGCAATCACATCTGAATAAAGGAGAAGAGGAGTGGAGCTGTTGAAAAGAGTATGCTGATTGCCCTCAAAAGGATAAGTAAATATTGTTATTTGTGATATGTTAAGAGAAGAGCTATTCACAATCTCAGAAAAGTTTAAGATCAATTCGTTAGTATTGAGATCAAAACTGAAGCTAACCAAACTAGGCCCTAAACCATCCTCGATAAACAACGAGGCCTGTAAGATTTGAGTGAGGTTTAGGTAATTACCATTAGTATCTCTGATAATATTTGGATATGTTGTTATGAAGGTGTTAGATATAGAAGTTGCGATTGAAGGATCTCTCGTGAGCAGATTAATATCATTTTGTGACAAGTTAATTAAAAGGGTTGTCAATTGTACCCTACTGAAATTGGTATCAAGCGAAAAAGCAGGTAACCTTGCACCAAAATATGAACCATGGACTTTGAATTTAGAAACATTAAAGCTATTAGCGTCAATAGTCTCAGTGAAAGTTAGAAGAATAGTGTTTGAGTTTAAATCAAGTGTGAAATTAGTGAGATATGGTGAGGTGGAATCAGGAATTACCAAGTGAGCTTGAATTATATTTTGATCAGTTGTAGCAAGCACATCTACTCCATAAACATCATTCAATGTATTTGCATATAAAGTGATATAGGTATCATTGACACTAGTCGCAATTGCTAAATTATCTTTCAATCTATTCAGGTCATCAGCTGTTAGATTGATAGCTACGCTGTATCCATTTTGCAAGGTGGCCGAAGTAAAAGATGTCAGCGTATGTCTACTCAGAAGTGGCGAGTATGCCATACTCTGAATAGTAATACCATTTATATTTAAAGAGTTCATAGTCATCACATCATTGAATGTCAGATACAAGATTCCTCTATCCATGTCGAGACTAAAAGACTCCAATCTTGCAGGAACTGTGTCAAAAATGTACTCAGCAATACTGGTAATAGCAAGGTTGGGTTGCAGTTGTGTATCTGTAATAGCACCATATTGAAGTGAGATGTAAACAGAATCTCCGGGATTCATATAACCACTATGGTTCTTTATTGACACAAGATCACCCCGAATTAACTGAAATATGATCGTATCTGAATTTTCCAAAACAAACAGCATTCCACCAGTTAGGTTCTGACTCGTTAAAGGAGAGAAATTTTGAGAACTACTTAAAGTTATTAAATTAAATCGAAGGCTATTGGGTACAACAGGCTCATTAAATTTTAAGGTTAATAAATCATCTCTGAGGTCAATCGTAGTCTGAACAAGTATAGGACCGGAAGCATCAGGATAGTGAAAACGAACTTGATTAGCTGATGGCAGCGATATAGGAAGAACGTAGTTGGGAGGTTGAGCTCTATCGATCAGAAGAGTGGAAGGGAAAGTTATATAAGAATCGTTCTTTCCTTTAACAAATGAGGTTCGTCGAATAGCGAGTAGATCTTTTGAAGAAATCTGAAGTACGACAGTGCGAACATCTACTAGTGATGTTGATTCGTCCGACAATCGATAAGCATCGGAACTATTCGATGAAGAGTGGAATGAAATGGGAAATAGATCTGTCTCCACAGATACGGGCTCGTTAAAATAAAGCCAAATCGTGCCATTGTCGACAGATATGTCCCAAAACAGAAGAAAAGGTTGGAGATTATCTTTTATAAAATTGAGTACGTATTTCGCATTGAAATTGTAAATGGCACTGCTTGGGTTACTGGCCATATCAAAAACAGAGGCGTTCGCAAGACTGATCCAGCAAAGATTCCTCTTTGTGCATACTTTAGGATGTGACTTAATCGAGTCAACATCTTGCTGACCAATTTGGATCGTGACAAGATGAGAATTTGAATGTGAAATTAATCCAGTAGTCAGTGTGATATGGAATTCGGGGTCTTCGAAAAAAGTTTGGAGAGTAATCGTAGCAAAATCAAAAGTTGAAACATTAACAGTCTCATCATATTGTAGTGTAAGAGTAAGATTGACAAGATTAAATTCTGTGAAAAACATCAGAAATGGTTTTCTCTGGTCAGGAATAAAAATATCAGGTTGAATAGCTGAAGCAGGCCCTATGGAAATAATTGGATTTCCGGCCATATCGCTAATAGTACTATTTGTAAACGTCAAGTAGCAATCGTTTTCACGTAACAAATCAGTGCACAAAGACTTGAATTTTATTTCATTGAGGTCAACGTCAGTTAGTTGGATATTGGAAAACGTACCATCTGGCACTAAGCTCATTCCTCCTGTTAACCTATGATAAAAGTTATTGACGGAAGAATTGAGTGATCTCATAATAGAAATTGAAAAAATATTTCTCTGATTTAACAGAATGATTTCTTGTACAGACAGAGTAGATATGTCAACTGTTTCATCAAAACTGAGAGTTATTATTCCCTGGTTCATATCAATTGCAAACCTTACAAGTGAAGGAAGAGTGGTGTCTGGATATAGATTTGCTGCTTGGAGAGCAGATTGTGCTAATATCTCAACGATTTGGTTCCCTGAAGTGTCTTGAACAAGATTTGATGTCGAGTGCAAAAATGTGCTGTTTCGAGTTACTGCCAAGCTAGTCAACCTCTTTAATTCATTCAAATCTGTAGCTGAGATGTTCAAATATATTTTAGTATAATTTTTTAAGATGTAAAAACCACCAGTGAGCTGATAAGACACAGAGTTGATAACGGAGGAATCTCCACTAGACTGAATCGTGATTTCTACCGGCGTAAATGTGTCTATACTTACAGTCTCGGAAAAGGTTAGATATAACAAACCTAGGTTAATATCTAAAGAGAATGTTTCTAATTTTGGCCTAACTATGTCGCGAATAAAAATATCAACTTGAGATGCTATGTCATTAGAAATTGAAATGACTGGATTCCCAGCCATATCCCTAATCGATTGTGATGTGAAGGATAGGTAGGTAGAAGATTTAGAAACAACGAATGATTGAGATTGGAGCTCCTTGATTCTATTAAGATCTTCGTCTGACAACAGAATTACAATATTAGGGGAGTTGGGAGAAAGAATAATAATATTTTGTAGGCGATAGTACACTCCATTGCTAGAACGGGCATTTTGTAACAAAAACTCCCCAATATTAAAACTCGATATATCAACCGTTTCAGAATAAAATAACGACAAATAACCGAGAGTAAGATCAAGTTGGAAAGAATTGAGATAAGGGGGCGTGCTATCAGCTGTAAAATTATTAACAGCTTTTACAACAACATTAACACAATTTCCAGCCATATCCTTGATGAATGATTCGTTATATATATGCAAGAATAAATTATTCATAGTTGTGGCCAACTCAGTGAGATTTTTAATTTTGTTCAAATCTAATTGAGTAAGTCTGATTTCGACAACAGGACTATTGGAACCGAGAACTAGCCCGTCTGTAATGTTATAAGATTGGCCTGCATTAAGAGAACCCGAGGATGATATCAATAAAGTGCTTTGGAACTGAATAGTAGAGATGTCCATTGTTTCTGAGAAGGATAGTAACAAAATTTCTGAGTTCAAATTAAGGTCAAACGAAATCAGAATGGGGGACTTTTTATCTGATACAAAATTACCCACAATCTTGGCATCTGTATTCATAATAGGATCAATAGCATTGTTTACCGTATCCTTTAGCAATAAAGGCGAATGGTAGATGTAAGTAGAAGAGGCAGATACAGCTAGGGTTTCAATTCGCTTAATCTCATTCAGATCATGAAGGCTTATTTCAACAGAAAATTGATTGTCATTAATCAGTGTTACAACAGTACTATTGAGAGTTAAGGTATAAGAAGGGTAACCAGTACCATTTCTCCGATTTTGAAATGATAGTTGGTTTAGAGTGATAGAAGATACAGAAATGGTTTCTGACAGATAGAGCGTCAGAACGCCAGTGTTCATATCTAAGTCAAAATCCATCAAATAAGGACTGGTTGTGTCAGATGTATAATTAAAAACTTGAATGGCATTAAAACCATTCAAATGTGGAACCGCAAAATTTTGGTTCATATCCCGCACAGTTTGATTATCAAAAGTTAAAAATAACGTCGCACTGCTTAACCCGATGCCCCTCCTTTTGATCTCGTTAAGATCTTCTGTACTCAATACGAGCATAATCAGGGAAGAAGGTTCCAAAGAGACAATATCATTCGTCTCTAAAAAGTAAGAATAACTGCTACTGTTGACAAATGAATATCTTTGCAAAGATATTCCGCTGATGTCCAAAGAAGTGATGTTCATAGTTTCAGTAAAATTGAGTGAAAGTAGGCCAGAATCAAGATCAAAATTAAAGTTAATAAGTCTGGGCATTAAACTATCCATAATATACATTGATGCTCCCAAGGCATCCTGAAAGGTTCTCGGAATAATGGATCTAAAGTTTAAGTCAGACACTAAATTAGTTGTAAAAGAGACAAAAGATGTTTCCACTGAAGTAAACAATTCAGTTTTCTCTTTGATACCATTTAAATCCTGCAAAGATAATTGTATTGTAATACTAAGGCCATTTAGGTTTACAGAATTGTTATTGGGAATGAATGAAATAGGATAGATAACCCGATATAAAACACCAGTCTCAGAGAGATTATAGAAAGATTGAAGTGTCAAAGCAGCTATATTAAAAGAATTCCCCAATACTGGCTCGTTAAAATTGAAAATTATTTGCCCAAGGGATAGATCTACAACAAAACTTTCCAAATTAGGATGAAGCAAATCTTGAGTAAAGTTGGATACTTGGAGAGTTAAAGGTACAGCATAATTTGGAATTAGAGAAAAGTCTTTAACTGCACCAGTTGCAATTGTAAGAAACGAATTTGAAGAAGCAGTTGCTATAGATGTATCCAACTTAATTATATTGAGGATATCAACATTAAGTTTCAAAATAATTGCATTGTGATCGAATGCTCTGGAGGTTCCATCAAGAGTAGTCAATGTTGAGTTGAGCGAAGATCCCAAATATAATGATTTGGGATTAAAACTGGATATATTGATGGTTTCATCAAAATATAAAATTACTGTTCCATCAGAGAGATTAAGATCAAATATTTGAAGAACAGGTCCTTGTGTGTCGGGGACAAAATCCTGAGCCTGTAATCCATCCATAGAGGGTATAGAATTAATAATGAGGGAAGACATATCTTGGATTGTGTAGTTACTGAGTGAAACGAAAGTGTTATTTAAATCTGTAGCGAGAGATGGAATGTGCTTGATGGAATTAAGATCATTCACCTGAATGGATATTTTGATAATTGTATCATCTGTATTCAAAAGTACGGTCTCGCCTTGATTCAATGTATATGCATCAATAGTCCCTGCCATTGCAGATTGCAGAGTAATCCCATCGACACGTAGTGAAGAAGCATTGACTGTTTCTGAAAAGGTCAGAGTAAGCAACCCTGCATTGAGGTCTAAACTAAAGTATAATAAACTAGGTCTCGTAGAATCCGGGATAAATCCCAAGGCTTGGGTGGCATTACTGCTATTGACGGCTTGAACTGGATTGAAATTCATGTCACTTATTGTCAGAGAAGAAATTGTCAAGAAAGTAGAATTTATATTTTCTGCAAGTCCAATGAGTCGCTTCAGTTCATTCAAGTCTGTTTTACTAAGGACTACGACCATAATTGTAGAATCTGAAGAAGTGGTGTTAGTAGGAACATTTAACCTCAATGTAATATTCTCAGCAAGATACCTGTCTGATTGTAATCTGAGACCTGAGGGATCGAATGTTGAGCTATCTACAGTTTCTGAAAATGTTAATAGCAAAATACCCGAATTGAGATTAAGAATGTAACTAATCAGTTTGGGCTTTGTAAGGTCTGGAATAAGTTCAGAAATGGAAAGAGGATTTGAAGTTTCTACAGGCACCAATAAATTCCCATTCATGTCAGCTATTGTAAATTGAGTAGCAGTAAGGTAGATATTATTCATATTAGTTGCAAATGCCCTGATACGTTTTAATTCATTTAAATCATTTTCAGGAAAGAGCAGAGTAATAGCAGTATTGGAATCGCCAAGTGCAGAGGCGGGACTTAGTGTTAGCCTTGTGGTTAAATTTGTCACGGGCACTGCACTGAAGAATGTTAATTGCGTTGTATCCAATGAAGGAGTAAATACAGTTTCGGAAAAGGAAAGTGCTAAAACCCCCGAATCAATATCTAATGCAAAATCTAGCAAGGTAGGATCCATTTTATCTTGAGTATAAATACTAACCTGTTGTATTGTACTCCTCACATAATTCTGATTCATATCCGCGATACTGAAGTTGAGTAAAGAAAGAAAAGTGTCATCCCGAGTTGTTGCCAGATCCATAAAATATCTTATCCGATCAGAATCAATCTTACCAAGTGTAATGCTTATAAATATGTCGTCGTAAGTCGAACGATTTCCGGAACTTAATGGATAGAAACGAGTGTGATTCATACCTTTATTGGTCAGAGTGAAACGTGGAAACAAAATGCTACTAGAATTCATTGTTTCAGAAAAGGTTAATCTGAGCATGTCTGAATTGAGATCTAAATCGAAGGATTGCAACATTGGATCAACAGAGTCTGGAGTAAAGGACTTAACTTGCTGTGCATCGGTAGATGGAATGGGGAGAAATGGGTTATTTGACATATCTGATACTAAGAGATTGTGAGCATATACGAACGTTGTATTGATATCAGTAGCAACTGTTGTAAGCCTCTTGATGTTATTGAGATCTTCAAAAGAAAGCCTGAGGTTGAGATAAATAGAATCGAAGGTTGTAACGTCACCACCTGTCAGTTGATAGGCAGAACCACCTTGTGAAGAAGATTGAAAAAATAACTCAGAAGGTGAGAAGGTATTGGCTCTTATTGTCTCTGAAAAAGTAAGTCGTAAAAATTCGGAAGTAAGATCAAGGTCGTAGGACACAAGAATAGGTTGAGTAGAATCGGGAAGAAATAAGTCCGCTTGTTTCGTATTTGTTGAAAGGATTGGTACAATCGGATTGTTGTTCATATCATAAAGAGTTGTGTTGCTAAAATAAATAAAGGAATCATTTATCGATGTAAAAATTCCAGGGGTTATCCTCTTAAGTTCATTCAAGTCACTAAAACTTAATGCAATAATGATAACAACACTATCTTCGTCAGTAGAGCTGCCGCCATTCAAAGGAATGATTATTGATGAATTGGAAACATTTGGTGCATTAATTAGAATAAGATTGGAAATAACTAGAGTAGAAGCTCTTACAGTTTCAGAAAAGGTTAAACGAATCTCGCCTCTATCCATATTTACAACAAAGATGCGTAAACTTGGTTGATTAGTGTCAGGAATAAAACTAGAAACAAAAACACAGTCAATAGTAGGATTGACTTTGCGATTATTGGTATCAACTAAAGGAGAAAAGGGAAAATCTAGTATATTTAAACAAGTATTGTTGGCTTGTGTAGTTAACAATAAATCTTTTTTCAGAGCATTTAAATCTAGACTAGAAAAAAGTATTGTGAAAAAGTAATTCGAGTCTGTTATAGCTATGGATCCTGAAGTGAAAGTGTAGTTTGTTGAACTAAAAGAATTTCTATTATCTTGTAGAACCAACCCAGTAGGGTTGAAGTCACGAATTAAAATGACATCATCGAAGAAAAGTGTCATCGTTCCTTCGTCCAAATCAATGTTGAACGATAATAGGTTGGCAGGGAGATTATCCCCACTGAACATATTAACCTGGAGAGCTGATAGATTGGAGAAAACAAGAGAAGGGTTATTAAACATATCTCTGAATCCATCTGAGAGAACAGATGTAAAACTATTATCTTGAGATGTTAAGAAAAAGTCATTTAACAAGATGGGAAGTAGATTTTCTCTAAACAAATCTATTCTCAAAACTCTCTTTTGGTTTGATAGAGGTTGATGATAAGAAATGTTACCATTGATTAAATTTTCGTAGAAAGTTGTATTTATTGTTATATTTTTAGAAGACTGAAGAGTAATAAAAGGAGGTTTCACAGATGAGAGGTATACAGGTTCGTTCGCTGTTAGGAGGATGTATTTATCGCTGAGATCTATATCAAACTGTGAAAGGGATGGATTAGTCATATCTGGGACGAATGTTTGAGGCTGAATACCACCAGAAGATGTGGTTGAGATAGGCTTGTTATTATTAACATCTTCAATAATCTGATCAGTTATTGTAATAAAAGTTGAGCTAGCGTCAATTGCCAAGCTTTCTAAAGCTTTAAGTTCAAAAGAATCGAATTCATTCAGTCCGAAATGAACATATATCCAGTTTACCGAAGTGAAGGGAGCGACTCCAAGGACTGTCCCAGTAAGAGTATGATTTTGAGTTGAATTTATAACGTAATTACCAATGGTAATTCCTCGAGCATCGAAATCGGAGACGGACACGACTTCATCAAAAGTTAAAGTAATGTTCAACAAATCTAGATTAATACTGAAATCGAGAAGTATCGGCTCCTTGGTATCCTCAGTGAACATGTCTGCGTGCTCAAAAGTAAAGATTTGCTGCATTGTTGAATCATTAAGACTTCTTGCCAGATTTCCCGCCATGTCCCTAATAACGAATTGAGTGAACCGTATAAAACAGCCCCTGCGAGTAGGACATACGTTTGAACTCTGCTTTATTCTATTGAGATCAAATCTCTCCAACGTAAAGCGAACTGTGAGTTCATCAAGTTGGACAATGTTGTATCCTCCTGTGAGATATATCACATTAAAGGGGTTGAAGTTACCGTCGTCGAACCCCCAAGGTTGAAATCTGATTTGAGTCGGATCAAAAGTAGATACGTTTACAGTTTCGTCAAACTGAATTGTAGCAGTTTCTTCGTTGTAATTAAAATCAATAAATTGACGGAGAAAAGGGGAATATCTATCTGGAGTAAAAAATCTTGCTTGGATAGGATTTCCAAGTGTTCTGGGTTCAATATTATTATTATTCATATCTCGAACTAGCTGATTAGTGAACGATAAATAGCAATCTGATTGTCTTCCAAACTCGGAACACAACTCCAAGTTTTTGATAATGTTGCTATCCTCAAAGGGAATCGTCACTTTGATTGAAATGCCGCTTTGCTGAGAGAAAGATCCACCAGTTAGAGTATAGTTAAATACAGAAACCCGAATTGTTTCATTCATAAACTCTCCAGATGTATTTGAGAGCACCAATGAAGCATTGCTTAGAAGAGTAAGTTTTGTTACATCTAAAGTGCTTGCATTTACTGTTTCATTGAAATTAAGATGGATGCAAGGAAGCGCGTCATTAAAATCAATATCAAATGAATTTAAAATTGGGTCAGTATTGTCGCTGAAATAAAGCCTAACAATTGAAGCATTTCCATTTATTTGGGGTATGATCGGATTGCCATTCATGTCATTAATCAAATCGCTCGCAAAACTAATAAATGTAGTAGTATTGGAAACAGCCAGATTCGAGAACAATTTCAGTGTGTCTAAATCCGGTTTCAATATTCTGAAGCAGAATTCAGTGTCGTTCATGAGCGAGAAGTTCCCTCCTGTAAGCATCAGATCTAACTCATTACCTCGGCTAGTTGTTTCATCATTTTGAATCGCAATAAGATTAGGCTTAAAAGAATTGACATTGATTGTTTCTGAGAAATAGAGAAAAATCTGACCATTATCCATATCGAAGTCAAAATAGCTTAAGTATGGTCTTGTAGAGTCAGGAATATACGAGTTTGCTCTTATCCCCATTTCTCTTTCAGTAGGAACAATGGTATTTAGATTCATATCGGTTACTAGAGCAGAGCTGTGACTAAGATAAGTGTCGTTAATATGTCTAAATAGAAGTGTATTCTGCTTGACATATTCGACATCTTCCTTGGCTAATATTAGTTGGACGAAAGTTTCATTTTGGCCAAATGTGGCTCCACCTGTTAAATTACGATAATTTTGGGAAATGCTGAAATCTTGTAGAGTGATATGTATTGGATCAAAAGAAACAATATTTACAATTTCAGAAAACGTCAACGAAAGTACAGGGGTTCCATCAAAATCTAGGTTAAATGAGTTAAGCATTGGAGGGACTAGATCAGGAGAGTAGCTACTCACACCGAGAGATTGAGAAGCTAATATACTGGTGACATTATTGTTATTCATATCAGCGATAAAATGTGGAGTGATCGAAACGAAGGTATCCTGTTCAGAAGTAGCTAAATTGATCAATTTTTTTATTTCATTTAGATCAATTTGCTGAAGTACAATTGTAATAACATCATCATCCCCAAATGCAGAGATCCCATCAGTTAAAGAGTAATTTGTTGATTTAGCGGAAGAATACGAGTGAAAGGTGATTTGACTAATGTTTAAACTACTTGCAAGGACAGTTTCAGAGAAAGAGAGTTTAAGTATTTCACTAGTAAAATTGACATCAAAACTCAGGAGCATTGGTGAAACTAAATCAGGGTAAAATAGCGTAACGGCTAAAGAGGAATTGGTAGATATAGGTCGGACTTGATTTTGGAAAGTATCAGATATGAAATCAGAGCTAAAACTCAAGAAAGTCGAGTTTGTTGAAACAACAAGATTTATCAAACGCTTTATGTTATTTAAATCATATGTACTGAGATTGATGGTAAAATCGGTGGCGACATCACCAGTACTCGTGCTAGAATTAGTTAAGGTATATTCAGAAGAGGCAATATATCTTGAATTCTGAAACGTAAGAAATTCAACCCTAAGACTTGAACTGATGTCGACTACTTCATCAAATCTTAACAAAATATTTTCATTAGTGAGATCGACATCAAAGGAGAACAATTCAGGTGAAGTAATATCCGACTGATATAACGACTGATTACTCTGAAGGGGTGAAAGTGCGTCGATTTGTGTATAAACCTGCTGGTTAACCAGATCACTAATGGCTGTACTGTCAATAATGAGAAAACTCTGGTATGAATATCTAGGAATTAAAGTTATAATAAATTTCAGGAAATTAAGCTTGATGGTAAGTTCAGAATCTAATCATTATCCCTGAAATTTGATAAATTTTAGATTGTTTTGTGGCAGGGGCGTAAGGAAGGGGGGAAATTGAGCCGCCATAAGTTAATACGTCATCATGGTACATTAATACTCAAATTAATTGACTGATATGCTTATAACACGAGATATATAAATTCTACAAACACTAAAATGGACATAAAAAAAAACAACGTAACATTCTTACATTATTATTCCAAAATGATTACTCATCATGAGTGATGACTATATTGTCACCATTCTTTTATTTTTAGTTTAACCATGGCCTACTCAATAGAAGGCCTAACAGTAGATTGAAAATTATGGACTATGGATGAAGGAGTAGCAGATTGAAATAATACTAGCCTAGAATCGTTAACCATGCAGAATAGTATCTATGAATCTATTACCAGCATATATAAACATGGTGTCAAAGTACACATACAGTGGAAACCGGTTATAAGAACATCGTTGGGAGTTGAAAAAAAAGTTCTTATAACCGGTATGTTCTTATAACAGTATTTCGGTTATAAGAACATGTTCTTATAACCGATATAAGAGGTTAGATATGTCGGTTATAAGAACATATTTTGTTCTTTTTATCGGTTAAGGAATATATGTATTGGTTGATTTGGTACATACGTACCATATGTTGAGTATAACTATACTGTACACGTACACTACCTACAATACTACTGCAAAATGAGAACTTGACTACTAATAGTTTAGAATTTATCGATAGAAAGTTCTTATAACCGATATTAGATGTTCTTATAACCGGTTATGTTTAAATAGCAATGCATAGAAAAAAATCCGTTCCCAAATAAATGGTTCTTATAACCGACACTGTATCTTATCAAATTTTGACTAGTCATCATAATGTTGCGCAACAGGCCATATTAAGGACGAATTCAGCGATTTTCGCTATTTTAAACCTACTTTAGGTATGATTTGGGTGTAGAACCAAGATGACTAATCAGGGTTGGCTAATTTAACCCACCCCCCGGGTTAAACCCGGATTTAACCCGGGTTAAACCCGGGCTGGGCAAAACCCCCTTTTGTGGGTTAAACTGGGTTAAAGTGGGTTTTATTCTAATGTACTTGTAAATCAAGTTAATTTTAGCGATATCAATTGTTTGGATTGAAAATTCTTATTCTGCAAGTATTATATTGAGATTCCGTAATGATATTTTTAATAATACCTGATGTACGAACAATGGAATTTCTTAAAAGTTACAACAATCTGAGGTGCATTAAGTAAACAATCAAAGGATACTACGTACTATTATTTATGTAGAGCAGTTTGTTCATCTTACCTACTCTAATCATAGCGGTTACTACATGTATAATGCTAATTTTGTTGGTGGCTCAGTGATCCTGTTCAAAGCTTTTTTCTAAAAGTAGAAGGTCCAAGGTGAGGCGCATAAATGCTTCAATTGAGCGGATATTTTCTAACTTTAGTTTAGTCCAGAACAAACTTCGAAATAGATTAGACTTAGAGAACCAGCAAAATTGGTAATCTGTTATCGGGAATTGAGAGGTTCAGTGGAGTTTGACTGGTGATTTGCTTTTCATTTGTTTTAGATTTTCATTTGTGACTAGATTTTGATATGCACCTCTTACAATAAGTACGCTTATATAATTAATTATATCGTTGAATTTGAAAACAAGGACAATGACTGGGAAAATCCGTTTCTGGACAATAAAACCCGTTTTAACCCGGGTTTTACCCGGGTTTAACCCACTGGGCTGGGCAAAACCTATTTAACCCGGGTTAAATTCCAACCCTGTGACTAATGGATGATGTGAAAAATTTAATTGTTGATATGGGAAAGCATTTTGATCATTTGGGGTCATTCTTGGAAACCGTAATAACTAGGCATTCAAATTACCTTCCAATTCCTAGTTGTTTCATAAGATTAAGATCATCTCTTGATATCTGAATGTATACAACTGTATCATGATCTTGATTGAGTACAATGCCATCACGAAGTCTAATTCCAGCACTCTGGCTTGAATTGAAAGTGGACTGGAGTCCAATACCAGGAAACATTATAGAAGAAATATTCACAGGTTCACTAAAAGTTAAACTTATAATGCCACTATCCATGTCCAAACTCCAATCATTTATACGGGGTCCTTTTATGTCAGAAATATACAATGTTGCCGCAGTAGCTTGCGTCCTGTTTATCTCTAGAACCTGATTACCTGCAATATCAACACACATCGATGAAGGGAATGATATGAAAGAATTGTTAATCGAACTAAGAAGCATTGGAATGCGCTTAATAGCATCTAGATCAGATTTGAGAACATTGATTATAATAATCTTCCCATCTTGACTTGAGGTGCTTCCGCCACTTAGAAGATAGTGATCTGTAGAATTACTTACAAAATAACTTTGAGATTGAACGGTAATCAAATATGACAAAACACTCTCTGCTTTGATAGGTTCATTAAATACGAGGGTAAAAGTTGATTTGTCAATGTCGGGGTACCATAAAACAAGGCGAGGTCTATTCGTATCGGTGATAAGCACATTAACCTGTAAGGTAATGGGTAAAATTTCATTCTGAGGAGATGCCAAATCAAATCCTGCCTGAGAAAAAATACTTAAGAAAGTATTATTATTAACTGTTGCAAAATCTCGCATCGTTTTCAGAAAATTAAGAGATATTTCGTTAAGATAGATAAGAATGTCGGGAGAATTAAATTGATTTAAAGAACTACCAGTTAGTACAACAAACTGCTGCGAAAGGAAATCTGTACTTGAATTGGATAGAACAAACCTATGAAGAATAAGAGTAGAAGTATTTATAGTTTCATCAAAGTGCAAGAATAAACTACCCTCATTCAGATCTAAATCAAATGAAGTAAGTTGAGGTCTTGTAGTATCAAGCACATAGGATTCAGCTCGAAAGGCATTCAAACGTGATATTTGAGCAAGAAAATTCATATTCATGTCTTGGATGGAACTAGTACCAATGAAAATATATGAATCGTTTAGTTGAGTCGCTAGACATATCATTCTTTTAACTAAATTAAGATCGTAATTACTTAATTTGATAATTACAATTGGAGAGTTGGGGGAGAGAATTGTTCCCTCAGTTAATGATAGGCTGCAATTTGATGAATCAACAGAAATACCTTGTAAATATAATTGCGTTATATTGAAAGATGACACATTCATGGTTTCGTCAAATGTTAAAACTAATTTACCATCGTCTAAATCTAATGAGAAAGCGGATAGAGAAGGAGGAATCAAGTCGGGAGTAAAAACAGTGACTTGTAGAGTGTTGGATGGTAAGATAGGCACTGCAGGATTTCCTTCGATATCGAAAATGGAAAAATTTGAAAGAGACAAATATGTATTATTCTTCATTGTTGCAAGTCCTGTCAGGTTCTTTATATAGTTAAGATCGGAATTATCGATTAAAAAGGAATGATAAGTTGAAGGTCGATCGTTTGATACAAATAGATTTGTAAATGTGTAATTTTCAAAAATCAAAGCAATATTAGAATTGAAATTCGAGTTGTCAAATGCATTTTGTAGAGAAAATTGAGTTGAACTAATTGTAGAGGGATCGACAGGCTCGTTAAAAGAAAAAGAGATCTAAAAATGATACACATGATAATATAGGAAAGAGCAACTATTTTAAAGAGAATATCATGAAATAAAATACCCTATATTAACACAATTTGCAGTGAATATGTTAAATTTGAATAGACACTTATAATATAAAAGCAGGAGGTGGTGTAACTTCGTGAAAAAAGATAGTGCATATATACATCATATTGGTATTCCACATGTGAAATTTGGCATAATTCGAACTGTTAGATTTCGCAGAATCCAAGATAATTTTTAATATACTGGAGTATTAGCAAGTGGCTCTCGCATGTTCGAGCCTCAGACGAATAAAAATGCATCAAGAAATGATGTCATTGTCACATTTTTTAGGATTAAAAATTCCGGATTGTCCAACATATGTCTCCTTGCCATTTGATAGTAGATTTAAATTAATCTAGAGCAGGGGTCAGCAAACTCCGGCCCGCGACGTCATTACATTATCATCCAAACACATCCTTGAGAGCCAACTGAAACCCTGATTGACCTGTGATATCTACAGCAATTTTGTTTTGATAGGATATTTCTTGTTTTCTCTTAAATATAAATACTAAAATTTTAATAGCTTTCTTTAAATAACAAGTGTCGGATTCTCGAGTAAACAATGGCATCGACTAATAAAAGACACAAAGTGGATCAGGAAAATCGTTTATTTAAGATGTACGGAAAATACTTTTTTATCATGCATGAAAATGCCAATTTTAATCACTTTTATGTTCAAAGTGTGCAAATTAAAACGTTACTACCTGACGAAATATTCTGTGAAACTCGATTCTTACTGGGAATCAGTAGCGGCTCCATGGGAGGGTGAGAGGGGACAGTTATAAAGTTGCTTTCTACTTTTGTCTTGATTTTTATGCATCAAAATGAAAGAATAATAAGATAAATTAGATCAAAATTATTGCTTCATAGATGATCAGAATAGCTGTAGATCGATATTTCAGCGTCTAAGATTTGGAAATTTTCTGGGGGCTTACCCCCCAGATCCCCTTATTTGCTCGCTTCGCTTGCTCAGGCCCCCAATCCTTAATTCTGGCAACGCCCCTGCATTAACGCTGGTCTTCTCATTTTAGGACAGTCGAATTTAAGTTCCCCTAAATAAAAATATCTGGAGCCGCCACTGCTGAGGATGCACGTAGAATAAGATAGCATCTTTGAAAAAGTATTCTTTAAATAAATATATCATTGAAAGATCTTAAATACAATAAAATATACATTCTTTATTAGACTTTTTTATATCCAGTTGAAAAATAATGAAATATGGGATGTTAGGCTCCTCCGGCCCGCGTGCGTATAGAAGTTAGTCATTCTGGCCCGTGGGCTGAAAAGTTTTCCTACCCTCGATCTAGAGTGCATGATAACATGTAAATCAGATGATGAACCATCAAACACAAAACTTAGTTATAATCGGAAATCCTTACTCATCACAGATGATAACTTCATTGTCACCTTTTAAATATTCTCAATTTTACATATGTCACATAGTGTCCGCCAGCTGAGCAAGCGCAAGTGAGTGAATTTTGTATATTATAAATATATATATTAAGGTAAATTCAATCAGTATCACAAGGTTTGTTGTTCTACATAGTCCGGCGCCACTCTGCAGTGGTGGATTCTTATTTTGATAAATGAGGGAACTGTGTTAAGTACATGGGAGCTTTCCTAGCTACAAGGTAGGGAAATCATTTCGCCCTCGAAAAATAAGTAAAAGCGAGAGAATGAGTTCCCTTTCGCTGGAATTGCGGGTTTTAATTAAAATTTTGGAAATAATTTTATAGCATTTCTAAATAAAAGAATATACACGTATATAACACTTACCAGTGAAGAACTTAAATTTAGAGAGAAAAATAATAATGAGGGTGGAGAAATATCGGGATATAATTCATTCACTTTTAATGCATCCATTTGAAATATAGGTTGTATTAGATTTCCATTCATGTCAATAATCATGCAATAGCCTTGAAAGAGGTATGTATTATCCACTGCATTAACAAATGAAGGAATTAATTTAATAGAATTGAGATCAAAAGTTGAAATTTGAATGGGGATAATATGATAATTGCTATTGATGGTACTGGAAAAGTTAGAAAGGTTGTAAAATTCAGTGGATGTTCTGGAATTAGTCAAAATAATTCGGCAGGAATGGACACTGTTAACTCTTACAGTTTCTGAAAATGTTAAATATAAAATCCCGTCATCCATATCGAGTGAGAATTCAGTGAGAGACGGAGGGAATAAGTCGGAGTTAAATGAATCGAATGGGCTAGACATCGACTGATTAATCGGAATAATTGAATTTTCTGCCATATCACGAATAAACTCCTGAGTAAAAGAATAGAAAATGTTTGAGATGTTTGTAGCAAAGTTAGTATCTTTTTTAATCAAATTTAAATCATTCATATTAAGTGAGATAGTAATAGTCGGTGAATTATTCGGAGATATCATTCCACCAGATAGTGTTAGTGATTGTAGAGAAGATGGAATACTGTGTAGTGCAAATTCGAACAAGTTACCTGATGACACTCGCATCGTCTCACTAAATATTAGCGTCATTATACCATTGGTGAGATTTATATGATTGGAGTAAAGCAAAGGTCTGGTACTGTCTGGAGTGTAGCTTGAAACCTGAAGAGACATAGAGAGGGAAATTTCATTGGAAAAGACCCCATTCATATCCATTACGAGATTGGGACCAATTGCTAGGAAAGTGGAATTGGCATCAGTTGCAAGTTCGGATTTCATCTTGATATTATTAGAATCCAAGGTTGATAATTGTATTAAGGCAATATCAGAATTATTATTGATCTGAATAGAATCAATTAAAGAGTAGTCTTGTGAAACTTTGTTGGTTAAAGTAAGCATATCAACCAAGAAAGTTGAGGCGTTAATAATCTCTGAAAAATACAGCTGGATCAAACCTAAACAAATATATAAATAAAAAAGATGGTCGACAGACCGATAGTGCAGCCCCAGTAAATGATGATATTCGGGGCGCATGAATTAGGTCGAATTCTGATGTTGTCGATAGATCGAATTTATTATTAGGAGATTGTGGCCAAATGCCTCATTCTTCTATGACGAAAGATTGATGCTCAAATCATCACTCCAAAAATCCTAAACGGCCAATCATTTGATCACCATTCCTCATCTGAAATGCCTCTCGAAACACCCTTCAGAAAGAAATGCTACTTTCACTTTCAGATTCACAATAAGATAAACAAAAAGTGCATACTTTCCTTGTATTCTTACAGATATCTTTCCTTAAAATGGAGTCGATCTATCGACAAGATAGCTGAAATTAAATTCGATCTATCGACAACCAAGAGAATTGAAAGCAAGAAAATTTTTTTAACAACCAATATATGCTGTAAAACGAACGCAATAAATTAAGTAGTCCATAGAAATACGTAAATGATGAGTCTAAGATTAAGTTCGAAGATCTAAGCGAAATCTTCACACCTCGCTGAGATAGGTGACAAATTGTGCTAACCAATAAAATTCGATTATTTTATAATGCAAATACATTGGGGTCTGAACAGTAGTGACTTACATTTACAATGCATACAATCGAAGGGACTATTTATGATAGAATTCAGTTATTTTGAGTATATTATTTGATCGTTAAAAGTTATTTAATGGTCAAATTGATTGATTATAGTACATAACACATACCTCGATTGTTGTTTACTCGACTGAAGTTGTTTGAGTCGTTCAAATATAATACTCTTTATATTGTGAATTTTGTAGTTTCAAATTGACATTACATTCTTGGATTAGTTAGCTTAATATTAAGCAAATTCCATTTATCATGAACTTAATTTACTTCACCGGTTCTGAATTCATGATTAACCATAGATAAATGACAGTTTTTAGTAGAAAATTAGAATATCCCCAGGTACTTGCAGGGTTACTCTGCGGACACATGTGTCCGCAAGCCGCGCAGCGCAAATAAGCGAAGCGTGCTTGTAGCAATAAAAAAGTTAAGTGTATATTTTCACACCTTTATATACATATATTCACTCCATTTGACGAATTTTGAAAAATATGCTAGAGAAATTAATTTTTAAATGGATTAATGAAAAGAATCAATATTAGGCACTATTTAATATCGACTCTGCGGACACCAAGTGAACCGCGATATGCAAGTTCCCGAAGCGGGCTTGTACAAAGTATATTGATCCGATTAAACTAAACATCGAAATCTTACCTTGGTTCAAATCAAAATTGAATCTTAGAATTCGGGGAGGTATGGTATCAGGAATAAACTTTCTTACTCTGATAGGTGTCCTATCGGATATTGAAAATACCATATTTAGTCCGAAATCCAAGACAGTATTATTTGTGAGTGAGAGATAAGTATTTAAGAAAGAAGTAATAAGTCTAGGATTAAATTTGATCAAGTTAATGGTATCAATCGTAAGATTCAACAAAATTGTTGAAATAGAGAAGTAGGAACTCTGAGTCAAGTTAGACAATTGTAAGTGAGTAAGATTATCATTTCCAGATAGTAAACGTATTTGATCAGGTTTAAATGTTGCAATATCAATTGTTTCGCTAAAATATAATGTAAGCAAGGCTTCATTTAAATCAAAATCAAAGGAAATGAGGCGAGGTTGTGTGGTATCTGGGGTATAACTAGACGCAATAACGGCATTACCATCTGTAACTGCAATAATATCTCTATTATATATATCATCAAGAACCCCCGCGCCAAGTGTAAGATATGTGGAGTTAATATCTGTAGCCAGATCTGGAATAAATTTAACACTATTTAGATCAATATCTGATAGGTATATATTAAGAACATAGCCGTCACTGCTGTTGGTGAAGGAAGTCGAATTCAGTGCATAAACTGAGTTAGAATCAGATAATTTTGAGTTCTGAATTCGTAGACTTCTAGGATCAAATGAACCAGTATTTATAACGTCGTTAAACGTTAAAATGAATAAGCCTAGGTTTAAATCGAGTGTAAAACTTTCAAATTGTGCAGGTGTAGAATCTGAAACGAAATTAGATACAATCTGATACTCTAAAAGATTGTTAGGCGTAAAAGATGTATCACGAATAGCACCAGGTAAGAGTGAAAGGTAGGTATTAGATTGTGAAGTTGCTAACATCCGAGATACTTTAAGCTCTCTAATATCTGCGCGAGTCATCTTAATGACCACTTGCATTATTCCCGAGAAAAATGATGAAGTTTCGACATCACCACCAGTAATTGTATAATTAACAGAACCAGTCAATGGAGCTGAATAAAAAGTCAAAAGAGAAAAATTAAGAGTAGAAATAATAACCGGTTCATTAAAATATAGCGAAAGCTCATCACTGTTAAAATCCAAAGTGAAAGATTGAAGAACTGGACCAATTAGATCTCCAGTATAGTTTTGAACCTAGAAAAAGAAATTTTATATCTTGATTATTTAAACTTTACATATATTAAATATCGTATACAGTGGCGCAGCCAGCTCTAGACTTTTGGTGGTGCATTGGTGGTGCGCGGGGTTGTCTCATTCAACCTCACCACCTTGGCTACACCTCTGATCGTATACAATGTTAATTACACACACGTGTATGCAGCCTAAAATTCCAATTGACAAAAGTTTAGAAGAAAAATTACGGACGGAGGGACGGACACCAAATTTCAAGGTGCAAGAATGAAACTAGAAGTTCTAAGGATAACTATACTGCGATAGCAAAATAGAATCAAGAAAAAAAAGCTGGATACCACTTACTATTTTAGGAAACATATACTATACAAAGAAATTGAACATCACCCCCACCGGTCAAAAAAGAAAATCGGCCTTTGGGTATTACAATTAATTAATTATTCATTTTATCACAGGTTTGCTAAATTCCTCTCTCAAATTCACAATCACATGCATGTGAATATTATGGAGAGGTTTCCTCTCAAGTGATCGATGAATTTCAATAATCTTACCCAAGAATTAAATGGTGTACCACCACCAATACGAGACAAGCCTGACATATGATCCTGGGAATCATAAAGTAACCTGTGGAAAAGGCTGCGAATATTCTGATAGGATAATACTTAATACAAGCATCTATAAGTGCATACACTAAAATGGGCAAACAAAAATTGTTTCTTATGCGGGATATACCATAGTTACCAGCATATATAAACACAATATAAGAGTACTCGAATCTGTTGTCAAAATGTGCTTTGTCATCATCATATTGCGTAACAAGGTATGTTTAGAATAAATTCGATTTTCTTACCTGTTTTATATAGTTTTAATGACTTTATTAATAGTTATTGTTAAATTAATGTAGGAAATCTACTAGATACAGGTGTTAGAAATACATATGTGAAAATTTTCATTGCAATCCGCACATTCCTGAGTGGCTAAGGAAATGTAATTTTAATAACTGGGAGTATATCTCGAAAATTGCAAATGCAGACACTAATATATAGTGAGAGTTGAAAGGCAATTGGCTAGGTTCGAATGGAACCATTCATTTATCATTGAGAATCTTAGCAATTCTAAGTAGTACCATATATTGGATTAAAATATAAACTTGATTCTTAATTATTCTAACGGGCAAATTCTACAAACGAAGCAACTTCGATATACCTTATGCATATACAATTTCCATGCTTAATAAGGTGTATAGTATCAAAAGGTTTTATTATAACACTCGTCATTGTAAAATACAATTGTAAACTACACTAAACATAAATAAATACCTTTAATGGTAAAGATGGTAAAATTTCTATTACGAAATTAGGAACTAGTGCCAAATCGAAAATGGTACGATTGGTAATAGATAAGAAAGTAGTATTCACACTTTTGAAATACAAAGTGGTCGTCTTCAGAGCTGTCTGGTCTGCATCAGTAATGCGAAGTGATATAATTCTGCCATTCATCGAATTCGTACTACCACCGGTAAGAGTGTAATTCTGAGGAAGAGAGTTTGTGATGTTAACTGCACCAAGTAGAGAAATTTCTTTTGGTTGTAATGAAGAGGAACTGACAGGTTCGGAGAAAGTGAGGAAAATTATGCCATCGATTAAGTCCAAATTAAACGAGTTTAAAATTGGTGATATCGTATCAGAAACGAAATTCAATACTGGATATCCAGGGAATCCATCAACAACCTAGAAATTTAGGAAGAAAATTATAGCATAATTAGTCTAAAAAATGATAGAATTATCCTGTTGGAAAAAGTATTCTATCTATTTCGTTTAAAATGTTGATAATTAGAGTGGTTACGATGATTTGATAATTCAATTTTAATGAGGGGTACAGTGGAACCTCCTTAATGTAAAAGAGAGAAGTGAGATGGAGTGAATATACTACGTTCTCCTACATATTTGGTAAAATATTTGCAATAGAGAGATCAAAAATTTGAAAAATTTAATAAAAATGAACAACAATAACCGGGATCTGATCTTTGAAAACGCTAAATTTTAGTATGTCGCATAAAATCACAACTATTCCCCTCACTTTTTCGAATTGATTTATGCCTATGGCTGTAGTACCAACGACTTTTAGTGTGCAGCTCCATTCTAAGGGATGAAAAATGTGGTTTCCTCTTTTTAAGAGCGATTATTGAGGGAAGTCTACTATTCCACTATACATCGTACACTCTACCTAATTAAGGAAGCTAATACCGCGATAAATTAAATTCATTTGACAAAAACGATCATTTAATTGAGCGCGTTAAATCCAAGAGTTTGTTCTTTCTTAACTCAAGACCATCGGAAACAAGAGATGAGGCAGCCCTAGACAGCCCAACTTTTGCTAAACTTATTAACATGTTTATTATCCAGTCTTCTACCCTACTGGTATACAAATGTGATCATTAAATGTGAAAGTGTAGATATAATATTGAAATTACCTCATTAATTAGATTTCCATATACATCTTCTATGAAATATGAGAGAAGTTTAAGATAGCAATCTCCTCTATAGTTGCAAACAAATTTATCCAACTTGATTCTGTCAACATCCCGTTCATCAAGTTTTAGCAAGACCGAAGTTGAGTTCATGATATATGCGATGCCAGGATATATTAACTGCACAAGGCTAATAGGATTCTCAAATAGACACTGCAAAATGATAGCACTTGTGTTGATACTGTTGGCGTTTACAGTCTCGTCGATAGTAAATAATATGCTATTATTGGCAAAGTTAAATTCATCAAATTGAACTAAGGAAGGCTTTGAAGTATCGGGTATGACAGAAACCATTAGACCATTTCCATCTATTATTTCTTCTAGTGTAAATCCAACCATATCTAAAATTGCATCCCTGGAGTGACTAAGATAACAATTGAGATTATTCGTACAAAATGGGAGACCATTTAGAGAGTTAAGGTTTACAGATGAAAGTTGAAACGTCAAGACATCACTCTCCGAATTTAGAGATATTCCTCCAGTGAGGCGAAGCCAATATCTAAAATTGAGGAAAAAAGCGTTAATATACTCCTTTCCAACCTATTTACTATACAAATTTCAAAAATAGGGTAGGAATAATGATATAGATATAAGTAGTATTTTCTGATACTGTATTGATATCTGTCACACATCTTCACAACCATTGGGTAAATCCATAGCCTACTGCATATAAGGCCTCACAGTAACTTGCCGATTTTGGACTAGGAATGCGGTAGAAGATGGTTGAACTAATACATGAGCTGCCTTAAATCATTAACCAAGCACAATAGAGCTTAGTAATGTATTACCAGCATGTATAAATATGATGTCAAGGTACCCATATCCGTTGTTAAAATTTAGATTAGTCACCATATGGTTGTACAATATGTGATATTTGTGACAAATATAACGTAATGCGTAATCATATGGCGACTATCATAGGCGGCAAGTTTTGGAAAATAAAATAAAGCCTGGGGGGGGCCAAGAGTTAGCGAAGCGAGCGACGGTAAGAGGGGGTCTGGGGGGTTTGCCCCTCAGAAAAAGTTTTTAATCTTAGACGCTCTAATATCGATATACAGCTAGGGAAATGAAGTAATGGGATATACTACTATCTCTAGACTCAATTAACATAATTTTGGGGTTTAGTTGCAACCTATAAGTTTGTGTGAAGTCCTGACATACCACAGCTTCCTCTGAGGCGCATGCATTAGTGCGGATTTCTGGGGTTGTCACTAGTGCGAATTTCCCAAGTTGTCATTAGTTCTACTCTACTTTTGAGAGAGTTGGCATTAGTTCTACTCTACTTTTGAGAGGGTTGTCATTAGTTCTACTCTACTTTTGAGAGGGTTGCCATTAGTTCTACTCTACTTTTGAGAGGGTTGTCATTAGTTCTACTCTACTTTTGAGAGGGTTGTCATTAGTTCTACTCTACTTTTGAGAGGGTTGTCATTAGTTCTACTCTACTTTTGAGAGGGTTGTCATTAGTTCTACTCTACTTTTGAGAGGGTTGTCATTAGTTCTACTCTACTTTTGAGAGAGTTGGCATTAGTTCTACTCTACTTTTGAGAGGGTTGTCATTAGTTCTACTCTACTTTTGAGAGGGTTGTCATTAGTTCTACTCTACTTTTGAGAGGGTTGTCATTAGTTCTACTCTACTTTTGAGAGGGTTGCCATTAGTTCTACTCTACTTTTGGAGAGTTGCCATTAGTTCTACTCTACTTTTGGAGAGTTGGCATTAGTTCTACTCGAATTTTGGGAGAGTAGGGATTAGTTCTTAATGATCAATTCTTGATATTTACTCATTGTTATGCTTCCAAACCTCACAAAATTATTTCAAACTTAAAATGCCTACTTTCACTTTCTGCAATTATTTTCTCCGCAACCATATTTCCGTTAACGAATGTCTACTCTCAATAAAATCGAGTAAAACTAATGCCAACCCTCCAAAACGCGAGTAGAACTAATGCCAACCCTCCAAAACGCGAGTAGAACTAATGCCAACCCTCCAAAACGCGAGTAGAACTAATGACAACCCTCCAAAACGCGAGTAGAACTAATGACAACCCTCCAAAACGCGAGTAGAACTAATGACAACCCTCCAAAACGCGAGTAGAACTAATGACAACCCTCCAAAAGTAGAGTAGAACTAATGACAACCCTCCAAAAGTAGAGTAGAACTAATGACAACTCTCTCAAAAGTAGAGTAGAACTAATGACAACCCCAGAAATTCGTCCCCCTTCTTCCACGCCCCCCCCCCCCCAAGTACCCACACTTGGCGCCTATGGCGACTAGTCTAAATTTTAACAACGGATATGGGTACTTTGACACAATAATTATACATGCTGGTAATACATTCCTAAGCTCTATTGTGCTTGGTTAATGATTTAAGGCAGCTCATGTATTAGTTCAACCATCTTCTACCGCATCCCTAGTCCAAAATCCGCAGAGTTACTGTGAGGCCTTATATGCAGTAGGCTATGACTATACATATATAAACCGGAAATCGTGGCAAAAAATATCAAGCACATATGTGCCTTATACTATATATAATCCTATTACCAAATTTCATGCATTATAAATGCACAAAAAATCAACTGATAAGCTTATACTACACTTTTGATAATATTGCGTAAACTGTCTTTAATAAACACTCGTCTGGTATATATTTTGAGAGTTTTAATCTTTTTGCATAATGGAGTACACAATTGAAGATTTCAAACGTACTACAGGAAGGGTTTTTACAACTTCAGATGGACACAAGTATATCAAATCCAAAACTAACACAAACTCCACTTACCTTAGATGCGTGTTATTTAAGACATTTAGATGCAAGGGAACAAGTAAACTGCAGTTTATTATAAGCAAACAGCATGATCATTATTGCAGCCACCTTCAATTAAATAGTATAAACCATAGCCTACTATAATAAGGCCTCGAATTTGGCACTAGAAGATGGTTGAAGAAATACAAATCATTAACAAAGCACAATAGAGCTTAGGAATGTATTACCAGCATATATAAATATGGTGTCAAAGCACCCATATCCGTTGTTAAAATTTAGATTAGCAATCAAATGATTGCGCAACAGGCTATATTTCGGTCAAATTTAGTGATTTTCAGAGGTCGTTTAAGGGCTCTTCTAAGTGTTTTTATTATAAAGTTTTTCGCATAGAACTGAGAAGTGAATGTGTTAATACGAAAAATTTGGAATTTTTTCATGGAATGTTCTTACATTCCAGTGTTGCTATGGAAACGTATTTTGGTCAGTTGGGGCTATATCTTGAAAACAGCGATAGCTAGACATTCAAATTTAATCCCATTTGATAGCAAATAGGCTACTTCCTATTAAGCTATAATACAATTTCTATGTCTTAATTCAATAATTATTAGACAATTTATCATATTGGTCACATTTGGTAATTTGTCGAATATCTCGTAAACCATTGAATTTAGACACAGAAATTGTATTATAGCTAAATAGGAAGTAGCCTATTTGCTATCAAATGGGATTATATTTGAATGTCTAGCTATCGCTGTTTTCAAGATATAGCCCCAACTGACCAAAATACGTTTCCATAGCAACACTGGAATGTAAGAACATTCCATGAAAAAATTCCAAATTTTTCGTATTAACACATTCACTTCTCAGTTCTATGCGAAAAACTTTATAATAAAAACACTTAGAAGTGCCCTTAAACGACCTCTGAAAATCACTAAATTTGACCGAAATATAGCCTGTTGCGCAATCATTTGATTGCTAATCTAAATTTTAACAACGGATATGGGTGCTTTGACACCATATTTATATATGCTGGTAATACATTCCTAAGCTCTATTGTGCTTTGTTAATGATTTAAGGCAGCTCATGTATTTCTTCATCCATCTTCTACCGCATCCCTGGTTAAGTTACTCTTAGGCCTTATATATAGTAGGCTATGTATAAACATTATATGTTATGCCGATTCTAACTTGTTACAATCTACTAAAAATTGATTCTAACTTGTTACAATCTACTTACAAATTGGTTCTAACTTGTTACAATCTACTACAAATTGATTCTAACTTGTTACAATATACTACAAATTGATTCTAACTTGTTACAATTCATAAAATTCTAACTAATGACAATCTAAAAATTCTAACTAAAGCAGTGCCCCCTTTTGATACAGATAGGCATGTTATTAACCGTACATTAGTTACTGTGTTCCATAACAGTAGTTAATAAGCTTTGTGTTAGCTGGACCTTTGTCCCTATTTATGTATGTCTTTATTGAATACAACTTCACATTATATTAGGCGCTAAAAGCCTTGACTAGTTGGGTACGCGGGTTTATTCCAACACTTCCATATGATTCTTTGCCCCCCCCTAACTAACTAATGGATAATACTTTCATATAATTTGCGAAACCCGATGTTGAAGTTAATACTACCATTGGGAGAAGTGTTAAACCGCAGGGCCAAAAATCCCTCTAAATGTGCGAAACAAAAAACAGAATGACTTACTATATTTTATAATACATTTAACGATTGAACATAGCCTACTGCATATAAGGCCTCACAGTAACTTGCGGATTTTGGACTAGGGATGCGGTAGAAGATGGTTAAACTAATACATGAGCTGCCTTAAATCATTAACAAAGCACAATAGAGCTTAGGAATGTATTACCAGCATGTATAAATATGGTGTCAAAGTACCCATATCCGTTATATTTGTGACAAATTTGGTGATTGGGGTTATATCTTGAAAACTGCAATAGCTACACATTCAAATGTAATTTCATTTGATAGCAAATAGACTACTTCCTATTAAGCGATAATATAATTTCGACCTCTACATTCAATGATTTACGAGATATTCGACAAATTACCAAATGTGACCAATATGATACATTGTCGAATATCTCGTAAACCATTGAAGAGGTCGAAATTATATTATTGCTTGGTGGGAAGTGGTGTATTCGCTGTCAAATGGAATTACATTTGGGTGTAAACTATTGCAGTTTTCAAGATATAACCTCAACTGACCAAAACACGTTTCCATAGCAACACTGGAATGTAGCAACATTCCATGAAAAAATTTCGTATTAACCCATTCACATCTCAGTTCTATGCGAAAAATTTTATAATAAAAACACTTAGAAGTGCCCCTAAACGGCCTCTGAAAATAACCAAATTTGTCACAAATATAACCTATTGCGCAACCATATGGTGACTAATCTAAATTTTAACGGATATGGGTACTTTGACACCATATTTATACATGTTGGTAATACATTACTAAGCTCTATTGTGCTTGGTTAATGATTTAAGGTAGCTCATGTATTAGTTCAACCATCTTCTACCGCATCCCTAGTCTCAAATCCGCAAGTTACTGTGAGGCTTTATATACAGTAGGTTATGGTATTACCTTTTAAAAATTGAATTATAAAAATAAAAAGGTCAAAAATTACAAATTAATTATGTAAGGACCATACTACTTGTAATACTGAAGTAATTTGGTTTTGATGTGTCGCAAAAAGAAAAGTTAGCATTATTTATAAAATACCTATGAGCAGTCGTGTTATCTTGTAAGGTGAACATGCTAATATCCAAGGTAGACTCTCGTACAGTCTCTGAAAACGAAAGTAAAATAGAACCTTGATCAAGATTTAAAATACTTGAAATTATATAAGGCCTTGTTTGGTCAGGGTAGAACATACTCAATCCTAAGGCCATAATATCAGAACGGATCTCTTCGTTGAAATTATCATTCATATCTCTGATAAAAAGTGAAGTTGCAGCTAAAAAGGTATTAGAAGATGGGTCACCATTAGCGTCTGCCAGTCCATCTATGGCTTTAATTGAGTTTAAACCTGAAATATTCAAGAGAATAGTGATAGAAGGACCATTTGGAGTAAGCACAGAACCACCTGTGAGTCGATAAACAAGAGATGGATAAAATTGTCTGTTCTGAAGTGTAATCTGCGTGAGGAGTATAGAACTCGCATTAACCGTTTCGGAAAAAACAAGGGATAGATATCCAAGATTGAGATCCAGTGAAAAAGATCTTATAATTGGTTTTGTCTTGTCCTCAGTAAAATACCGCACCTGTAAGATATATAATTGATTATTATCCAAAAAATAAAAATAAAAACGCATTATTAAAGAGTTTTTCTAAAACAGCAAACTACGTTGCTGCATAGAAGAACTAATAATAGTGATGATAATATACATTTCTTTTAATAGGCACGGTGGGAAACACTGCTCCTACTTGGTAGTTAAATCACTGCACAACAGTACCGAATCTTGAAGAAATGAGTATCTGATACCCTTACTATTAAAACTCGATTAATGGTTATATATTTGTTTATAAATAAATACAAGCGCGCTTTGCTTGCTTGCGCTGCACGGCTGGCGGACACTTTGATGTCCGCCAGAGGCATCCTTCGGAAGCCTAGGCTCACATTGATTAACTGAAGGTAGATAACATCTCTAAATACGTCTGTTTTACTGTTATAATCGATATCACTTGAAAAATCACAAGATTTGGTCATTTTTTCAATTTTGATGCGTAATGATGACGTCATGACAGAGTGATGAGTCATCATTTTTGATGATGGTTGCATCATATGTGAGGTATATTAATATACACATTCTGTTAAAATTTCAGTCTTCTATCACCTAAAATGGCTGAGTTAAAGTCGAAAAACTGAAATTTCTAATTATAAAAAGGTGACAATGAAGTCATAATTCCATGATGAGTTGACATTTTCTTCTGAGGTCAGAACTTAGTGGAGCCATAGCCAAAAGACTCCCACATGCCAAAATCAGCATTCTGTGCCTGGCAGTTTCCTCAATCAATTCGTTACAGAGATATATATCCCTATTTGTTAAAACTCAATTTTTATTTTTGTACGATCTATAGAGAAGTAATGAGGAAGTGATAGTTTGCGGATTGAATGGTATCATTTCTTAGTGTCTACGATCTATACCTTTTGAGTTATGGCTTAAACATTCAATTTTTTGTTTCCATAACAACTGAGAAATGCATAGACATTCCAATTAAGATTTTCAGATTTGTTGGATTAAGCCATTCCTATTGTTGTTCCATAAAAAAATAAGCATTAGAAATGCAGATAACGATGTTTTACAAGAGCTAGAATAGCAGCATTTTTAGCTCTAAAAAGAGCCTATTGCGCAATCACATGATGACATGATTACATCAACTTTTTGACAGCTGAATTGCATACTCTGATATGATGATTGTATATGGTAATAATACATTTCAAAGGTCAATTGTATACGGTTTTTGATTTATCGGTCTAATTAAAATTTGACTGTGTTAAAACTGCCTTTCTCGGTGACATACACGTCCGTGTATTAAGTAGGCCATGCAAGATATCATAAAAATTGAAGTATATTTTTATAAAATGTATAATATTATCTGTCTATCTCCATAATAAGATACTAGTACTACATATTTCAATTGGAATAGCAAGATTGAGAAAATGAGAGCTGAATCAGGGGGTGGATAGCCATCAAAGTTACAGCCTGCTGTTTTGCAGCCAATACTCAAATTAAAAATTCAACTGGTTTACTCTGTTCAGAATTATGTTTGAGTTCTGGACTTGTCAGATTTTATAGTGATTTATTTAGAAAAAAGAATCGAAATAGTAAATATCACCCAATCACCTCCTCAAGAAATTAAAATGCCACTTTCATACTCAATTGAACAACTATAGGGTGTTTCAAATGTCTTAGCTGTGAATCTAATTAGTATTCATTCTTTACGAGTACCTCCAACCGGGAAAGCGGAATACGTCCTACGAAAATATCGGAAAATGTCCTACAAACAATGTAGGAATATGTCCTACACAGTTGAAATGAAGCTTTTGAGGGCATTTTTGTTGTTAGTGTTGATGGGGAGTGTTTTTAAGGGATTTTTAGGAATTTTTGCATTTTTAGTGATTTTTCTTATTTTTCTTTGGGATGTCCAAGCAGAAATTGCGATAGTAATAATTGAAACGAAAATTAGTACAACGGTTTTCCATATAAATGCTTAATGTATTACCCTGCATTCAGTGGCGTAGCAAATATTTAACTTGGGAGTTAGCTGGTGGTGTACCCAGATATATACCACCGCACGCCACCATGGATACGCCTCTGCCTACATTAGATATATATTTAATTAGTCGATATGCCGTTATCTCAAGTCGGGATGTACCTTTGAATGCAACTTTATCTTGTTGCTGTTTTCTTGTATATCCTAAGAACAATTTTGATATACACATCTTTGTTCAGTTCTTTATATATTAACAAGTTTCCCATTTCAATTTGCTCATTTTAGATCAATACTTTTTAAATAATTTTCATGTTGAAGGGTATTTTTTCAAATTATTTCTTTTTTGTGGTGGCTGTGCTGATATCAATAAGGCAACCATTATTTTTCTGTGCCATAAATAATTTATTCAGTTATTTAAAGTATTAGGAAACTCATAACTAAATTCCAATCAAACTTTAAAATATTCTGTGAATTGCTTGGACAACCTAGTAATTTATTTAAATTACTGTTCGATAATATTGACCAATTTGATAATGTTTATGTGCCTCCGATACTATTACTATATTAGTCCTGTCATTTTCGGGTCAAAAAGTTTTTGATCACTAATTGTAACTGAAATGATTTCATTCTTTTGAATATTATATTTACCCTTTATAACATATTAAAAGTCTGCAGGAATCCAAGTTGGGCTGGACATGTCATATGATATTTGGAATCATTTCCTCCCCTAGCAACCAAGGAATGTATCAGGAATGTACACATTTTTCTCGGAGGATTCTGGCAATTTTCAACCGAATGCTTTTTAGATATGAAGAGTAAATTAAGTCTATTTTTAATTAATAATATATATATTATTATGGAATTTTGCGATAATTTTGCCTAAAAAAGTGCTACCCCATGATATGTAATTATTGTTTCACTATCACTATCTTGCTTATTCTTGGTTGCCACACTACTTTCCAGCATTACGGCATAGAGGTGTGGGTTTACTTTAAATAATTCCTGACCAGCAGTAATATTAGCAGAGTATTAAAGTAGCGTGCTGTTTTTTTGCAACAGTTAAGGCTGGAGTCAACTCCTTTTAATTGAGTTCAAAAGCAAATTTTAGCAAATTTTTAATTTAATATAAATTTTATTGTTTGTACAAGTTAAATCAGGGCGTGCTGGTCACCCCGGGCGGCGATTTTTGGCTTGACTCATTTACCCCATGGTATCTATTTTTTGACAAATATTGTTTTTATTTGGTCACTCAACCAAAAGTGGAATGTACGTAGTGCTATAACGAAAAAATATAGCATATTTCTCTTAGTATACATCCATCTCTTCTATCCTCCTGAGAATTTTGAAAATAATTTCTAAATGAGGGTATAGAGAACCGAGCTCATAAATTTCAGGAGCACAGGAGCACAATTGCAGAAGGTCCGGATGAACCATTTCAATCGTTGCAGTACAAACCGATTTGGTACTTGCTTCCAAAGAACTCATATTTGGAATAAAATATAATTTCCAAACATACAGTATTGTAGTGTATTGTAGTAAAAATAGGTGGCATAAGTAAGTTGCGATGCATCGAATTTCAAATTTCATACCGAATTTATTTATACAAGCACGCTTCGCTTGCTTGCGCTGCGCGGCTTGCAGACACTGCGTGTCCGCAGAGTCACCCTGCGGGTGCCTGGAGTTACTCAATCTAACATATTTTGGGATTTTTTTCCTTGATATAAATATTTTAAACAAAGGTCAACGAAGAATTTCTCATACGGATCCGAAAATATAATATTCGAAATCTACAGCACTAAAAACCCCATGTCAACCGTTGGAAGCTAGTCTCTGGACTATTTTTGTAATTTGTTTACTTTATGTATCTATTGTAAACAAAAGTAAACAAATAATTCATTATATCGATCTGAAAATATGATATTCGAAATCTACACCCCTAAAAACCCCACGCCACCCGTTGGAAGCTAGTTTCTAGCATATTTTTGAGATTTGTTTACTTTAAGTATCTATTGTAAACAAAAGTAAACAAATAATTCATCACATCGATCTGAAAATATGATATTCGAAATCTACACCCCTAAAAACCCCATGTCACCCGTCGGAAGCTAGTTTCTAGCATAATTTTCAAAATTCGTCAAATCGTGTGAAAATATGTATATAAAGGTGTGAAAATATACAAATAACCTTTTTAACTGCCATACACTATAATATATAATTGAGACATTCATAAAACTTATTGCTTTGAAGTATTAATTACAATTACAGCCTACAATATTGTCGTATAATGATTTCTATTGTGAGAGTGAAGCCGTACATAGTATTGTATAGAAAAGGTGTGAAAAATTGTTTTCCATTTTTTTTGCAGAGGTGTGAACATTTCGCTTAGATCTTAGAACTTAATCGTAGATTCATCATTTGACACCTACATGCCAATTTTCACATCTCTACGACTTGCCAATTCTTCAATCAATTCGGACAAACAAACAAACAAAAAATCCTAGCATTTTAATATATAAGATACAGTACAGTGTGACACAAAAGTTATGTTACTAGCTTTAATGGATATAAAATTTCTAAAATTTGAAAAATCTTATTATGGTTTTTAGAGTTTGTAATTCGAATATTTCCAATGATTTTGAAAGAGGTTTTTTGAGTATAAGACCTGGATTATGTTTGTATGGTGAGTCTGGTGAAGAAAAAATGTGTCCTGGCACGCGGCGAAAATCGCGAATCAGGGCCCACTGCTTTTCAAGTAATCTTTCCAGAGTATTCAAATTCTAAGAAAAATTAGCTCACACATTTTACTCGAACATTCTAAATTTATAGAAATATAGGATGTTCAGATCAGTGCATTTTGGGAACCTTTTGATCATATTTTTTGGTGAAATGAAGAAAAGTGCCATTTTTGGTGATTTTGCAAAATGTAGCTAATTTGAACTCACGAATGAATAACTTTCTCTCATGTCTGATAATGAATTCGATGGATTTGTGAAATATTTCCAAAAGGCATTACAGAAGCAGTGGGGCCTGATTCGCGATTTTCGCTGCGTACTACGACACATTTTTGCTTAACAAAACACAGTTTTCTGTCTAGACTCGAAAAAGCTTTTTTAAAATCATTGAAAATATTCGAATTAGAATCTAAAAAATAAAGACCATAATAACTAAGATTGCTCGAGAATAAAAATTTTTTTACCTATAATGAAGCTTTTAACATAACTTACATGTCACCCTGTAGTATTGCAATTTTTGACTTTAGCCTTGAATGACCTATAGTTTGTCAGATTGGAGGTGATAAATTTCGGATACAATTTCGAGTTTAGAATGGAAATCGTGGAAAATTTGGATAGGATTGAAAACAAATTCCTGTGGCAACTATGTTCAGAATTATTTTTACGAGAGTTTGAAACAATAAATTGGATATTTTTTATTATAAGTAAAATAACATAAAGTGGCGCAATAGTGTCGCGATGAGTCTGATTGAAAACCTTGTTCTGCAAATAAATAATCTAAATCTTGTGTCAAACTTTCCTTCATTTTACACTTACGGTTTTCCCAAATATCCGTTGTGGAGCAAAAAAAAAACAAAATTAAAAAAAAGGGAGCCTGGTGTTTTAGAAGTAGGCTACTATACAAAGTATAGTTGACGAACTAAAACCATCAAATCCACAACTCTGGCCTGGGCACATAAAGTTTATCAGGGCAGGGTACTTCCGGGTCTACGTCATTGCCAACAAAAGAAAGCGAAGTATGCTTGTAAATATTACAAGTACCTGTATTGGATTTTGAAGAGCGATTGAAACAGCTTCATTTCCAATTAGATCAACAATGGAGCCACGTTGGAGTGACAAAAACGTATTGTGCATAGATGTAGCAAGATTAGTAATATTTTTTATTACATATAAATCTTCATTAGCAAGACCTATTTCAATAACAGACATATTGGGGCTTATTGAGACATAAGTAGCATTGGTAAGTTGGAAGGATGATCGATTGGTCTCGTTTATTGCTGAAAAAAGTTCAATATAATTGATAATTAAGGAAGATATCTGCACTTGTTCACTATAATATAGGGTTAGCATATCAGATGTCAAATCTAGATCAAAATAGAGTAACTCTGGAGGTTTCAAATCAGCAAGCAATTGATTTACCTATTGGAAAAAGAAATATATTAATTAATTAATAATTATCACTTGCATGCCCATAGCGAAAGTGAAAGTAAATTGAAAGTGAACTGAAAGTGAAAATGAAAATGGGGTCATTTCTATTTATACCTTTGACCCCAAAGGCATTGCAGGGTTATTAATAAGAGGTAATCAACATAAGATAAATACAGCACACTTAAAAATATTAAAAACATTTCTGGGGATGAATTTCTCAAAATTATCGGCAGGAAATGGTAAATATGCCAATAAAGTCCAACAATATGAACGAGATATACCTGTCTTCATTATATTTTCTTAATTTGTTTAACGCTTCAATGAATAACAAGATATTATCCGTTCTCCATTAGTGTCTACAGCGAAACAAATCTTGTGATTTGGTGTCGATTGCCACCAAATGTAGCGATAAGTCATCAAAATCCTGAGTCTGGTGGATAACTAAGCCACCAATTTTATCAAGTATTATTCTGTTTATATATGGTATTTAGAAGTTGGTGGTTCCTAGTAAAAAGTCCTCCTAAATACGCATAAGATATTGTCAACAATATTGACAGCGGATGAGTATTCGAACCATATTTATAGTATACTATCCTGGTAATACTTTCTTGACATCATTCGTAATTTGAGGAACCAAGTCATTCTTTGCCCCCGAAGATATTAGTATTTAATAATGTACTATAGTGTAGTGCGCGTAAATTCTGAAATTTTTATCGCGGGGAAAATTCGTTTTCAAAAGATATTGACATTTTTATCTCTTGGTTGATTGTTAGCTCCTGTCAGTCAAACTATTCTATGTCGCTCTACTAAACAAATTTATCGTTTAGAGTGCACTTCATTGCATTTACTTTTAACAAAAGTATAAAGAAGAATGTCTGTGTTCATTAATTTAATCCTTATCCATTCAATTTTCGAGATGTAATCACTTTATCAGCTGTGTAACACCGCTTTCATTTCCCCCCCCCCTATTTTTCCAAAGTATTTTTTTATTGAAATAATTATGCCCCTCAAGTGATTTGGGTTTTACCCTCTCTCTTGATAGAAACAAAGTTTTCAAATGCATTATTTTCATGATAATGATTTATTTAAGCTAAATATCGAATATCAATTGAAAGGAACACTTTTCATAAACGAATGCATAATTTTAAAATCACGTATAATATTCAAAATATATTCAATTAACATTCAGAGTACTAATAATAATATTTTTCATTTCTCATATTAATGACCAATAACTATGTACACATTTATACCATATCAACACAATATTACAGTTGGAGCGTAACCACAATTACTATTTGTTTTCATATAAATTATATTACATTCCATTTCGCATTTGCATCGTCGCAATATTATAGATTGCATTATATTATCTGAGATTGAGGTATTTAAACAATAATTTATAGAATATTCAAAACTTTCAATATTCAGTGATTTAAGTGTTACTAATTTTCATGGATGGTTTCAGAATACATTCAGAAGCTATTCAATTAATCTGTCACATATTTTTAGAGAAGAAGAAATTAAAAGGTGATTTAAGGCCATTAAATTCTGATATCAATAAACATCTTAATCAATACTATGGAATTAGTCCTGACGAAGAAATCGCTTTCGGTTTTTATCCACAAAGAATTTTAAGGGATGTGCATCATCTATTTCAAAAGGTCGTCTAACTAAATTGAAAAAAGTTGAATTTGCTCTGACGTCACGTAAAATTACCATGAGACGCGATTCAGCTAGCTGCGGAATATGTAATATTTTTCATAAAACTTCTATAGTAGGTAGATCAAGTAAAACAAAAATACAATCATCACAAAAGTCCAATGATCAAACTTAAATATCATTCAAGAGATCTAGCTCTTTCCAGTCTTTAGATCCAGAATTGTGCAGGCATTGCTTGAGTGCTAAAATCATTGGACATGAATGCAACCGAAAAGCTTTACAGTCTAGTCAAAATAGGAAGCAAACAGTCCCAACCCAAAAAAAATTGCAAGAATTGTTTTATTGCATTTTTCCGTTGTATTATGTCTTGGAGTAACATACTAAAAGTTTACCGAAATCGGAATATCAGAAAGTGATTTGGCACGACCCCGTCGTTGACCCGGACTATAAAAATCGCCGCTTTTGAAAACTGAGATATAACCTTTCAAATGATTGCAAATCAGTTTTTATTGTCATATTCGTGCTCAGCATCAAATTTCCGGCAATTTGATATATATATTGACTATATTTTGAGCAAAATATTTTGGGCCCTCCCTAGCAACAACCTGGAATGTAAAAATTCCGATCTCTCGATTTGGTGTAAACCATATCGAGTGACCCCTTGTTTTTCTCGGCTATACTTGCTGAGTACGAATTTCTTAATATAAATAGTCTAAACGTTAGTTTTAAAATATTATAAATACATGAATATAAAATATAGTCATGTATTTTTAAAGGTAAACATTCTCATAAATTTTTGTTTTGTCGCTTTAACTCCTATGAAATATAAGAATGGAAAATTTAGGTGGCATAGATGGATTGATATGTTCACATTTCAATTTCGGTTTCATCATCCGATGCAATTCCTTCTTTCATATTGCCACAGTTGTCATCTTGGCATCGTCCGCAAGCTTGGGAACAGTCGAGTCCTTGTTTTCTGCAGCTACATCTGAGACAACTATAGCCTGTGGAACAGCTACAGTGGATCATTTTCAGGAGTGCTTCGGGTTCAGGGTTACTGTCCAACATGACTGGGATTAGGCTGTTATCTTGGCAGTTCCATCCCCATTCGGTGACCTTCATACCATCAGCCATGCCCATCCACAACATCACCTGCAAATAGCACCTCAGAGAGTGAAATTTCGTGGCGGAGGCTGTAGTAATAAGGAGGAACCCTTTCCAATCAAGCCAACAAACAGGCCATCATCCATCTCATTTCTGAACGTATGAGAGAAAGAGGGTGCCATGTAATACAGGCTGAGGAGGATGCCGTGTTGACATTGTGAAGGCAGCAGTATCAATGGCCTCCTTCAAGACAACAACTCTCATAGGCGAGGATATGGATCTTTTGGTTCTGTTGCTGCACTACACTCCTAACAACAATGCAAAGAAGATATACTTATCCTCTGATAAAGGGAAACCAACTGTAGTGCATGATATCAAGGTGATAAAGCAGGTGCTTGGGGACGAAATCTGCCACAGCCTGCTTTTTATGCATGCATTCACCCGATGTGACACCACTTCCAGCATTTTCGAGCTCTGAAAGAAGTCTGCTCTGTACAAGTTCAAAGAGGATTCCATCTTAAAAAGCTATGCTAGGGTGTTTTCTGCACCAAACCAAGACCCAGTTGTGATGAAATCACTGGTTATAAAGTCATGATCGCGGTGTTCAATGCAAAACTTGGGGACAGTCTTCGCGACTTGAGATACACTATCCTCTGCAAGAAAGTGAGTGCAGCCATAAGCTTCGTCACACCCGAAAGACTGCCACCTACAGCCTCCGCCACAAATTTCACTCTCAGAGGTGCTATTTGCAGGTGATTTTGTGGATGGGCATGGCTGATGGTATGGAGGTCACCGAATGGGGATGGAACTGCCAAGATAACAGCCTAACCCCAGTCATGTTGGACAGTAACTCTGAACCCGAAGCACTCCTGAAAATGATCCACTGTAGCTGTTCCATAGGCTATAGTAGTCTCAGATGTAGCTGCAGAAAACAAGGACTCAACTGTTCCCAAGCTTGCGGACGATGTCAAGATGACAACTGTGGCAATATGAAAGAAGGAATTGCATCGGATGATGAAACCGAAGATGAAATTGAAATGTGAACATAGTGGAATTCCCTTATTAGCAATATTGCTCTATTAGCAACCAATTTTCAGGTCCCAGGTGAAGATTTTGTGTTAATTCTGTTCCCTTATTAGCAACTTCGCGTATTAGCAACCATTTTATGAGTAAAACTCGAGTTGCTAATAAGCGAATTCCACTGTATCAATCCATCTATGCCACCTAAATTTTCCATTCTTATATTTCATAGGAGTTAAAGCGACAAAACAAAAATTTATGAGAATGTTTACCGTTAAAAATACATGACTATATTTTACATTCATGTATTTATAATATTTTAAAACTAACGTTTAGACTATTTATATTAAGAAATTCGTACTCAGCAAGCATAGCCGAGAAAAACAAGGGGTCACTCGATATGGTTTACACCAAATCGAGAGATCGGAATTTTTACATTCCAGGTTGTTGCTAGGGAGGGCCCAAAATATTTTGCTCAAAATATAGTTAATATATATATCAAATTGCCGGAAATTTGATGCTGAGCACGAATATGATTTGCAATCATTTGAAAGGTTATATCTCAGTTTTCAAAAGCGGCGATTTTTATAGTCCGGGTCAACGACGGGATCGTGCCAAATCACTTTTTGATATTCCGATTTCGGTAAACTTTTAGTATGTTACTCCTATGACATGATACAACGGAAAAATACAATAAAACAATTTCTTGCAATATTTTTGGGGTCATGCATCATATTGACCTGACTCTTAAGAATGCATGCGATGTACTTCAAGCAAAAGGAATAGAAGATAAAGCAATAGCGTCTCTATTAAGAAAAAATGCCGATAATTCAAAGTCACCTGAATTAGAAGTTGAACGTCTTCGTATTCGCTTATTAAATGGGAGGCTTGGAAAACCATATGAAACCCCATCGATTACCAGAGATTATTTAACTGAATAAATAAGTGAAGTTAGCATCTCTGAAGAATGGTTAAGGAAGATAGTTCCGTGGTTAAAATTGCACGGAATCAAATCTCCCAGCGCTAGGTCAATTGTATCTGGCATTGATGATATTTATCCCTTATTTTCTGTAACTAAACTGAAATTACAGCATAAGATCAAGACGTATGATGGAGAAGAGGAAGGCAGTGATGCTACCGGCTATGTCCAAACAGATACTGAGGTCGTCTTTTTCAACGACGTTCAGTCATTAATAGAACATACCGATCGACTTCATCAACTAGTTAGTTTCGATGGGGCGTTGATCACGGGAAAGGATACAGTGCACCCTCGCTAATCCGAACCTCGCTAGTCCGAACCCTCGCTAATCCGAACACTTCATTCTTACAATCCGAACACCCGAAATATAATCTTATTCGCCTCTATGCCTTAAATCAACGTTTATAATATTATATATTTCAATAAGATTGAGAAACCTCATTAAAGAAGCAATTATAACAAATTATTATCCTTAATATTCTAACAATACAAATTTTTTATAGTTAATACCCCATTGAATTAGTGTTATTTCACTAATCGGAACAAATTCACTAATCCGAACGATTTTTTCGATCATTGGCACAGAGCTGTTCGGATTAGCGAGGGTGTACTGTACTTAAAAGTTGTATTACAACAATTATATACCTGATTATATAGTAGATAGTATCAAAGCGTGTTTATTAGTAGCAGTCACCAACGCACCGGAAACCCGTTCAAATCTAAGACAGATTCTTGGTATTTTCCCATTTTTAGACTTAACAGATCCGAGACATGTATTCATGCTATCGTTGTACTTACTGCTGGACTAGTGAACAAGAAGGTGTACCCAGGACTTGGTTGCATTATAATGCGATGGCAGAAATGCTAATCAAAGAATATGGATCTGATAGCAAATTTGCAAAAAAATGCTATGGCGTGACAGCACAACCAATAATACAATTCGATGATCCTAATCGGGCCTTCCCTATCGCCGCAGTTCACACACAACTTGGTTTGCGGATAAACTTATTGATAAATTTGCAAAAAAGCTTCTAGAAGAATTAGATCATCGGCATTTGCAGTTGGACACCAAAAGCAATATCATGGCAGAGCCTATACTGGAAAAGCAAGTTTGACGATATTAGATAATGCAAACAAGATAAATTTAGTTAACTTAACATTTTATTAATTGAAAATTAAATATATTTTTATTAATTAATGTTAATTACTTTATTTCCTGTTTTGGTCGCTGCTTCGAAATTGTTACACGCTATCTGTGGGAAAATTCTCAAAGAAGATTGGAAACAAAAAGCTCCAATCTTTCATCAGCGAATATGAAAAGTTCAGAGTCCTTCTCAAGGCGAATGCTGTTCTTCATTACCAGACGACAGGGGATTGGCCCGAATATTTAATTAAGAGTAAATCTATTCAAGGTGATGAGAGTGAATGTAAAAAAATCAAAATCGCAGTACAAGCTTTTACAAAGCCAACGGTAAAGTTTCACATCCTATTAAATCATCTCGAAGACTATCTCGTTGATGAAAAGTGCTCCTCCCAATTGATATTCGATATTTAGCGATCGAAATTGGTCCAGGATTTCCATTTCTCTGAGGTCTGACTACCGATACGCTTTGGAGGATAGATTTGTTTTATCACAACTTGATAACCACCATGGATGCGCAATATCAGAGCTACCCAACTCATTTCGTTCATGGGCCAAATTGAATGCTTAGTGATGAGTATCTGGCCAAATTGGAAATTATTTTTTCTAACTTATATACTACAAAGGTAATTCAGTCGAAGAAATGTAATAACTAACATCGTTATTTAAATAATAAAGATACTGGATATAATTACTTTTTATAATTCACACTCTGTAGAGATACTGGAAAAATTCAATTTTAAACACTAGAAAAAATATCCAATGAAGTGTGAATGGGTATCCCATCGATCGCGGACCAGGAAAATATGTCTGCGTGCCGTATGTTGTGCAGGCCTGCCCAACATCTATAGTAACTTGATACCATCATAACTTCAGCTTGAATATAATAACCATTATAACGTGATACAGTGAGTATATTTTATGTCATGGATTATCTATTATTTTGTCAACTTTACTACCACTCAAATTAGTTACTTAATATTATTTCGATTTTTAGTTCACTCATCTTATTTTTTATATCTTAGAGTTATTATGTACATCCGTCCATTCATTATTTTTAGTTGATGGATCCAACTGAGCACGGTAATATACGGAAGTACTTATCAGATGGAACCTTTCCAGTCGACATCCAAGATGGACTTAAGTACGCTCGTGCTTATCGTCGGAAGGCTTCGCATTATTATGCTGAAGGAGAGATTCTCTACCAGGTAAGTATATTTGCATCGAATAATTCCACATATTAGAATAGAAGTCCCAAATAATTCTGGTGTTTTGGGATGGAATTGAAAGAATTATATACTGCGAATCCAAGCGTTTAAAACGATATTTATACTGAATCCTGGATGCGGAGGGGGCATTTAATTAAGGTAGAGATACAGATCGTAAGGTGTCCATGGCATTTTCATTCTTGATTGGGGGCTCTATGGCATTTTAAGTAGACATAATTTCATCTTCTCAAACACATTTAATACCTTCCTTATTGTGACCTGGCGAAAAATATAAGTCGGTAGGTAGTACCTGTCCAGAACCAATACACCATTGTATACTTGTGCAGTACGTAGTATTGATGGACGACGGTCTTTCGGAAGAGGAAGAGTATGAAGATTGACTTGTTTTGAATGTGGAAAGGATAGCCATTTTGAAAGATATTGTTGCAACAAACGCCAGATGAATAGACAAATTCGATGTTGTAACTGTGGGAAACTGGGTCACATTGCAAAAGATTACCATCAATCTTTGGTGGGACAGTATTTGAACTACAGGTGACCCATCGGGAGGGCCGAGATGAGGTTCCAGAAGTTTTAAGTATGGCTCAACCTACGTCACCAATGATCACTGACTATGTTGCTTTGCCAAACCTGTTGAATCCTTATACATTACAATCGGAATTGTTTGGGAAAACTACTTAGGGCGTTCAATATGTTCCAGGCCCAACTTTATAATTCGAAAGGCAACTGAAACCGTGTATTTTAAATTCTTTTATTGTATTCGTTAGAGAATTATCTTTCTACTGGCAATTTGATTTGCTGTGATAATATAATTATTGTGGTTAGTACACACGATTTATACACCCGGTTTACGGTCCTTGTACTTATGGAGAGTTTTAGCTTAATATTTGATGTATTACAGTTCTGAGCAAACTTAGATTAAAACTAATCTCTCCATTGAATTCTGCAAATCAAATAACATAGATATTGACTTCTTTGAACTCTCTAATTTTAAGCTGGGGGAATAATGTTTTTTTTGCAATTCACTGACACTTTTGTCCTACTTTTAAGTGGCAAAAAATTGGGAAAAATCCACCATAATTAGTATAACATCTTTTTATCACAAAATATTCAACTGAACACCTCCAGGTTGCATCTTCTCCATGCCTTCTTGATTATTTTACATTTCAACGATATTATTTAACAATTTTGAGGAATTTTATCCATACAAATTGTTTTCCAGTCTTTTTCAATGGGGGCAAAATTGAAATTTTTTATAAGGTCCGTAAACCGGGTCTATAATCGTGTGTGCTAACCACAGTAATTATATTAATAAATCACAGCAACCAACATACCAGTCGAAGCATAATCCTGCAACGAATTCATTAAACGAATTGAAAATACTTTGTCTTTGTTACCTATTGACATATAAAGTTGGGCCTGGAACATATTGAACGCCCTAAGTACAATGTCATGCTCGATAGCGGTTAGTATAATTGATAATAGTATTCTATGACAGGACTCGAAACTCGTGCTCAATTTATCCAGACAAAACTTGATTACAGCTTCAGGAAATAGAATGAAATCACTTGGCGAGGCAGAATTATAAATCACCATAGGGAAGCATCATTTTAATCAAACAATTGTCGTAGTCTCTTCCTTAATTGAGAGTTGTGTCTTGGGAGTGGATTTTTCGGTTAGCACAGAGTGAGTTTGGATTTTAGCCAAGGACTATTATTGGACCCAATCTAGGGGTAGTAGGCGAGCATAAGAAATCCGATACGATATTGTACACATTTCCCATTCATGAAGAAAAGGGACCATGTTCTGAGCTAAATACAGTTGAGGGCGGTAAGATAGAGTTAAAAGAAGATTGGGAATGTCGAGGTGCAGTTCCTGAACGCATTGGCCCAAGTTATGAGCTTCCAGAATGTGAACCATCATTCTTAGATCTGGTCGAAAAGTACAGAGATTTATTTAATAATATTTCAAGTGTGGCTCATGTGAATGAGTTTATGATTCAGACCATTGACTCCAGACCTATTAAAGTTCCACCTAGACTCATACCTCAGGTGTATTGTGAAGAAGCAGTCTCAAATCAAGGAAATGTGTGACCGAGGAGTAATTAGTGTCTCAAACAGCCCATGGCTTGCTCCTCCAGTTATGGTAGGAAAATAAATTCGTTTTTGCACATACTATAGAAGTTTAAACAAAATACTTAAGATAATCATCACACAAGACGCATACCCATTACCTCTGCCCGACCAGGTATAATATAAACTAAGCGGAATGGAATATTTCTCCAAACTCGATTTAAACTCGGGATATTGGCAAAAACATGTAGTCAAGTGTGATTCTCTCCTGGCCCGGTGTTTTAATGGAATACAAGCGCGCTTCGCTTGCTTGCGCTGCCGCGGCTTGGGGAACGCAGTGTCCGCAGAGTCGCCCTGCGGGGCCTGGAGTTACTCAATCTAAACTATTTTGGGAATTTTTTTCCTTTATACGTATATATTGTAAACAAAGGTCAACGAATAATTTTTCATATGGATCCGAAAATATGATATTCGAAATCTACACCACTGAAAACCCCATGTCAACCGTTTAAAGCAAGTTTCTAGCATATTTTTGAGATTTGTTTACTTCATGTATCTATTGTAAACAAAAGTAAACAAATTAATTATCAAACTTACTCGAAAATATTATATTCGAATTCTACACCCTGGAAAACCCCATGTCAACCGTTGGAAGCTAGTTTCTAGCCTATTTTTGTAATTTGTTTACTTTATGTATCTATTGTAAACAAAAGTAAACAAATAATTTATCATATCGATCTGAAAATATGATATTCGAAATCTACACCCCTGAAAACCCCGTGTCAACCATTGGAAGCTAGTCTCTAGCCTATTTTTGTAATTTGTTTACTTTATGTATCTAATGTAAACAAAAGTAAACAAATAATTTATCATATCGATCTGAAAATATGATATATGAAATCTACACCCTGAAAACCCCATGTCAACCGTTGGAAGCTACAAGCTAGTCTCTAGCATAATTTTCAAAATTCGTCAAATCGTGTGAAAATATGTATATAAAGGTGTGAAAATATACAAATAACCTTTTTATTAACTGCCATACACTATAATATATAATTGAGACATTTATATAAGTTATTGCTTTGAAGTATTAATTACAATTACAGCCTACAGTATTGTCGTGTAATGATTTCTATTGTGAGAGTGAAGCCGTACATAGTATTGTATAGAAAAGGTGTGAAAAATTGTTTTCCATTTTTTGCAGAGGTGTGAAAATTTCGCTTAGATTTTTAATCCTAGATTCATCATTTGACACCTACATGCCAATTTTCGTATCTCTACGACTTGCCAATTCTTCAATCAATTCGGACAAACAAACAAACAAACAAATCCTAGCGTTTTAATATATAAGATTGTAGCGACAATTTCATTGATGACATTCTCGTATTTTCTAAGGACGTGGAATCTCATCAAGCAGTTTTAAAGGCCACATTAGTAAGACTACGAAGCCACAAATTAACATTATGAGGTAAAAAGTGCAAAATTGGAAAAAGGTCAATCACTTATTTAGGCCACACATTTTCACGCGTTCTCTAAATGGGTCGAATGTTATCCTATGAAAGATCAACGAGCAGAGAGAGTCACAAATATTATTGTCGAAATATTTTCTCGGTTAGGGATCCCTGAATTCTTACACTCGAACCAAGGTCGAAATTTCGAATCGAATTTATTGAGGGAAACAATTCGCTAGGAAAACAAAAACACATACAACAACTTATCACCCTCAAGGCAATGCGTTGGTGAAACGAAGTAATCGCACACTCCTGCAAATGTTGAGATGCTACACCGGAAAGTATTATGATTGGGAGAAGTACTGACATTGAGAAATTAGCTTCCTTGATAGACTTTGTAGAAGAACATAAGGTTGAAACACAAAAACGCCAAAAGGATTATTACGATCGTCGATGACCAAGTGTTATTATCGATTCCGCATAGTGGGGTATCTTCAAATTAGATGATAGGTGGGAATCAGGATGGAAGGTAACAATAGTTATAGGACCTGTCAAGTAGTGTACATTAATACTATGTTACAACCTCACATACGTACAACGTTCAAATGTTAGGAATGAGTTATGACTTCCGCTCGATGTATAATGCGACAAGGTATCCTTTACTTGATGCCAGTGGTACTCCTCGTCTTAGAGAGCAGCACCGCACACTAAGTAGGATACTCGGACTACCTTCGAACCTGGAACAGAGTTTCTTGAATCGTTCTGGAAGATGGGAAGAACCCTTTAAAGATGAAACGATCAGTTTACTGGAAATCAATGGATACTTCACCGCAATTTCAATTAGATGAACCAGGGGGCAATAATGGAAAATCAAAATACAAGTGTTCAGGATAATTATTGCAGTCCGGAAAAAGTATTATCCCCATGTTTTGGGAGTCCTGAAGTGATAAGAGATACTCCAAATCTACGGGGGTAATGCCTGTCAGAGTAGCGGGAGAGGAAATCAAAATGTACTCCCTCAACGAGACAGACGTCAACAAACATTTAGTAGTAGACTACCATTTGTATTAGGGGGAGATGTATAGCAGAACTCATGCAGTACTAGTTGGGAGATTATCTATGCACATAAGGTAGGAGATTATCTACACATATTCCGCGCTCACACAATATGCTGAGATTAACTATTAAGTAAGAGTTTGCATGTAAATTACAGTTATGAGATTTGCATCGTTAACTTGTCAACGATAAGATTTTTCGATATGTTTGTCATTCCGATATATCAGTGTTAAACCTTGGAGGAAGTGCGTCCTGATTTTTATCTTCACTATTAAAACTCGAATAATATATATGTAACGAATTGATTGAAGAAACTGCCAGGCACAGAGTGCTGATTTTGGCATGTGGGAGTCTTTTGGCTATGGCTCCACTAAGTTCTGACCTCAGACGAAAATGTCGACTCATCAATAATTCATCACTTGTACTATTTTTGTTATCTTGATCCTTCTTTCGTGGCACTGAGAATCACGTTTTGGAATGAATTTATTGTGGTTCTATACTTAGTACATTATTAAAATGATTGCAGATCTAACTCGATCCTCCTTCCCCTACAAAACTATGATAGTTTTATAAATTAAACAATACATATTAAAGTTTCTAGAAAATTGTTCGTCACATGTAGATGTTCTCTGTACAATTTTTACACACGTTACAGGGTGGGAAAATCAAGACTTATTCACTCAACGAGTAAAATGAATATCGATTAATTCAAACATGTATACTTCACATCCCATTAACACATAATTATTACAGTGAATGCAATTTTATTAATCAATCAGCACTAGTGACCCTGGGGTCATTTCTTTTTTGTAGCTCCTAACCTGTTAAAATATAACAAGTTATAACAAGTTCCCACAAGGTTGAACACTTTCAAACTACCATCTCATACCACAAATGCCATCATATACAATGGTGATAACTCGTGACATGTGGCATAGGGTAGCATGCTGAAAATACTTAATCTTGAAGGAGTGTATTTAAATTGAAAGCTTATAAAATGAGTATTTGGATGTGAAGAAAACGAATTTTAATAAACCAGATTTAGTGGATCTGTTACTGATTAAATTTTTATTTAAAGGACGATGTCAACCGAAAATTGAAAGGTGATTTATTCATTTCCCCATTGCATGAGACACTCCACAATACGATGAAGAGACATATGTGCCCAGCTATAACCGTTCTATTATCGGTTCAAAAGATGACACTCTTTTGAAAAAAATTACCAATTTTGTCAATTTTTTAAATTATGATGCGTAATGATGACGTCATAACATGGTGATGAGTCATCATTTTTGATTATAATTGTGTCATATGTGAGATATATTAATATACAGATTCTATCAAAATTCAGCCTTCTATCACTTAAAATGGCTGAGTTATGGTCGAAAAACGGAAATTTCTCATCATAAAAAAAGTGACAATGACGTTATAATTCCATGATGAGTCGGCATTTTCGTCTGAGCTCAGAACTTACTGGAGTCATAGACAAAAAACTCCCACATGCCAAAAATCAGCTTTCTGCGCCTGGCAGGTTCTTCAATCAATTCGTTACATATATATATATATATATATATATATATATATAGTATATATATTTATATGCCTATAATGACTTGGGGTCAAAGGTATAAATAGAAATGACCCTACTTTCATTTTCAATTTCAATTCACTTTCAATTCAACATTCCTAGGCAAATTAGGGATATATACAAACATTAATCGAGTTTTAATAGTAAGGACAAGCGCGGTTCGCTTGCTTGCGTTGCGAGGCTGGCGGATAATTTGTGTCCGCCGGAGGCGCCCTTTGGGCGCCTGTGGTCACCATTATTTAGTTATATGGGAGATAACATCTCTAAATATGTCTGTCCTACAGTTACAATCGATATCGCACGAAAAATCACCAGATTTGTCAATTTTTAAAATTTTGATGCGTAATGATGACGTGTGATGAATTACCATTTATTTATGATAGTTATATTATATGTAAGATATATTAATATACACATTCTATTAAAATTTCAGCCTTTATCATCTAAAATGTTAGTTAATTATCCCTACTTGGACTCTGAATGTTGAAGTGAAAGTGAAAGTTAATTGAAAGTGAATTGAAAGTGAAAATGAAAGTGGGATTTTTCTATTTATACTTTGTACCCTAAGTCCAAGTAGGGTTATAGTCGAAAAACTGAAATTTCTAATTATAAAAAGGTGACAATGACGTCATAATTCGATGATGAGTTGACATTTTCGTCTGAAGTCAGAACTTAGTGGAACCATAGCCAAAAGACTCCCACATGCCAAAATTCAGCTTTCTGCGCCTGGCAGTTTCTTCAATCAATTCGTTACAGATATATATATATAGTATACAAGCGCGGCTGGCGGACACTTTGTGTCCGCCGGAAACTCCCTTCGGTCGCCTGGGGTCACATTGGTTAATTATAAGGGAGATAGCATCTCTAAATATGTCTGTCCTATTGGTACAATCGATATCACACGAAAAATCACCAAATTTGTCAATTTTAAATTTTTTTGATGCGTAATGATGACGTCATAACAAAGTGATGAGTCATCATTTTTTGATGATAGTTGCATCATATGTGAGATATGTTAGTATACAGATTCTATTAAATTTTCAGCCTTCTATCTCCTATAATGGCTGAGTTATGCTCGAATAACTCTGTTGCTTAACTTTTGAAAATGTGACAATGACGTCATAATTCCATGATGAGTCGACATTTTGCTCTGAGCTCAGAACTTACTGGAGCCATTTAAAAAAGACTCCCACATGCCAAAAATTAGCTTTCTATGACCGGCAGTTTCTTCAATCAATTCGTTACATATATATACAGTGGAACCTGTATATAACGGCCACCTAAGGGACTGCACAAAATTGGCCGTTATACACAGGTGGCCGTTATATACAGGTGATTGTCTTAATCCCCAAAAGGTATCAACGTAGTGAAATGAATATCAAGCTTTAGAAATCTATTACTTGAAGTAATATAATGAAACTTGTTTATCGTTCGTAACAGGTTCTGTCATAAACACATAAAAGGTGATGGTAGTTATAGACAGGTAGTGACTATTCTAGACAGATAATGGCCGTTATACACAGTTTTTGGGTCAGTAAGGGACTGCAAATGGGTGGCCGCTGGCCGCGTTGAGCAGGTGACCGCTATACACAGGGTCAATATTATGGAATTTCAGACGGGACTGTTCAATGGTGGCCGCTATAGACAGGTGACCGTTATGCAGAGTGGCCGTTATAGCAGGTTCGACTGTATATATATATACACATACACAAACATTAATCGAGTTTTAATAGTAAGGATATATATACTACTATATACACAAACAAACATTAATCGAGTTTTAATAGTAGGATAAGGGGTGTTGTATTTTATATTAAAAACGATTATTCTTATCTTTATAATTTGTCTACTTCCTACAGATTAAGGCTAATTACAGAGATCCACCTGATTCAGATGATGATTTAGCCAATGTCTACTCACTGAGACCCTTGTGCATTGTGACAGAGACAGACATGTAATAGTTTGATTTAATGCACAATGGTCTCAGTCAGTGGCGGATCCAGGGGGGGCTGAGCCCCCCCTGAAATATGGCCTGCCAACCCTGTAAACCCTTTCCACTGGGACAAAATAACAGAGATAGTAAATTTCAGAAGGGAGCCCCCATGTAAAATTCTCTGCCCCCTAAGATATGTGTCTGGATCCGCCTCTGGTATGAGTGAGTAAACATTGGATAAATCATCATCCGAATCAGGTGGATCTAGTAATTAGCCGTAATGTGTAGGAAGTAGACAAATTATATTCCAAATTTTTTATGTCCTTTACATTTAGAACTGTTTTAAATAACATGATTTACACCATAACTATATATTTTGGAATTATAGTGATTATTTTTGAAAATAACAGAGGTTGACATTGCGTATCTATAAGAAATACGCAAAGAACTTGAAGCAGGGGCCGATCCAGCAAAATAGTGTTCAAAAATAATTTAGAGAGTTGGAATGTGTATAACTAGGCTCACCTCGCCTAGCCGCGTCGAACAAGGGGTCACTCGATGGGGTTAGGACAAGTTTTGAGAATGGAATGTTGTCGCATTCCTGCGTTGCTGAGTCCGAATATGAGCATTAGAAGTTGTTTTAAATGCATTTGAAATGGTTTCGTATAAAACCAAAAACCGGCGATTCGTGAACAGGGTCCCCTACTTTGGGAAGCTGTCACAGGTTCCCCTACGGGAGTTGAATTTGAACTAATTGAGACATGTTAGTAGACACCTTTATAAACACATTGGTCAAGAAATTTATTGGTAAGGAATTTATTCCCAGATTTGCCAGATATTTGATAATTTTCCTTGATTACTATAATTGTCCAGGTTCTCTAACCCTGCACAGACTAGGCATATTGAAAGTGAAAATGAAAGTTAATTGAAAGTGAAAATGAAATTGGGGTCATCGCTATTTATACTTTTGAAGCTAAGTTGTTGCAGGGTGGTCAACTTGTGAGAACTGTTATTACCCACCCATATTTTTCTATATCAAAATCTACTACATAATCTAGTAATACCTATTATTATATGGTAGAGTACTGTTGCGAGAAATTCTGAGGCGCGTGAAATTCTGAGGCACTTGTATACAGGGACCATGGATGCACAACTAGCGTGAAATTTTGAGGCACTCCGTGAAATTCTTAGGCATGAACATAGAAACCTGATCAGAACATATGATCTAAGACTACTAGGTTTCTGGTTCCTATTACAGATGATATATCATCTAACATGATGATTTGGTTATTCGTCTTTTACTACCAAAGCGTTTATATATAAAGTATTAACTTCGTACTAAATATAATATTTTAACAGTATTGCAAATTCAGTTATTTTATTGAGTAACTTTCCTTTCTTTTAAATTATTGCAAAGTTGCTAAGATAAGGTTGTGAAACTTATCGTAAAGAATAAATGCATGCAATATCTGTGCAAAGAGTTGTATACGTATAAGGCCCCGAGCACTTTTTCTGCAGTAAAATATTTGACAAATAAAATTTAATTTTGATTGAGCATTTGTTTCAGAGAATCAATCTTGAGGGAACAGAGGTAGATGTAAAAGTCGCTCTAAGTGAAGAAGTCGATGGAATTTTGAAAAAGTTCCATGATAAAGTAGGCCATCCAGGAATCAACTCTACTTATTTAGCTATACAGCAACAATACTACTGGAAAGGAATGTTTACAGATGTCTCTCAATACGTGAGTGCTGAGTCTATTAATTTGTTTGCCTTTTTATGTATTGCTTCATTATATTGAATCATTTTTGAAGACTTTGAATATTTATTTACTCAGTCCTTTATGCAATACTGTTCAAGTTTTGTTAATTTTGTCATCAGATTGATAGATTAGGTGTTGAATTATAATATGTTGTGTTACATTTACTTGTTGGTATCATTATTTAGTTAATTTGATTACCATATTGACAATTAACGATATACAATTCCATATTATAGCGATCAGAGAGAACTGCTAGATACGGTTTATAGAAATGATCGTTAGACTATGTTGTTTGACTGTCTTTTATAAAAATAGTAAAGAAATACAGACCTCTTGCGCTTGTTAACCACAACAAGAATCATATAATACGTAAATGAATGAAAATCATCATGTTAGATGATACATCATCATAAACCTAGTAGTCTTAGATCATATGTTATGATCAGGTTTCTATGTTCATGCCTCAGAATTTAATGGAGTGCCTCAAAATTTCACGCTAGTTGTGCATCCATGGTCCCTGTATACAAGTGCCTCAGAATTTCACGCGCCTCAGAATTTCACGCAACAGTACTATTATAACTACTTTTCTATGTAGAGGAGACCAAACTATAAACAATATTTATTACGGCTTACTTATATCCGATACTATCGGCTAGCCGATATATAAGCAAATCTCGCCGATATATAAGTATTCGCCGATATATAAGTAAATCTCGCCGATATATAAGTATTCGCCGGTATATAAGTAACGGCTAAAATATAATCTCCATATGTAACATACTATAACGAGTGTCACCAAACAAGAATAGTAATTATATACGCATTGGTTTTAGATTCTGTGGTTGCTTCATTACTGTACGTTGCTAAAATTTGCGAAACATCTGTTCGAGAACTATGAAATATGTACAGGTTGATCATACTGATACTTGGATACTACAAATTCGCATATATTAAAATCGACGAGGCGCATGCGCCTCAGCTACGAGGCACATGCGCCTGAGATTTTAATGCTATTCAAGAATTAATAGGCTTTTCTTTATAAATACTACAACTTTAATTCTTATTATAACATTTACTATAATAATTTATAGAATTGTATAATTAATGGTAGGAACTTCTTCATTCTTAGAAGTGGATCCACTAAAAAACATAAATTGATGTTCCCGAAGCTATATTACCTATATATTAGCTATATAACACAGATGCAACCTCTAAATTTTCCAATCAATACTGCTACGTCTTTAAACAAGAACAGTGTGATTCAAGTTAATAATTCATTTAATGAATTCAACTCGGTCAAAGGTAATTAGTACTGATCGAGCAATGGCATATCATTCACAGATGATCTAACAGAGATATTAGAATTGGTCACCAACAGGGTTGGTAGGTTTAATCCACCCCTGAGCTAAATTCAGGTTTAAACCGGGTTGGGCAAAACTCCCTTTTTGTGGGTTAAACCTCATTGTTATAAGCGAATCAACTTTATCAGGTCATATCCATTTCAGCATAACCTAGAGAATCAATATTCTGTCAACATCTAATTAATAATGTAGTTATTACCATAATAATTGGAATTCTTAAAAATCTTAGAATAAATAGGAATTCATAGAATTTATAATTGTTTCAGAAGACATTGAACAGCTATATAAATGATGAGGATTCTAAATGTGATGCGATGTTTTCATATACTAAAAGCGCCTCGCCGATTTTAATATATGAAAACATCATTTTATGCACATGCACGTAATTGTTGCACAACAATTACGCACATACACATAAAACAATAGGCACATATACACTACGCGTACAAATATCATTTTTTGCGAAATTAAATAAATTTATTATATTCAACATTAGTGAAAATAGCAATAGCATATTTTCTAGCATTGATGAGTTCAAGGTTGGAATTTAACCCGGATTAAATAGGTTTAACCCAACCCACTTGGCTAAACCCGGTTTAAACCGGATTGAACTGGGTTTTTGATATTATCCTTTGGTTGAGTCTCAATTATGTTAAATAATATAGCTTTCACTGTCAGTGTCAGAATACATTTCTTAAAACTGTCATCTCTACATATAATTAATGATAGTCACGCACTCAAGGACAGATATAGTACACAGTCCACGCTATAGGGGCATGTGGGAGCTATAATCTCCCTGCACGCAGTTACCAAATCTAAATAGTATACTGCGTTCCTGAAGGTAGCCAATGACATCCTCTTCTACATGAACCAAAAACACGTCACATTTCTCGTCCTCTTGGATCTCAGCTATGCATTTGGCACCGTTGACCATTCTATCCTAATAACACGCCTTCTTACACATTTCCGGATTTGTGACACTTCTCCCTCTTGGTTCAAATCATATCTCTCCGGCTGAAACCAATCCATTTCTATCCGTGGTTCAAATTCACTCGACACTCCCGTTAAATACAGCATTCCCGTTCCCCAAGGTTCCTGCCTTGGTACCCTTCTCTTCACTCTTTATACCAGCTCGCTCTTTGATATAATTAGGTCTCATCTCCTCGACATGAACTGCTATTCCGATTATATTTAAATTTATCATTCTTTTAAACCCAATTCTTTACTCTGAGAAATCTGCTCTCAATGTCATCCAATCCTGTGTCTCTAATCTCCGTTCTAGGCTTCTCAACACCAAGCTGTGACACCAAAACTGAGTTCCTTGCCATCGGTACCCGTCAACAAATCTCAAATTTCCACATTGATAGCATCTTTGTTGGCAATTCTCCAATCTCGCCATCCAAAGAAGTAAAATTGGGACCTGGTTCGCCAACAACCTATTGATGTCTCCCTAGATCCGTAAAGCTGTTTCTTCTGCTTCTATTTCATCTAGAATATCCATCGAATCAGGAAGTATCTCTCCAGCAAAGCATGCTAAACTATCGTCAATCCCCTTGTACTAGTAACCTCTCATCTTTACAATAGCAACAGTCTTTTATATGGTTCTCCCTGGTTGCTCCTGTCTCGACTCCAACGTTTTGCAGCAAGGCTTATTCACAACTAATCAAAAACTACTCCATCGTCTCCTTTTCTTATTAAATCCCTCTACTGGCTGCCTGCAAAACATCGCATAACATTCAAAATCCTCATCATTTATAAATATGTTCATTCTCTTAAAAAAGTTTATAGATTTAAAGTTTCATTGTACAGCGCACTTGAACATATCAGCATGGAATAATTGTATATTATTATTATTAACCTTAAAGTAAGAAGAAAATTTAATGAAATAAAATAACGGCATTGCCTATTAATAATAATATTCATATATGAATAAAAGCGGTAATACTATTTCTCATAGGCTGCTACATACTAAGCACCCGAAAAATATCTAAACAAGACAATATCAGTAAAGATAGTCAAAGGCATCCTTGAAAACATATCAAAAGTCCAAGAAAGTTCCAATTTCGGAAGACAAATTTTCTGTTAAAAATGACATCGTAGTATATTCAACAAAAGATGTGGATTTTCATCTTAAAATCAATAAAAATGAGTTTTACCATCAATAATAAAACTTCATACGTTTATTTTGACCCGATTCTGAAAATTATTTTTATGAGAAATTTTCTTGAAAATATTCAATTTCGACGATTTTCTGTTTTTGGCAAGGGATATCTCATAATCCAAGGTTTTAGCTCTAAATATTGTATTATAAAGCTATAGGAAACTGCTGTTTTTAATCGCTAAGGCTAAGTTCTATCACTTATAGTTTTAGCGAATACTTAAATATCGGCGAGATTTGCTTATATATCGGCTAGCCGATAGTATCGGCGGCCGATATATAAGTAAGCCGTATTTATTATCGTTTTTCCATTATAATACTAAACCCCTTTTTATATCTTAAGCATAATCAATGTGTTAATATGTTACCTAGGTAGGGAATAGTAAAAATCAAATACTTCATTTTACCTAAGTGCATACTAAATGTAGAATTAAACCGGTTAAGTAGTGTGTTCCATATAATAAACAACCATGGCTGCGTTAATATTAGTATACTTACCGGTATGCTCTAATTGGGATTCTCCATAGCCTACTGTATATAAGGCCTCACAGTAACTTGCGGATTTGGGACTAGGGATGCGGAGGAAGACCGTTGAACTAATACATGAGCTGCCTTAAATCATTTACAAAGCACAATAGAGCTTAGGAATGTATTACCAGCATATATAAATATGGTGTCAAAGTACCCATATCCGTTGTTAAAATTTTGATTCGTCACCATATAGTTGCGCAATAGGTTATATTTGTGACAAATTTGGTGATTTTCAGAGACCCTTTAGGGGCACTTCTAAGTGTTTTTATTATAATTTTTTTCGCATAGAACTGAGATGTGAATGGGTTAATACGAAAAATTTGGATTTTTTTCATGGAATGTTGGTACATTCCAGTGTTGCTATGGAAACGTGTTTTGGTCAGTTGGTGTTATATCTTGAAAACCGCAATAGCTAGACATTCAAATGTAATTCCATTTGATAGCGAATATACTACTTCCTATTAAGTGATAATATAATTTCGACCTCTAAATTCAATAGTTTACGAGAATATTCGACAAATTATCAAATGTGACCAATATGGTACATTGTCGAATATCTCATAAACTATTGAATTTAGAGGTCGAAATTATATTATCACTTAATAGGAAGTAGTATATTCGCTATCAAATAGAATTACATTTGAATGTGTAGCTATTGCAGTTTTCAAGATATAACGCCAACTGACCAAAACACGTTTCCATAGCAACACTGGAATGTACCAACATTCCATGAAAAAATTACAAATTTTTCGTATTAACTCATTCACATCTCAGTTCTATGCGAAAAAATTTACAATAAAAACACTTAGAAGTGCCCCTAAACGGCATCTGAAAATCACCAAATTTGTCACAAATATAACCTATTGCGCAACCATATGGTGACTAATCAAATTTTTAACAACGGATATGGGTACTTTGACACCATATTTATATATGCTGATAATACATTCCTAAACTCTATTGTGCTTTGTAAATGATTTAAGGCAGCTCATGTATTAGTTCAACGGTCTTCCTCCGCATCCCTAGTCCCAAATCCGCAAGTTACTGTGAGGCCTTATATACAGTAGGCTATGGATTCTCTAATTATCCACTTCGGACCCCATTGCCCACTGGTGGACAATTAGAGAGGACCTACTGTATCTCAAAAATTATATGAGCTATTGGATCTATCTTTTGGATATGTGTGCTCTAGGTCGTTTGTGAAGTAAAACTTTAGCCAATAAGTTAAGATTTGATGAATTTATGGTCGACTAAAATGTTCACAGGGCTCGAACCCTATTAGGACTTGAACTTGGCTAATATTATGTAAATACAGAACTCGGTTGTACGTACTCGGGATAAGACGTACTTCGGCTTAGTACGTACTCATTTCTCTGAACCAAAATTCATTTATTATATAGATTCCTATAATTAATATCAACTCGGTTAGTACGTACTTACGGATAGTATGTACTATTTTCTGATTCCCTGAGGGGTATGTCTTATCCGAGTTCTACTGTAGTAATTACTATATTTATCCCAAGTACTTGATTAAGAGCACTTTTCTAAATTTATATTCAATTTTAAGTATAAATCTTAATTGTTTAATAAATATTTGGCAATTAAATACTATTTTTCTTTACGACTGTCTCTTGTTTCAAAACTCGTTGATATTGATTTATTATATACACATTAGGCAATATTCTAATTTTATCAATTTATATTCGCATTTTGATTAATTGTTGCATTTTACTTCGTTTATCTTGTTAATGAAAGTCGCTTGAAGGTCTGTTGTTGTAAGGTGAGGTGAATTTCTTCACAATTTAGTAGTCTGCTCGAGATATCGCTAATGTTGATTTTTTGTCAGCTATATACTCCCAGAGTTGGAAAGTATATGATGGACTTGCAGGGAAGGTAGCTTTTGGTTGTTACTGTCAGATATTCGGACGAAACTCACTTTCACAAAAATAATATTAAATGACCATATATATGGGTTTAAAGCTTCTAGTTGCACTCAGTTGACCGAGTGGAGTTGATAGAGGGGTCACTCGATATAAAGCTCAAAGACATTGCCATGTACGTTACATGTGAGAGCAAATACTTCAAGATGACAAGTGATGCTTCAAGCGCACTTGAACATATTAATATGGAATCTGCGCTATATAAATGTATATTATTATTATTACATGCAAAACATGCAGCTGAAGAGTCTAGTTCCATCATTATATCATCAGAAGATACAGATGTGTTTATTAATTGCCTTTCATTCTTCATAATTTTCCCTGTCAGGTGTACATAAAGTGTGGCACCAAAAACAGAGAGAGATTTGTTGACGTGAAAAGGGTTGTTGCTGCTGTTGGTCACGACATATGCAGTGCACTTCCTGGAATACATTATTTCACAAGATGTGATATAGTTGTGCTTTTGGAGGAAAAGGTAAGGGAAGTGCTTTGAAGTTAATGCAGAAGACCAGGAAGTACCAAATAATTATTTACCAAGCTGGGAAAGGAATGGTAAATTACAAGAGACCTCTTCAATGTGCTTCAAGAGTTCACCTGTAAGATATATGCTAAAAATGCCCACTACCACTGTGAACGAGCTACGCTTTCGATTGTTCAGGGCAAAGAAAGGGGAGGTCGAATCAGGACAGCTGCCATCTTGTGAAGATTGCCTCTTTATGCATTGTCTTCGAGCAAATTTCCAGACTGGAGTGTGGCCTCTTGAACAGTATCCCAAGATTCCCAATCCAAGTGGTCATGGGTGGACTATTGAATATGGGAAACCTGCGATTCGCTGGATGATAGGATTACCAGCCTCAGATGCCACCATTGAATTCTTATCTTGCAAGTGCACCTCAGTCTGCAAGTTACCAAATTGCCAGTGTCTTGCCAACGGAATAAAATGCACAATTTCATGCAGACTGCAAGACAGCAACAATTGGCATGAAGAGAACAATCAAGTGCAAGATTCACAAGATTACTCAGATAATGAGGGACTTAACTGTGATATTTATTGATCACTTGGTGTACTAACATTTTTATTAGCATGAAAAATGACAAGCGTAGTTAAGTTATCCACAAGGAATGTTGAATCGTATCACTACATCTTAACATAAACTGTTAATACAAAATGATACCAAATTCATAATTTTTATTCTGCATCATGGACTTAAAGCAGGTCCCTGACCACTAAAAGCTAAGCTGTTTAGAGGCGATATTCGTAATGAGAACAAAATTTCCAGCAATTTGAGGGGTCAGGCAAGATTATATTCTGCGCACTTTATCACCCTAGCAACCCAAGAATGTGACACAATAGCATTTAAAAAACATTTTGTAACATATCGAGTGACCCCTCTATCGACTCCGCTCGGTCAACTGAGTACAACTAGAAGCTTTAAACCAGGGGTGCTCAAACTTTTAAATATACGGGACAAATGTAGCCTTCATACGCTAGTTGCTTCTTCCCTTTAGTACTGGTGATAACTTCCATTTGTAATAGTAGGTCAAATTATACATAGCGGTGATCAATGTCAACACTTTGGGGGGGAAATGTCCGCGATTTAGTATCATTCATTAACTGGGGGGGAAGTGTCCGGGGGGGAAATGTCCGGGGGGGAAGTGTCCGGTTCCCAGATTTGGGGTATACTACTCGTATGTACTGTTCATAGTAGAATAACATTGCAGAAAAATCTACCTAAACTACGAAATTTAGCAAATGAGAGTGATGATTTATTTGTAGAGTATCTATAATTATTTCTATATGGTGTTTAGAAAAAACAATTATTATCTGACGATTGAAGCACGTCAATCTACTGTATATATATGAATAATGAAAACAAGCGAATTATCCGCGGGCCACAGCGAATGGTCTCGCGGGCCACCGTTTGAGCACTGTTGCTTTAAACCCATATATATGGTCATTTAATATTATTTTTGTGAAAGGGAGTTTCGTCCGAATATCTGACAGTAACAACCAAAAGCTACCTTCCCTGCAAGTTCATCATATATTTTCCAACTCTGGGAGTATAGCTTGCCATAGCTTGCCAAAAATTAACATTGGCGTAAGCCCCTCGAAGTGATTCGAGGGGTTCAAAATTTGACTTCTGGCTCGTGAGCTACAATACTTGTGTGGGAAGCAAATAACATTTCTAGCAAGATAAGTATTAGTATGCGCAAACTCAGGGGGTTTTTTAAGGTTGAGACCTTGGTGTAACTCAGCTTAATCACGGTGTAGCCACCGGAAAAATATTAACCAAATATTGCCCACGCTGCAGCGGCCGACCCAAATCGTGGTGTAACTCCCAAAATTAGTAGTGTAATTTTTACACCACGATCACCCTTAAAAAAAACCCTGCTCAAACTAGCAATGTATTTGAAGATAATTTCTTCAAATGTCCTGCAACTGGATATGATGATCTAGAAATAATCCACTGTTATCTAAATCCAGATTTAGATAACAGTAAGTTTTGGAAAATAAAATAAAATAAAGTTTTGGAAAATAAAATAAAATAAGAAAAAATTTGAAATCTTAGACGCTCAAATATCGATATACAGCTATTGTTGTTACCTAGGGAAAAGAAAATCTCGGACTATAGTGAAATAAAAATGGAATTGGGATATATATCTAGACTCAATTAACATAATTTTGGGGTTTAGTTGCAACCTAAAAGTTTGTGTGAAGTCCTGACATACCACAGCTTCCTCCACTGCTCCACTGCCCGGCTCTATGGCACCACACAGGCTCCATACCTGGGGGGCACCGCCCCCCCCAGGTACCCACACTTGACGCCTATGCTCATACCTCTTGTCCAAATTTCATTATTCTCGCACTTATGGTATCCCCGAAAAACCCGTTATGGAGGAAAATACATATAGGGAGGCACTCATTTCAGAAGTTGGAAGTATAGTTGGCAAACAAAAAAAACAAAAAAAAATCCTTAGAACACATTGAAACAATCCTATCTTACAGTGAAAACAGGAAGTATAATTAACATGGAAAACTTACATTTAATGCTGTGTCGTTTGGAATTGGATAAATTTGGTTATCTTGCATGTCTCTTGCAAAAGAAGAAGTCAAATAAATGAAAGTTGAATCAATGTTAATGCCAAGAGAAGTTGAGTCAAGCCGTCGTATCTGAGAGAGGTCAAACTGAGAAACAGTTATTTCAATCACGTTGGAATTTTCTGTACTTATACTACCGCCAGTTAATTGATAAATACCCACTGAATCAAAAGATCTTCTACTACTAAGGGTAATCTGACTAAGATTTACAGAAGAAGAATTAATGGTTTCAGTAAAAAATAGTTGTAAAATAAGGGGGAGGATGCTATTTCTAAAGAGTAAATTGAAATTAATGATCGAAGGACGAATAAAATCTCTCACACATTGAGTCACATTTAAAGCAGAAATATTTCGAACGGGTAAAACAGGATTGCTAAAAATATCTTCAACTACTTTTTCATTAAATGATAAGTAATTATTATCTTCTAGGCATGTTCCAACATCAGGCAATGCTTTAATTCCATTTAAATCAGTTTCACCTATCCGTAATATTATTATCGGGTTATCTTCGACAATAAAATACGAGCTATTGGAGTTGAAGCCAATCCTATTTGAATTCATAATTTCACTTATATTAGATAATTGTTGAATAAAAATTTGAGAAATATCGAGAGAGTTTGCAAGAATATATTCTGAAAAATAGAGGTAAATTTCTTCTCCAGTAAGATTCAAATCCCACCTTTGCAATTCAGGATGTATTGTGTCGGGAATAATAAGACTTGTGATATAAAAAAATTCAGATTCGTTGAAGCAAACAACGGTTAAAGAATATAAACATGAGGGGGACAAAGAAAGTGAAGGACCAGTGGTTATTTGATTATTATTCGTATCGTTAACAAGTATTCTGGTCAAGTAAATCTTCCCCATAGAAATAGTTTGAGGAGAGAAAATTTCTAAGCTTTTTAATTGATTGATATCGTCTTTACTGAAAGCGATAATTTGATTATTAGAAATTGAAGAAGAATATAACTGGCTAGAAACCAAGGAAAAATAAATAACATTGTCAAGAGGATGAATGAACGTTATTTGTGAAGAATTCAGGGTTGTTGGTAAAACGGGCTCGGTAAAGTTAAGAATCAGAAAGTCTTGAGCAAGATCAATTGAATATGATGACAATCGTGGAGGTGTGGTGTCGCCTGTATAGTTAGAAAATTGTGATGGACGAGAGATCAGTACCGGAAAAATAGGATTTGCATTCATATCTTGTACAAAATCTGGACTAAATGAAAAAAATGAAGTTTGTAAATTAGTAGATAAGTTAAGTTGTGATTTTATGGAAAAGAAATCGGTCATAGTAAACTGAAGACTAACGTGTGTCCAGTTACGATTCGTAACATTTCCTCCACCAAGGCGATATTGTGAACTGGAATTTAGATTGTTTAGTAAAATGAAGTGAATAGGAGTAAAAGTAAGTATATTGATTGGTTCAGAAAAAATAAATCGAATAAGACCACTGTCCAAGTCAAGGTGCGAATTAATGAGAACCGGTGGTATAAAATCATTAGTAAAATTTGATACTTGTAAACGAGAGTTGTTACTGAAAGTTTCAACCATATTATCAGACATATCCAAAACCAAATTTGGGGTGATTTGTATATATGTATTTGAACGAGAGGTAGCGATGTTGAAGTTTTCTTTAATTAAATTAAGATCATAATTACTAATTAGTATAACTTGAATAACTCCATTTTCTGAGAGGACGGTGCCAAAAGCAAACCGATATTGAATAATGCCACTCTCATCAGAAAGAGTAATATATTGTATCATTAAGGAAGAAGCATTAACAGTTTCTGAAAAGGTGAGCGAAATTGTAGATAAATTCAAATTAAGAGAAAATGAGGCCAATTGGGGTTTCGTTGTGTCCTGAATCAAGTTATTAGAAAGAAGAACAAGAGAAATCAATGAGTTTGAATTCATATCTAGAACAGAATAATTAAATAGGTGGATGTAACAAGTATTTTTATTAACGCAGAGTTGGGTTAGCCTTTGAATCTCATATAAATTAGTTGGAGATAAATTGTAAGAAAGTATGGGAGAGTTCTCACTAATAGAGCCTCCAAACAATCGTAAACTGTCTCCAGAATTGATATTTGAATGCGAAGATAACAAAAGGGTAGAAGAATTGAATGACGAAGAATTGACCGTTTCACTAAAGGTGAGATATAATATGCCCGCGTCCAGATCAATTGACCACTCTTCTAAGCGAGGTTGAATTTGATCAGCAATAAAAGTTGACGCCTAAACAATAAATAAAATAGACAATATTTATATAGCGTAATATTATTATCATTATTGCAAAACTGGGTCTAGAATTCGATAATTTTAAAAAAATGATAGACAAGAAATTATAAATATAACCTCTTGGGTGAAAAATAATTATAATTACGACTTATCGTCGTGATTTAAATTCATACATCAATGATCCTTTTATGCGAAATTGCGCTAAAAACTGATTAGTTAATATCACAATTACGACATATGAGGAAATAAATCAATTAAATGGATTGAAAATGTCAACAAATATTCGATCAGATTTAAACAAAACAAGCACGATTCGCGTGCTTGCGCTGCGCGGCTGACAGACACTTTGTCCGCCAGAGGCGTATTTTGGGATCCTAGGCTCACATTAATTATAAGGTAGATAACATCTCTAAATATGTTTCTCTTACGGTTATAATCGATATCACTCGAAAAATCACCTAATTTGTCAATTTTCAATTTGTATTGCGTAATGATGACGTTATAATAGTGTGATGAGTCATCATATTTTGATGATAGTTGCATCATGTGAGATATATTAATATACAAATTCGATTAAAATTTCAGCCTTCACTCCAGGATTTTTTTTGTTTTTTTGTTTTTGTTTGTCCGAATTGATTGAAGAATTGGCAAGTCGTAGAGATACGAAAATTGGCATGTAGGTGTCAAATGATGAATCTAGGATTAAGTTCGAAGATCTAAGCGAAATGTTCACACCTCGCCGAGATAGGTGACAAAATGTGCTGACCAATCAAATTCGATTATTTTATAATGCAAATACATTGGAATAAAATAGTATTGACTTATGCATACAATCAAAAGAACTATTTGTGATTGAAATTCATTGGTTTATGTGAACCAATCAATTATCAGCCTTTTATAATGCCATTCACACGATTCTATTTCATATAAATGATTGAATACTGCTATTTTGAGTCTATAATTTGATTGTTAACAACAATTAAAGTGTGTTATATGCTACGATCAATCAATTCGATCATAAAATAACTTTTAACGACATGGACTGGAATTGATTATTTAAGTATAATAATCTTTAGCAATGTGAACTTTGTGTATTCAAATTGAGCTTACATTCAGGATTAGTTGACTTAATACGAAGTAAATTATATTTATCACGAAACAAAATTTCTGCTACAGTTCTGATTTTTTAAATGTAACCGTAGACAAATGACAATCCAGCGAACTTAGTATAAAACAAGAAAGCGACGTATTGTTTCTCTAATATCCCCAAGCTCCCACTGGGTAAATCTGCGGACACGCAGTGTCCGCAAGCCGCGCAGCACAAGCAAGCGAAGCGCGCTTGTATTGACTATATTTGGAGAATCTTTTTGGTTGCCCGTTCCTAGCAACGGCCTGGAATGTTGAAAAATTCCGATCTCTAAATTTTTGAGGAACCATATCGAGTGACCCCTTGTTCTTCTCGGGTAGGTTCAGCGAGTACGAATATGCTAATTAGAACGCTCTGATATATCATATGTAGAATATATGAATGTTTTACCACATTCAACTATACCTTCCACTATAGCATACCACAAAACTTTCATATATTCCACATATGACATATCAGAGCATTCTAATTAGCATATTCGTACTCGCTGAACCTAGCCGAGAAGAACAAGGGGTCACTCGATATGGTTCCTCCAAAATTTGGAGATCGGAATTTTTCAACATTCCTGGCCATTGCTAGGGACAGGCAACCAAAAAAATTCTCCAAATATGGTCAATATATATATCAAATTGCTGGAAATTTCGTGCTGGACACGAATTTAACAATTGAATTTGATTGAAAAATATGAAGTTATTGATAGGGGACCATTCCAGCAATACTATCGGACGTGGTAATTTGGGGCCAGCTGTCATGGCTGACATAGGCATCGTTTCAGGTGGCCCAATATCCAAAAATGTTCATAGTATATCAAAGTACATGTGTACCAATTTTGGTGCTTTTATCACAAAATGCACAATTGTTATAAATTTCATGCTATGCCGCACCACTAATAGCGCTATAGCAATAAATAAGGATTTTATGCGTATATTTTCACCTTTATATACAGTACACCCTCGATAGTCCGAACCTCGCCAATCCGAACCCTCGCTAATCCGAACACTTCATTCTTAAAATCCGAACAACCAAAATATAGGATTATTCGCCTCTATGCTCTGAATAAACGTTTATAAACTTAAATCTATCAATAAGATTGAGAAACCTCGTTAAATAAGCAATCACTGCGAAATAATATCCTTAATATTCTAACAATACAAATTTATTATAATTAATGCCCTATTGAATTAGTGTTATTTCACTAATCGGAACAAATTCACTAATCCGAACGATTTTTTCGATCATTGGAACAGAGCTGTTCGGATTAGCGAGGGTGTACTGTAGTATGTACTACATATTCTCACATCATTTGACATGTAGTTCTTAGGGCTATAGATTTCGAATATCGTATTTAAAGAAATTAAGTTTAAATCAACAGAAATAATTATTTAGTCTATTATTAGATAGATTTTAGAATTACGTTACTAATTATGACGCTACTAGTAGTCATTTAGGCTAGATAAAGATGTAGAAATATTAACTAGAATCTCATTCACATTTAAAAAATAAGACGTGGTTCTCTAAAAAGTACTAAAGGACAATTCGTTTGATAAAATTTGAATATTCTTTCGTTTCATTTCGAATGAATATCGAATATTTGGTATATTCGTTTCAGTCCTACATAGAATAAAGGCATATTAAATAAAACTTACAGCTAGAGAATTAAGTTGAGATCTGTTTAAAGTAGGGTTAGAAAACACGTCGAAAAAGGATCCATCGGCATGAAATAAGAAGGTGTTGTTAATATTAGTCGCGAGATCCTGTAGACGTTTAATTACATTTATGTCTTCCTTTGAAATTGGTAAAACAATAATCGTATCATCTTGTTGTGTAGTTACAGACGAAGTATTTAAAAAAGTAAACAATGTACCAGATTCACGACTGCTTGAAAGTGTAAATAATTGAGGGTTTAACGATAAAAAAATGATAGGTTCACTGAAGGTTAATGAAATTAATGATCCATTCAAATCTAAGTAAAAATCAATTAGAGATGGAGGTGTACCATCAAGTGAATAATTGCAGGGAGAACGAGCACTTAGTCCTTCAATTAGAGGAATCAGTAGGTTATTATCCATATCAGAAATAAAAAATTGAGTTAAAGCTATATAAGTGGTCACCATAGATGTCCCAATACGTTGACGCTTAATTTGATCAAAGTCACTCTTTGAGAATATAAAACGAACAAATATACCATTTATTGTATGATCCAGGATACCTGTAGTGAGCGTATAGGAAAGAAATGGATCGTTAGAAGTGTTTAATGAACGATGTAATGTAAGCCCAGTGAAATTAATCGAAAAAATATCAATAGTTTCACTGAATGTAAGAATAATTGCTCCACTATCCATGTCGATTGAATAGCAATTTAAAAAAGGTCGGGTTGTATCAGATATGAAAGAAGATGCCATTAGTCCAGAAGTGTTTAAAAGAGGAATTGAAGGATTGAAAAATAAATCATGGAAAGCTAATGTTGAGTGAGAGATAAAACTATCATTGATAGAAGTAAAAAGATACCGGAACTTCTTAACAATGTTAATATCATTTTCCATCAATTGTAAAGTAAATTGCAATCCATTTTGAGCAATAATAGCAGCATTTGAAGGAGAAAAGATAGAAGAAGGATATGATATGCTTGAAACATTTTGAAAAAGAAATAAATTAATCAATAAAGAATTTGGATGTATTGGTTCATCAAAGTTGAGAATTAGCATCGATGCATTGAGATTAACATTGAAAGAAATGAGATTAGGTGATGTCTTGTCTGGAGAGATGTTAACAGAACTGATTGCAAATTGAGTATTGGGATTGGCTAAAAAAAGGAGAATTATAATTATAAAGATCTATCAATCTATTCTATCAAAACGCGATTTATATTTATTTGTAGGTTTGTGTGTAGTAGCCTTACTATTAAAACTCGATTAATATTTGTACATATGTATATATACATACACTGCCTGAACAAAAGTATTCGTACACCCCATAATTCCCCATACAAATAGTTATAATACTGATTTATTTAGCGAATCAAGGTATTTAATTGGTAAGAGATACGCTTAATTTAACTTCAAATTCGAATTCTCCATATTCGAATTACTCACTTTTTAATCTTTCAACTTGTTTACACTCCCACAAGGTTAAAATTTTTCAAACTGCGCCACCTCATACCACCAATGCCATCATATACAATGGTGATCACTCGCGACATGTGGCATAGGAAAGCAAATGCTGAAAATACTTAATCTTGAAGAAGAGTAATTAAGTTGAAAACTTATAAAGTGGGTAATTTGAATGTGGAGAATTCGAATTTGAAGTCAAATTAAGTGTATCTCTTACCAATTAAATACCTTGACTCGCTAAATAAATCAGTATTATAACTATTTGTATGGGGAATTATGGGGTGTACGAATACTTTTGTTCAGGCAGTGTATATATGTACATATGTATATATATAGTCGACTCCGCTTAATAGGGCCACTGTTTAATCAGGTCAGTCGCTTAATCGGGCCACTTTTGGCAGGACCGGAATAGCTCTCACACATAGAAGCTAATACAAAATATTTTCGGTTAATAGGGTTCTCCGCTTAATCGGGGCAAAATGTCCTCTGACCGATGTGACCCTATTAAGCGGAGTCGACTGTATATATATATATATATATATATATATATATACAAGCGCGCTTCGCTTACTTACGCTACGTGGCTGGAGTTGCCCTGCAAGCGCCTGGAGTTACTCAATCTAGCCTATTTTGGGAATTTGTTTACTTTGTATGAATATTGTAAACAAAAGTTAACAAACAATTTCTCAAATAGATCCAAAAATATAATATTCTAAATCTATATTCCGGAAAACCTCATGTCAACCGTTGGAATGGGTATTTTTGTAATCTGTTCACTTTATGTATCTAATGTAAACAAAAGTAAACAAATAATTTATCATATCGATCTGAAAATATGATATTCGAAATCTACACCCCTAAAAACCCTATGTCAACCATTGGAAGCTAATCTCTAGCATAATTTTCAAAATTCGTCAAATGGTGTTAAAATATGGATATAAAGGTGTGAAAATATATGCATAAACTGTTTTATTGCTATATACTATAATATAATTGAGACATCTATATAAGTTATTGCTTTGAAGTATTAATAACAATCACAGCCTGTGTCGTACAATAATTTCTATTGTGAGAGTGAAGCAGTACATAGTATTGTATGGAAAAGGTGTGAAAATTTCGCTTAGATCTTAGAACTTAATCGTAGTCATATCATTTGACACCTAAATGCCAATTTTCATATCTCTACGACTTGCCAATTCTTCAATCAATATATATAATGTATCTTATATATTAAAACACTAGGATTTTTCTTGTTTGGTTTGTTTGTTTGTCCGAATTGATTGAAGAATTGGCAAGTCGTAGAGATACGAAAATTGGCATGTAGGTGTCAAATGATGAATCTAGGATTAAGTTCGAAGATCTAAGCGAAATGTTCACACCTCGCCGAGATAGGTGACAAAATGTGCTGACCAATCAAATTCGATTATTTTATAATGCAAATACATTGGAATAAAATAGTAGTGAATTATGCATACAATCAAAAGAACTATTTGTGATTGAAATTCATTGGTTTATGTGAGAACCAATAAATTATCAGCCTTTTAAAATGCCATTCACACGATTCTATTTCATATAAATGATTGAATACTGCTATTTTGAGTCTATAATTTGATTGTTAACAACAATTAAAGTGTGTCCTATGCTACGATCAATCAATTCAACCATAAAATAACTTTTAACGACATGGACTGGAATTGATTATTTAATAAGTATAATAATATTTAGCAATGTGAACTTTGTGTATTCAAATTGAGCTTACATTCAGGATTAGTTGACTTAATACGAAGTAAATTATATTTATCACGAAACAAAATTTCTGCTACAGTTCTGATTTAATTAATGTAACCGTAGACAAATGACAATCCAGCGTACTTAGTATAAAACAAGAAAGTGACGTATTGTTTCTCTAATATCCCCAAGCGCCCACTGGGTAAATCTGCGGACACGCAGTGTCTGCAAGCCGCGCAGCGAAAGCAAGCGAAGCGCGCTTGTATATATATATGTCTACTATTATAATCGATATCCACGAAAAATCACAAAATTTGTTAATTTTTAAAACTTTGATGCTTAATAATGACGTAATAGCAGTGATGAGTTATCATTTTTTGAAGAGAGTTACATCATATGTGAAGAATATTAATATACACATTCTATTAAAATTTCAGCCTTCTATCACCTAAAATGGCTGAGTTAAGGTCGAAAAACTGAAATTTCTAATTCTAAAAAAGGTGACAATGGCGTTCCATGATGAGACGACATTTTCGTCTGAGCTCAGAACATACTGGAGCCATAGCCAAAAAACTCCCACATGCCAAAAATCAGCTTTCTGGGCCTGGCAGTTTCTTCAATCAATTCGTTACAGATATATATATATATATGTTACAGGGTATCTGTAAAATCAGGGTAATTGTAATTACCCTGATTTTTTTAGGGTAATTGTAATAACTTTGTTTTTTTAGGTTAATTATAGTGACCACTCATTGTATAGTGGATCATTTGTATAGGCGCAACTTGGGCCATTTTCACATGTCCATCCAGATTTGCTCAGCCTGTAATACACAAGTACGGGAAACACAATTTAGCTCACCTAAGAGCAATTGTCCTATTAATAGGATTCCTCAATTGACAGTTGCATTGTAACAGGTAACATTGCCCACCCTGAATTTCCCCCCCTGAATTCGCCCCCTTCCATACTATAAGTTAACAATTATACCACCTAAGTACCATATTAGGAAGTGGAGTTTTCTAAATGTAATTGTGTAACTTATAAAACTCAACTGGTACGTACATTAATGGGTGTGTTATATGAAATTCTACAAGTTTCAAATAGGCTGTTAGATGTTCTCATCTAGAAAATTATAATTGAATTTTAACCGGGGAATGGGGGATAAACCAGTTTTATCCCGTCCCATGCTCCCCCACTTATGGAGGTTATACTGTAATTACAATTACCCTGAAAAAGTCAGGGTAATTACAAATACCCTAAAAAAATCAGGGTAATTACAATTACCCTGATTTTACAGATACCCTGTAACATATATATACACACATTAATCGAGTTTTAATAGTAAGGATATATATATCTATATACAGTGGTGTTCGCTTAATAGCAAGTCGATTTTAGCTCGAAATTTGCTTGCTAATAAGCGAACTTGCTAATAGAGAAACGAAATTAACGTAATAAGCACGCTTGGGACCTGAAAATAACTTGCTAATAGACGAATATTGCTATTAGAGCAATTGCTAATAAGCAAACACCACTGTATATATATATATATATGTAACGAATTGATTGAAGAAACTGTCAGGCCCAGAAAGCTGATTTTTGGCATGTGGGAGTCTTTTGGCTATGGCTCCAGTAAGTTCTGAGCTCAGACGAAAATGTCGACTCATCATGGAATTATAACGTCATTGTCACCTTTTTTAGAATTAGAAATTTCAGTTTTTCGACTATAACTTCGACTATAACGCCATTTTAGGGGATAGAAGGCTGAAATGTTAATAGAATGTGTATATTAATATAACTCATCACTATGTTAAGATGTCATCATTACGCATCAAAATTTTAAAAATTGACAAATTTGGTGATTTCTTGCGCGATATCGATTATAGCAGTAAGACATATTTATTTAGAGATGTTATCTCCCTTATAATAAATCAACGTGATCCCCAGGCGCCCGAAGGGCGCCTCCGGCGAACATAAAGTGTCCGCCAGCCGCGCAGCGCAAGCAAGCTAAGCACGCTTGTATCTTACTAAAAAGCTTGGATTGTTTGTAGTTAGTTCGAATTGATTGAAGGATTGGCAAGTCGCAGAGATAAGAAAATTGCCATGTAGGTGTTAAATGAGAGTTTACGATCATTTCGAAGATCTAAGCAAAAATTTCCCACCTTTGCATAAAAAATGGGAAAAATTTTTCCTATACAATGTAGGTTTCGCTTCTACAATTGAAATAATAGTTATTAATACTTCAAACTAATAACTTATATACTAGATATATTAATTGTATTATATTGTACACATCATTTGACAAATTTTGAAAAATATGTTAGAGACTTAGATTCCAATGGTTGACATGGGAGTTGTTATTAAGGGTGTATATTCCAAATATTATATTTTCGATTTGATATTCATAAATTATTTTACAACAGATATATAAAATAAGCAAATTTGAATGGATTAGTGATAGTAATCAAGTAGAACCTGTCTTTAACGGCTACCCAAGGGACTGATCAAAAATGACCTTTAAGGGACCAGAATTTACAGTCTTATAAAGTTTAGTTGGCGGGCTAAAAAATTATGCTCATAGGAGTATCTTATATAATATATTAGAAGGTTAAATGTATCAAAATGGGGCTCGGCGATTTTCTTATCCTGTAATAAATCGCCGAAATTACTCTGATAGCCAACTTTGGAAAATCCATTCATAACTACTTATTAGTAGATTAAACTCAGCATTAAAATTCAGCAATTTGATATGTCATTTGGCGATATTTGGTCTAAAAATTCTTCCCCTAGCTAATCTTTCCCAAGCAACCAAGGAATTGACACTCCATTCCCAATTTTTTTCCGATCCATCGAGTGACTCCTACATAATCTGAGTCTAACTAGACCAATTATAACTTCTCTCAGGAATAGGTTATGCACTCCAAGCAGATGACAATGACGCCATAATTCCGTGATGAGTCGAAAAAGGTGACAATGACGTCATAATTCCATGATGAGTCGACATTTTGGTCTGAGCTCAGAACTTAGTGGAGCCATAGCCAAAAGACTCCCACATGTCAAAAATCACCTTTCTCCGCCTGGCAGTTTCTTCAATCAATTCGGATATAATAGTTTGTGGGCTCCCCGGGGCGGAAATCTTAGCAGGACTCCCCGCGATGATAACCGAGACGATGTTTTTAATTGTCACGAGGGGGAAGCTGCATTTGTCCGAATTGTTGAGTTGTCGTTTGCTCGAATTATAGAGTTGTCGTTTGTCCGAATGGATTTTTGTATGTTCTGCATTTGTCTGAATGGATTTTTGTAAATTCCGCATTTGTCCGAATGGATTTTTGTAAGTTCTGCATTTGTCCGAATGGATTTTTGTAAGTTCTGCATTTGTCCCAATGGATTTTGGTAAGTTCTGCATTTGTCCGAATTTTGAGGTATGCATTTGTCCGACTGAAGTATGCATTTGCCTTAAAAGTGTTTTTTTCTGAAGAAAGGGGTGTGTGTAGAGGCGTTTTAGGTGAGGCATCTTGCTCCCCTTTGGGACCATTGAGGCATTTTGGTCGGGGAATATATTGTAATGCTAGGATTTTGCAGTTTTTAGGAGTGATGTTTATTTGCAAACTATTAAATTCGGACAAATGCAGAACTTACAAAAATCCATTCGGACAAATGCAGAACATACAAAACTCCTTTCGGACAAATGCAGAACTTACAAAACTCCATTCGGACAAAAGCAGAACATACAAAACTCCATTCGGACAAATGCAGAACTTACAAAACTCCATTCGGATAAATGCAGAACTTACAAAACTCCATTCGGACAAATGCAGAACTTACCAAAATTAGTAAGAAATTCGGACAAATGCATGCGCCCCGTCACGAGGTAATAATTAAGGAATACTTACGTAAATGGAACTTTGTTAGTTTCCACTTATCTGTGTTTGCAGAAACTCACTCCCATAAAAGGATTCCCTAAGTGTCTCTCTATAGTTAGTAACTTACAACGTGGGCCAAAATATTTATGCGGGCTTCTTGCGGGCCGCGGTTACAAATTTCGGCCCGCGTGCAACTCTGGTTCACAATAAGCGACCCTGACTGTATATATATAAACAAATAAACATTAATCGAGTTTTAATGGTAAGTAAGGATATACACTGCCTGAACAAAAGTATTCGTATACCCCATAATTCCCCATACAAATAGTTATAATACTGATTTATTTAGTGAGTCAAGGTATTTAATTGGTAAGAGATACGCTTAATTTAACTTCAAATTCGAATTCTCCATATTCGAATTACTCACTTTTTAATCTTTCAACTTGTTTACACTCCCACAAGGTTAAAAATTTTCAAACTGTGCCACTTCATACCACCAATGCCTAACTCGCGACATGTGACATAGGAAAGCAAATGCTGAAAATACTTAATCATGAAGAAGAGTAATTAAGTTGAAAACTTATAAATTGGGTAATTTGAATGTGGAGAATTTGAACTTGAAGTCGAATTAAGTGTCTCTCGCAAATTGTATATTCTTGGAACGCTAAATAAATCAGTATTATAACTATTTGTATGGGGAATTATGGGGGTACGAATATTTTTGTTCAGGCAGTGTATATATATATAGTATGTTACGAATTGATTAAAGAAACTGTCAGGAACAGAAAACTGACTTTTGGCATGTGGGAGTATTTTGGCTATGGCTCTACTAAGTTCTGAGCTCAGACCTTTTTTATAATTAAAAATTCCAGTTTTTCGACTATAACTCAGCCATTTTGGGTGATAGAAGGCTGAAATTTTAAAAGAATGTGTATATTAATATTCTTCACATGTGATCCAAGTCTCAGCAAAAGATGATCACTCATCACTGTGTTATGACGTCATCATTACGCATCAAACATTTAAAAATTGATAAATTTGGTGATTTTTCGAGCGATATCGATTATAACAGTAAGACAGACGTATTTAGAGATGTTATCTACCTTATGATTGATCAATGTAAGCCTAGGTTCCGAAAGGGTGCCTCAGGCGGACACAAAGTGTCCGTCAGCCGCGCAGCGCAAGCAAGCGAAGCGCGCTTGAGGCCAATATAAGATAATAATTATTGTTAGGGCCATGGCCCTATAAACCCTACCAGAGCCTATTGGCATACACGTACGTACATATGTCTTGCAATGCAAATATAGTCAATTTCATAATAGAAAGGAGGCGCCTAGATGGTTAATACGAGGGCATCAATTAGGGGACACGTTTTTACAGAGAAAGACAGAGCGTCCACAGGTGATCGCGCCCGAAACTATTCTTTAAGACTATCGAAAACCAGCTAGTATGCAGGAATTGGAAAAAATTAATTTATCAATTCACTAGAGCATGGCACGAAACGTTTTTAATTATCTCTCCCTAAATATTTGCTAATATTTTCGTATTTTTCTACCCAGTCGGAAATGGGGACGGTCAAAACGCCACCAAATCAAAACGGTCATTATCCAAAAGGTCACAAACATAAAGTATGCAGAAGATGCGTAATAAATAATTGGTGTTTTATAGTGTAGAAAGAGGATGAGGCACCGAATGGCATTTAATGGGATGAACGAAGCCCGAAACCAGGTTTAAGGCAGGGGCGGTCGCATGAATTTACCAAGCTCGGGGCCAAAAGAAAATCCGGGGCCCTTACAATGATTTGGCTTAGGTCGGTAAAATGAAATCCGAGCCGCAGAATCAAACTCGGGGCAAATGCTTCCGGATTCCCCTAGCATTTTAGGCATATTACAATGTAATCATGGGAATTTTGCTCTAGCTTGCATATACTAGCGAGGATAGGCAGTAGCCGTTTTGATTTGTGGTACACGTAACCCAATTGAGAACCACTGTATTAGATAAATAAGTTGTAGTAGAACAATACAAATATTTGATCATATATAATAATCTTTACTATTAAAACACGATTAATGTGTATTTATATATAGTATAATATATATATATATATATACACTGCCGGTCAAAAAGAATTGCTCAAAATGGGTTTACCCAAAATTCGATTGATTTTCACAATGATAGCTCGTCCCTCGTAACCTTCTCTGAACTGTTGAAGGGGAAATTTTTATCGAATATACTGATAATATTTCGGTTCAATCTGAGTAGCAGTCTTAAATCGATCCTTTTTGCTTTTCTGACTAATAAGCTGTCTTACCTTTTGGTTGTGACACGAGGCCTACCCGGAATAGTGAGGTCTCTCACCGAGCAAGCCAGTATATGTTTCCTTAGGATCTCACCTACGCTTTTTTTGGCTACACTCAACCATTTTAGCTACTACCTCATGGAATTATGACGTCATTGTCATCTCAAATTTCAGTGGTTCGACTAAACTCGACTATAACGCCATTTTAGGTGATAGAAGGCATTTAATAGAACGTGTATATTAATATTCTTCACATGTAATATAACTATCATCAAAAAGCTGACTCATCACTCTGTTCTGATGTCATCATTACGCGTCAAAAAAATGACAAATTGACAAATTTTGTAATTTTTCGAGTAATACCGATTATATCAGTAAAATAGACATATTTATAGTTATTATCTCCCTTATAATTAATCAATGTGAGCTCAGGTACCCAAAGGGGCACCTCTGGCGGACACAAAGCGTCCGCCAGCCGCGTAGCTCAAGCAAGCGAAGCGGGCTTGTCTATGTTAAAATACAATAGAACTCCTAAGATCGGAGAAGTGTTGTCTGAAGAGTGCAATTTTACCAAATGTCAGAAAACAAAATTTTAATCGCGCCCGGTTTGGGGTGTCCCTCGATGGGTCGAAAACAAAATTGAGTATGGAATGTTGTTAATTTACATAGACATTCTCTGGTTGCTAGGGGGAAAAGATCCCAAATATGGTTACATAACATCATATGCTTGAATTTTAATGCTTAAATCTGGTAATTTGAGAAGTGCGTGCAACCAAGTAAGAGTTTCTCGCTGTTCTAGGATAACTTAGCAACAGTTCTATATAGTGGATCTATCAAAAGATATTTGAGGGGAGGAGTGCAAGCTTTGGATGGGTGTAGTAGTGATTAAGCATCCAAGGGACTAAGCGGTCGTTTAGGTTTAAAATCCCAAGGTGTTCGAGAGACTAAAAATGAAAAATGATAATTTACCCTCTATTAGTGCATCTACATGGCGAAAGGCAATCCAATACTATAGATGTTACTAATTTATTAAAAATCTTTGCTACACACTAACAGACATTTCAACGTTGCCAAAGCTTAGTCTGACAATCTACAATAATGATGTGCTTTTAATAAATATTGCGGATCACCCAAGGTAGTGCAAATCACCTTAGGTGGTGCGCGCGAGCAGTGTGCACACAAAAATTTAGACAGGCATTGCGATGATATAATCATTAGAATTGAAGGGCAATGTAGTAAGATCGTAAAATTTTGTCTTGTGTGACAGGCAAGAATGGAGAGTTTGAGAGATTTGATAACAATCTCACATTCAATTATATATGGATCACCTCAATGTGACAGCGTACCACCACGGTTAAATTCAATAATAGTCAACATCAAAAAGAGGGAATAGGGGCGGCAAATAGTGCTACGTTTGTTAAAATGAAACCAATGAGAATATATTTTGATTCTCAATCATATTTGAATTGGCTAGTTTGACAAGAAAATGAGAGCGGTTTGGGGGGTGTGGGGGGAGGGGGACGGTAGAGATTCAGTTTGGCTAGGGTGGGACCAGGCCTGCATCGACCCCAGGTTAGGAAACAATACATTAGTGTTTCAATGTTTTTTGCCTAATATTTTGACATTAATTGGCCATCATTACACATCAAATGTGTAATGTTAATATGCTCAGACATTATAATATGCACAAGCGGCTTCGCTTGCTTGCGCTGCGCGACTTGCGGACACTGTGTATCCGCAGAGTCACCCTGCGGGCGCCTGGAGTTACTCAATCTAACCTATTTTGGGATTTTTTCCTTTATATAAGTATTGTAAACAAAAGTTAACGAATAATTTCTCATATGGATCCGAAAATATAATATTCTATAAATCTACACCACTAAAAACCCCATGCCAATCGTTGGAAGCCAGTCTCTAGCCTATTTTTAGAATTTGTTTACTTTATGTATCTATTGTAAACAAAAGTAAACAAATTAATTATCAAATTTACTCGAAATATGATCTTCGAAATCTACACCCCTGAAAACCCCATGTCACCTGTTGGGAGCTAGTCTCTAGCATATTTTTCAAAATTCTTCCAATGGTGTGAAAATATGTATATAAAGGTGTGAAAATATGCACATAATCTTTTTTTATTGATATACACTATAATACATTTAAGATATCAAACATGAGTTGTGGCTTTGAATTATTAATAACGATGACGATCTATTGTAGTGTCGTACAATGATTTCTATTGTGATAATGTAGTCATTTATTTTGTATAGAAAAGGTGTGAAAATTTCGCTTAGATCTTAGAACTTAATCGTAGTCATATCATTTGACACCTACATGCAAATTTTCATATCTATACGACTTGCCAATTCTTCAATCAATTCGGACAAACAAACAAACAAAAAATCCTAGCGTTTTAATATATAAGATATCTAGTCTACGTAGTAGGTTAAAAGGTTTTTATAGTTCCTTATAATTTCATATTTGTACTTATATACCTGGATTTGCAGTGTCAGTTAAACAAAATGCTTCCATAATTAAAAAAGTAATATTGACGCTAGTTGTTGGTCCTAATGATAGCTTAAGTTGATTCAGATCATCTTCAGTAAGAATAAGAGAAATAATTCTATCAATTGCTGTCAGCACTGTGGTAGATGAGGAAAGCCTAATAGGAGAAAAACTAACATTTTGAATATTTATTTGTGAAGAAATTATTATTCTTGTTGCCACTAAAGAGAAACCATTAATCACTTCATCAAAGGTTAGACTAAGGTAGGACGTGTCTAAATCCAAAGAAAATACCATTAAAACTGGGCCTATTGAATCAGGGATCAATAAAATTTGACTAGCATTTTGAGGGAAAATAGGATTTACAAGATTAAAATTCATATCTCTAACGAATGAATCAAATGAAATAAAGCTGTTGTTGCTATTGGTTGCTAAATTCAAATTACGTTGTAAGGTGTATAAATCATTCAATCCAATGTCGATTGAAATTAGGATACCATCCATGTTGTTAATAATATAATTATAAATGCTATTATTTGAAGATAAATAAATAAAATTTGATCCATTAGATAAATTTTCTGGTGCAGATTGGATGGTAATGAGAGAGATATTTAACGAAGCTTCATCTACAGGTTCATCGAAAGTAAGAACAATTTCAGAACTGTCCATATCCAGCCTAGCAAAAACAAGAGAAGGACTAGTCATATCAGGATAAAAAGCCTTAATATTTTTTGCATCAGAATTCAAAACAGAATAAATCTGATTTGCATTTATGTCCTGCAATAAGGTAAATGGAAAAGAAAGAAAACAGTTAGAAAAGTGAGTGCAAAGATTGCGATTATATTTAATATTATTACTATCTAAAAATCCCAGTTCAATAGAAATTGTATCGTCATTAACAATTTGTTTAGTTGAACTATCTACAAGCGAATGTAAATCCTGAGTTGAATTCCGTATGCTTTGTAGAGTAATTTGAGAAATGTTCAGACTAGTAACCTTAATGATCTCATTAAAAAACAAGGTTAGAATATCACTGTCTAAATCAAGATAAAAATCGATCAAAATAGGTCTCACTTCATCTGGTATATAATTAGAGACGGATATGGCTGAATTTAAATTGATAGATAATAAAGAATTATTTGAATAGTCAAAAGCTGCATTATTTGAAATGCTGAGAAAAGTAGATTGATTATCATTTGCTAAAAATGGAAGATTTTTTATTCTATTTGTATCATTAAGTAATAACGAAACATATACTAGTGGTGGATTGCCTGAAGAAATAGCTGGTCCCGATAGTGATCCCCCAGTAAAAGTAAAATTCTGATATTGTGTAGGATTATCAAAATTTGACGTGATTGTGAAAGTAGATAAGTCTATGGAGGAAACATTGATCAATTCAGAAAATAATAGAGTTAAAGTATTGTTCGAGAGATCAAAATCAAATGATTGTAGTAATGGAGGTGTAGTATCTTGAATAAACTCATCAACCATAATAGAATTAGAATAGAAATTGAGAAAATTATCGTTCATATCTGAAAAAAGCAAAGAATGAATATACAAATATGTATCTTCCTTTCCAGTTGCAAGATCTTGGTGAAATTTCAAAAAATTGAGATCAGCAGGAGAGAGAGAAATTATTACAATATGCGAATTGTTAGATAATATCGAACTGTCTTGGAGAAAAATATGAGAATTATTCTGAGCATTTTCAATTGATATAGTATTTAATTCAATGGATGAAACATTAACAGTTTCTGTAAAAATTAGGGTTAGAAGACCAGGAGAATCTAGATCAAGGTTAAATGTTACTAATTCGGGAGAAACAAGATCTTCAACAAAAAATGAAGCCTAGAATAAAAAAGAATTGTTAAATACACAGTTAAGGAGGTATTTTAGATGGTTCCCGGCGCATATGCGTTAGATTCATGGCGGATGACCGCATGGTCTTTTAGGATCACAACGCATGAGTAGACAAAAAAATCTAAATATTGCTTTTTTAAAGTACTACTTTGTTCTATTTTTTACCAACCAAGCCTTAAACGTTAAGAGTCTTAGATACCTTTAATATCTCTTTGATAAATAATCAATATAAGCGCGCTTCGCAGCTGGCGGACACTTTGTGTCTGCCGGAGGCGCCATTCGGGCGCCTGGGGTCACATTGATTAATTATAAGGGAGATAACACCTCTAAATACATCTGTCCTACACTTATAATCTTTGGAAACATATCAGAAGTCCAAGAAAGTTCAAGTTTCAGAAGACAATCTTTTGGCCCCCTATGTCCGAAAATCCGATTCTTAATACAATTCTCTTTGGAATTACTTAGAATTGGTGACATCAAATAATTATTGATATTCTATGCTATTTTAAGTAACACTCGCTATATACTTGTACATAGAAGAAAATATTTTTCAAATCGGACAATCCGTTCAAAGGTTATAACCAAATGATCACGCAGTACGAACAAAATTTCCCGATTTAGCGGTCCGTTGAAATACCATAACTTAGCTTTAGCGATCAAAAACTGCAGAAACAGCAGTTTCCCGTACCTTGATTATAGTATAATAATCACTAAAACCTATGGATTCTGATATAGCCGTTGCCAAAAGCAGAAAATCCCCGAAATTAAGAGAATTTATTGGAAATTTCTCAAAAAAATAATTATCAGATTCGAGTCAAAATAAACGTCTAAAGTTCGAAAATGTACTGTTGCGTTATATTATTGATAGTCATTGAACTTAAGATTAAAATCCACATTTTTTGTCGAATATATAATGTCATTTTCATCAAATATTGATAGGAATAGTTCGCTATACTTTCTAAACTGCAACCTAGGTTGCTCGTTACTATATAATAACCTGAGGTCCAGTACCTTGGCTTTCATTTTGGTCATTTTTCCTATATATAGCCAGGCCTCGCTCGTCACGTATATACCTTTTCCTCGAATATTTTCGGTTATAATGAACGTTCTATAATAGCAATAACATTACAGCTATTTTCAATACTTGTAATATTAATAATCATATAATGTAGTAGGTGGGTCTTAAATCTAGGAATTTAATCCCTGTTGTTTTCACTAACTATTAGTTTCGCTGTTCGCGGTAATTCTCGTAATGGAAAACATCGACAGTTGGGATGATCGTAAAGGACACGCTTCCTCCCCTCAGCGATAAGAATTTGGACTGCATAATTTCGTTTCACTGAATTACAGTTGGTATCGTCTCTCAAATCTTTAGAGGTCATCATTCACGATGCTTTTTTAATATTAATACAACAAAGTTGTACTGTGGTATGTAGGTTGCAATATTACAAATAACTTTTTACATCATGTGTGTTGAAATATTGCATGTGGCTTTGTTTTCAACATGTATGGTGACTCAGAATGAAGTTATCTGATGAAAATTTCAATTTTTGCATCTTATTATAATATTAATGGAAGATGTGGGGGGGGGGACAAGGGAAATTCCACCCAACATTCTCAACCATAAATGCATATTTTCATTCAAATGATCGTATCAATAGTTTGGAACAGTATGTGTACTCCTACCGTAAAAAGTATCTAAAGTGCCATTAAGGTGCTTATTAGAGGCAAATATTTTTCTGGGAAGCAAGCTCCCAGACCCTCCAATTGATCGCTCGCTAGGCTAAATTCAACCCTTTTTACTTGAACCCCTAGATTATGATCTGGTTTATTTTGACTCGATTCTGCGGCCGTATTCACTAAGAACTTAAGATCGATCTTAGTGCTTAAGTCGTATTCACTAAGATTAAAGTTCGATCTTAAGACCGAACTTAAGACCGAACTTTAAGCAACCGGTGTCTTAAGTATTGTAATTGATTCGATTTTCACTAATTACTCCACAACTTACTTCTATCGAACATTAATCTACCTTGATTGATATTAGACTTCAAATAAAATTTAAATATTTTTTAAACATTTCTCTTATTGTGTGTAACATCGCACATGTATCACATGCTATAATTCGTGGCAAATTCTTGGGTTTGTATGAATAAACAAACATACATTCTTTGATTATATAATCTTACACTAATTCTAACATGCATAATTATAGAGACGGCTTTATATATTGATTCACATGACTGATAATAATCACTTTGATCCTATTTTCAAATTTACAATGATTTTTCCAGCAATCTCTGACGTTTTAATCGATAATAATCCCTCTGTTCTTCTATCAACTGCAGCTATGCTGAGAATACAGCCATCTGTTGGAACAAAACTTCCTGCTGTAATGGAAGTAAGTCTGCAGCCTTCAAGAGTTCGACCGAATCATCTCGCTCATCAACAGTTCGCCTTCTCTTCCGACTTTTCTTTGATGCCTTATACGTTGTCGGTATTTCAATTTCTCGAGACTCTAAAATTGGAGTTCCTTCAGATTCATCTGGACCTGCAGCTGATACTGTTGACGCTACTGAAATTCCACTGAAAGCAGGGGTGTTTTGGAACATCTCTGTTACCCGATTTGCAGAGTCAGCAAAAATACTTCTATCTGCTGATAGGATTTGCATATCCTCGTCTTCTACCTGTCCAGCAGTGTTTGTACCCCCTCCAGTCTTTCTGGCTTCCCTAAAGCTTGCAACTTTGGACTTAGCGTTTAGCTTTAGGTTGGTCCATTTTTTTCTGATCTCCTCTACAGCTCTGCCATTGCCATGTATTGAGTTGAGTTTGGCTGCGATGTCTCTCCAGATTTGTTTCCTCCTTTTGTTTTTGTCAGCATAATTTCCTGACCATCTCAAAATATCACCTGTTGACTCAATTTCATTAATGAGACTGTACTCTTCTTCTCTGGTCCAATTTGCTTTGCGGGATTTTTCCATTTGTTTAGGTATTGTTAATGCAAGTACTCAGCAGCAATTTATATACACAGGAGGACGCCGACTTACCATAACCAGTAGAAACACCATTTATTTTCGTAACACCAAATGACGCAGAAATTTTAACGTCGATAGAGTTAAATTTATTTTACTTTTCATATCCAGTGTTTATATTTTGTCTAAGAGAGGTTTTCATGTTACAATATACAAAGACACTTGTTGTTTATATGTTTGTTTAATATAATACATGAGATACAACTTATGCTCTTTGATAGCTACTAAATTTAGATTAATTCAACAAAAGCAGTGGTTCCCAACCTGGGGTACGCGAGCCATTTTGTCAGGGGTACGCGAACTACTTAATTGAGATATCAGATTATTGGTAACTTGTAGATTCAAGTTGACGAATCATAATAAAGTTGGCGCTAAAAACTTACTGTGATTCACTGTATCCTACTTACGTATGTATTCATTAGTGTTTTATATAAACATAATATTTCAGTCATAAATATAAATAGATAGTATGTACTTTTCTCTACATTCTTATTCCGCAATATTGTGTACCCTTATTCATAATGGCATCTGGAAAGAAAAGACGATTGTATTCCGACGAATATATCAAATATGGTTTTACTTCGATCAATATCAATAACATTGAGCGTCCACAATGCGTTATCTGCCTTAAAACACTTTCTGCTGACAGCATGAAACCAAGCTTTTGAGTAGGCATTTTGAAACATGTCATCCTGAACTTAAAGGCAGAGATCCCTCATATTTTGAACGAAAATAAAGTGGTGTAAAGAAAGCCCGATTAGATACCACTGGCACGTTTAATCAGCTTTCAGTTTCGGCAATTGAAGCGTCTTATGCTATTTCCTTGAAAATAGCTCAACAAAAGAAACCACATACAATTGGGGAAACTTTGATCCTTCCTTGCATCAAAGAAGCAGTTAAGTTAATGTTAGGTGAAGATAACGTTAAGAAATTAGCACCATTATCCATTTCCAATAACACTGTTCACCGTCGTATCGTAGATATGTCAGAAGATGTCAAGTTACAAGTTGTATCTGAGATGAAAACAGCACCATTGGGTTTATTCAGTATCCAGTTAGATGAGTCAACAGATGTAGTTTCATGTGCTCAGCTAATTTGCTTTGCCAGATATATCCATGATAGGGAATTCAAAGAAGATTTTCTCTTTTGTCTGCCTTTACAAACAACAACAAGAGGAATTGATGTTTTTGAAAAAGTTAACGAATTCTTTATCGATAACGGTTTGGTCTGGCAAAACCTATGTGGTGTCTGTACTGATGGGGCTCCTGCAATGTTAGGACGTCATTCAGGATTTCAAGCCCGAGTTAGAACTCAAGTTCCAGAAGTTTTGTCACTTCATTGCATGATACATAGACATGCTCTTGCTGCTAAAACACGAAAACACGATACTTGACTTTGTGGATAAGGTCAATGCATTCATAATGAAACTAGGCTGTGGAGTGGTCAAATTAGCAAAGGAAAATTGGACCAGTTTCATACTTTGAATCCACTCACTACGGAGAAGAAGACAGTTTTAGATGTTGAAACGAAAGAGGTAATTCTGGCGCACTTGAGAGCACTACAGAAAGAATTTTTGTTATATTTTGAAGATGTGAATGACAGAGATTTCAAATTTGTCAGAAATCCTTTCAAAGTTGATTTTAATTCGATCCCAGAAGCCGAACAGGAAGAATTCATTGAATTGATCAATGATAGCAGTGCAAAAGAATTGTTCGCTGAAGTTCATCTGATTAGTTTCTGGTGCAAGATGGTCAATGCCTACCCCAAAGTATCTAAACTGGCTATTAGACTGCTACTCCCATTTCCTTCCACTTACTTGTGTGAATCCGGTTTTTCGACACTGTTTCACATAAAAAACCAAACACAGGAATCGATTGTCTGTTCAAGACGACATGCGATGTGCAATTGCAAAGACTTCGCCTGACATTAAGAAACTAGCTGCATTGAAGCAATCGCAACCGTCTCATTAACACACGTAATTTATTATACAGTACGTTATATATAAATCTACTCCTCAAAGCAATTCTTTCTAGTAAATAAACATTCATACAATAAACCCAACTATACTTTTTCACAGGGGTACGCGGTAAATTTTCTATCTCGAAGGGGTACGTGAGTTAGGAAAGGTTGGGAACCACTGAACTAAAGTTATGAATAGCAAACTGATCCCTGTAGTGTTTTGCAGCAATATGTCCAGTTTCCTCAAATGTAAACGGTTCATCCATAATGCTTGTATGATTGTCAATAGTGGAATCTTCCAATATGGGCTGCTTCCAAACAATAGTCATATTATGAAGAACAGCACAGGCAAGAATAATAGTGCAGACTTTATCTGGAGCCATCCGGATCTCGCCGTGAAGGCAATGAAATCTTCTCTTCCATCTCCCAAAGGTTTGCTCGATTAATACACGAGTTTTTTTGTGGGAGTAATTATAATTCTCTTGGGAATTTGAAGCAGGTTGCCTGTATGGAGTTAATAAATAGGGTTTCAGCATATACCCACTATCAGCTAATATATGCTCACCAGCCAAGAAGTTATTCTCCACATATGTTCTGACCTGAGAGAGCTTCCAAATACGTGAGTCATGAACTGAACCGGGGAATCTTGCCAATACATCGGAAAATCTGCCATCAGATAGACAGATAGCTTGGACATTTATGGAGTGGTAGAAATGTCGGTTTACATAATCTGCCTCATTTTCAGAAGGCTTTTGAATACGAACATGCGTTCCATCTACAAGTCCAAGAACGCCGGGGAGGTTCGCGAGCTCATAAAACTGTGACTTAATCGTAGCCTTGTCAGCAGAACCGGGCATGCTAATAAACTTTGAATATACCGATTGCAGTACAAGTGCAACGGCTCTAATGTACCTGCAAGCTGAGGGTTGGCTCACGTGAACTCCATCGCCACAAATAATCTGAAAAGTACCAGATGCAAAAAATTGTAGAGCAACACAAACTTGTACATGTGGATGTGCAGCATGAGATCTATCAGTTGTATTAAGATGATCAACTATGATCTCTGTAATCTTTAATATTGCTGACCTTGAGAAGCGAAAACGCTGCATCAATTCTAGATCATCATAGAATTCCAGAGGATCACTACGATCTCTGAACACACTCTCTCTCTCTCTCGAGTGACTCTCCCGAATCTTCTGCTAAAAACAATGGGATCATTCCTGCCATTTAGATAAGCCGAGAAAGGTGTATGATAATATTAATAACAAATGAAAAAATGCATATAATTTTTTCATTATAAACCTAATTATACTCGAGTAAATTTCATCGGAGTGCAAGTAAGATCACACTGGTATTTCACTAGCATAAGTTTTGCAATGCACATTCCTAATCACATTCAAAAGATGTGTTGGTTGCCATAAAGATTCCTTGCTTCCTTTGATATTGACTAGTGTAGAATAATTATAGATTACATACATAAAACAATAAATTTTCATAATAGAATTCAATCAAGCCAAAACAATATTTAACCACAGATATTCGACACTCACCAGGCATTCCAGGCGGTACAACTACATAGATAGAAGCTATGTCTTACAGGAGTGGGTTAATCAATCTTCTTTGCTCATAATATTGACATTAATGGCCTCAATTTTGCTCAAAAAGAAGAAATATAGTTTATTTTTACTAGATCAATAATAAATGACTACTTACCATTACTAATATTACAAGCGCGCTTCGCTTGCTTGCGCTGCGCGGCTGGCGGACACTTCGTGTCCGCGGGAGGCTCTCTTCGGTCGCCTGGAGGTGACATTGGTTGATTATAAGGGAGATATCATCTCTAAATATGTCCATCTTAGTTTTAAAATCGATTTCACTCGAAAAGTCACCAAATTTATCAATTTTTAAAATTTTGATAATGATGACGTCATAACAAAGTGATGAGTCATCATTTTTTGATGATAGTTACATCATATGTGAGGTATGTTAGTATACATATTCTATTAAAATTTCAGCTTTCTATCTCCTATAATGGCTGAGTTATGTCCGAATAACTGTGTTGCTTAACTTTTAAAAATGTGACAATGACGTCATAATTCCATGATGAGTCGACATTTTGCTCTGAGCTCAGAACTTACTGGAGCCATAGCCAAAAGACTCCCACATGCCAAAAGACTCCCACATGCCAAAAATTAGCTTTCCATGACCGGCAGTTTCTTCAATCAATTCGTTACAGATATATATATATATATATATATATATATATACACATTAATCGAGTTTTAATAGTAAGGATACTTCAGTTTTGTATTTGATTAGTATAATGCTATATTCTAATCATATTAACCCTAACGTTATTTCTAAGTTCGATCTTAAGATCGATCTTAAGTTCGATCTTAATTCTTACTGAATAGCTCTAAGTTTGATCTAAAGATCGATCTTAAGACTTAAGATCGATCTTAATACTTAAGATCGATCTTAGTGCTTAAGATCTTAGTGAATACGGCTGCAGAAAATTATTTTTTTGAGAAATTTCCAATAGATTCTCTTAATTTCGGGGATTTTCTGCATCTCAGAATCCATAGGTTTTAGCGATACATAGTATAGTATTATCAAGGTATAGGAAACTGCTGTTTCTGCAGTTTTTGATCGCTAAAGCTTATAGATTTAAAGTTTTGGTATTTCAACGGACCACTAAATCGGGAAATTTTGTCCGTACTGCGTGATATGTATTACTTGACATTTAAATAGCATATAATTTCTAAAATTAGTTGATATCATATTTTCTAAGTAATTCCAAAGAGAATTGTATTAAGAATCGGATTTTCGGACATAGGGGGCCAAAAGATTGTCTTCCGAAACTTGGACTTTCTTTTTATATGTTTTCAAGGATACAGACTAGATTCATATTTTGGCCTTGTTCGGAAGTTTTTTTGGGTTTTAATGTATTTTTTCGATTATTCTTGGACTATATGTCCAATAATGATTAAAGGTGTTGATTATCCTCTCCTCAAGAATTGTTTGGATGGAGAAACACATTGTAATACTTGATGATGAGCGAGAAAAGGGAAAATTGAGTAATTAAGATTGGTCCCAAACTCCACTGATCTCAATTCACGCAACTAAGATTTTGAGTCTGACTCATGGACAATTAGCACATTTCTAATCACCCAAACTATGTTAGTGAAGATATTCGTGATCAGAACAAAATTTCCAGTAATTTAAGGGGTTTCATGGTCATACTCGGTGCACTTTAACTCTAGCAACCCATATAATTACAGTGGTATTGTAACTTCATTAGGATACTAAATGTAAAAAATTAAACTAGTAGTATTACAAGCACTAACCTGGATTGGATTATCAGTGGAAATAGGTAAAATATAGTTTCCAGCTACATCTTGAATAGAAATATTTGTAAGAGAGAGATAAGAATTGTTAATTGAAGTATAAAATCCAAGCAATGTTTTAATAATATTAAGGTCAGTGGTGCCAAGAGATATCCGCAAGATGGTCCCGTTAATTGAATTAGAATAAGAGCCATTGAGATTTGAATGCAAACTCGAGAGTCTGTGTGAGATTGATGTTGTATTGTTTATTGAGGAGTGTAGAGTTAATTGATCAATATTAAGACTTGCTGAATTCATTGTTTCTGTAAAATACAAATCGATTAGTGATTCATTGAGATTAACATAAAATTTGAATAAACTGGGAGGTGTCGAATCTGGGATGAATTCAATCGCTTTCAAAGGTGAAGAAAAAAGTATTGGATTAATTGGGTTATCATTCATATCAACAAGAAAGAAAGTTGAAATGCTCAAATAATTATCATCAATACTTTTAGCTAAACCTCTAATCTGCTTAATGCGATTGAGATCTGTTTGAGAAAGGAGAATCATGATGAACAAAGAATCCTAAAATAAGAACTATGATATAACTGGCTTCTATAATAAATATTAAAATAATTGTATAAAAAATAACTCTTGGCTATCTTAAAAATATATATTATAGTTCTAAGTGTCAAATTATCTGAAAATAACAACAAAGACCTATTCCTTTAATTATAAACAAGCGCGCTTCGCTTGCTTGTGCTGCACGGCTGGCGGACATTTTGTGTCCGCCGGAGGATCCCTTCGGTCGCCTGGGGTCACATTGGTTAATTATAAGGGAGATAACATCTCTAAATACGTCTGTCCTACTGTTATAATCTATATCGCACGAAAATTCACCAAATTTATCAATTTTTAAATTTTTTGATGAGTAATGATGACGTCATAACAAAATGATGAGTAATCATTTTTTGATGATAGTTGCATCATATGTGAGGTATGTTAGTATACAGATTCTATTAAAATTTTAGCTTTCTATCTCCCATAATGGCTGAGTTATGCTCGAATAACTGTATTGCTTAACTTTTTAAAATGTGACAATGACGTCATAATTCCATGATTAGTCGCCATTTTGCTCTGAGCTCAGAACTTGGTGGAGCCATAGCCAAAAGACTCCGACATGCCAAAAATCAGCTTTCTGCGCCTGGCAGTTTCTTCAATCAATTCGTTACAGATATATACACTACCCGGACAAAAGTATTCGGCCACCACGAAAACTTCCACATACAAATACATAGGGCTTCCAAAAGTTCTCGTCCCAAATCTGTATTTCAAATGAGAGTGAAAATAGGATATTTTCAATTTCTCCATTGTATTCCTTAGGGGATCAGCTTCCAATTTATATATTGGTTTATTTTAAAAGGACAATTATTGTGGTTCCTATATTAGATTTTTGTGCATCGGTTTAGGGCACTGCCTTTGAACGTGATTTTTGGGGTTCCCTTTGATATACACTACCCGGACAAAAGTATTTGCACACTTCATTATCTTACGTGCATTTAATACTAAAATGGGTCTATTCACGAAGATTAAAATTCCGAAACGGTAAGTGATACAACTAATCGGGTTTCAAATTCGAAATCTTCGCATTCGAATTAGTTATTGTAGGATATTTCTAATCAATTACTAATTCCCAATTATTTCAAATTATCAATCACTGCCACCTTGTGCTACATATGTCCCTTTTTATCACTATACATGATGGTGATGTACAACTCCTTGTGCCACAGGTTGATAATTTACTCATTCGGTTGAGCCATTTGTTAGAAATCTTCAACTATTACTAATTCGAATGTGAAGATTTCGAATCTTAAATCAGACTCTTAATAGCTCTTAGAGTTCAATACTTTTCCTTTCATGAAAAGATCAATTTAGTACTATATGTATGGGGGAGAATATGGTGTACAAATACTTTTGTCCGGTTAGTGTATTTCAGTTCTGATCAGATTTAGATTAAAACTGATCCCGCCATCCAATTCTACGCATCAACTAACATATAGATTGAATTCTCTGAAGTATTATAGTTTGAGGCTGAGGGAATAATTGTGTTTTGAAGTGGTTTACTACCATTTTTGTCCCACTTTTTGAGTGGCGAAAATTGACAAAAAATCCACTAAAAGTGGCATGATATTTTTTCAACACGAGCAATACTATTGAACACCTCCCGATTACTTTTTCAGATTGGTTCTTAATTATTTCACCTTTTAATGACCTTATTCTACGATTTTCACAACTTTTATTCTCCAAATTTAGTTTTAAGCCATTTTCAATGGGAAGATTCCAACTTTTCGACACTACCCTAAACCGATGCATAAAAATCTAATATAGGAAAAATGATTACGTAGGTGATCAATTTAGATTGATAGAATAATTAGATCGCGGTTCACTCAGGTATCCTTCGTACTCAGTCATCGAAAGTAATAAGATTGTATATGATGTATTTACTAAAATTGACTCCAATAAAGAAGAGTATTCCAAGATTTCTATATTGGTTCTTCTCGTTCCAACCTTATAAAAATAGCTTGTGCAATAATATAGAATGAACAAAGTGGTGTGTATGGAGGGATTTGTGCCTATGCAATGTTTCATGTTGGGAAATATTAAGAAAACTTCTAATTCTATACTATCGAGTTGAGACGTTTAATGCAATTGTTTTGGGACATGATAAGACATCTTATCTCAAAAATATAAAAATACTTTTTCGTTTTCTTTTGTCGCTTCAACAGTTTTAATCTCAAATCTCAAGCAGTCTCATGTGTCCAGATTTAGAACAGTTCAAGTATATCAGAATTTAGCAGTTGAAGCGTGTCAGAATTCATTAATCTCATGTGTGTATAAATTGTTTATATCATCAAGAGTGGCTGTTTAACGTATTAGAAGAGTACTATATATTATGTAATGTCTAACTGCATTTTACCTACTAATGGGGTTTTTAGGGGTGTAGATTTCGAATATCATATTTTCAGATCGATATGATAAATAATTGTTTACTTTTGTTTACAATGGATACATAAAGTAAACAAATGACAAAAATAGGCTAGAAACTAGCTTCCAACAGTTGACATGGGGTTTTTAGGGGTGTAGATTTCGAATATCATATTTTCAGATCGGTATGATAAATTATTCGTTGACCTTTGTTTACAATATATATATAAAGGAAAAAAATCCAAAGATAGTTTAGATTGAGTAACTCTAGGCGCTCGCAGGGCGACTCTGCGGACACGCAGTGTCCGCAAGCCGCGCAGCGCAAGCAAGCGAAGCGCGCTTGTATATATTAAATTTGTAATGTGAAACGAATAAAATTAATACTTCCTTTAAACTCGAGTGAGAATTCAGGCTTTATTAATTAGTTGGGTTAATTGATGAATTTTTCATCACAAATGCAATCAATTCCAATAATGGGTCGAATTCAATATTGAGGATACTAGTGAATCCATGGTCTCTCGCCATGTTAATCAAAAATCAGATAATCTCATTGCACTAAATTGCAAGCTAAAATTAGAATATTGATAAACTCAGTCGGTGTGTGTATGAATGGGTGAATATATTCGACAAATAACAAGTCATTTAATTTTCAATGCGTAACGATAGCGTAATAAATTAATTATGGCTTATCATTTTGATTGATTACACTTCGTTCTTTCCCATACAAATAGTCTAAATTGGATTTTTCATGAAGGGCAATACGTTAACATTCTAAAATACTCTGTCTCATTTCAGGTTCGAAATTTGTCTCATTTCAGGTTCATTTCAGGTTCGAAATTTACACATTTGAGCTAGTTAAAGTTTAAAATAACTAATAAATTACTCAACTCAATGAATAATCTTATCAGCCTGAGTTACCATTGGTAATTTATTGCTGCCATGTAGAGTGGTTAAAATGGGCGTATGTTTCTCTTCTTCATGAATAGACCATTTTGTACAATTTGTATGCGAAAAAGAGTTCAAATAATTTTGTCCCCTTAGTGTACATGTTCAGAAATAGTATCCACTATACACCAACCGGACAAAAGTATTTCAACACTTGATTCTTTCCCATACAAATAATACTAAAATGGGTCTATTCATGAAGAGGGTTACTTCTAAACGGTATGGGATACAGCTAATCGGATTCCAGATTCGAATAATACGCATTCAAATTAGTCACAGGTTAATTTTTCTAATTAATCATTCATTCATAACTTTTTGTAATTATCAATCAGTGCCACCTTATGCCACATACACCCATTTTGACCACTATACTGATGGCAATGAATTACCTATGGTGGCTCAGGCTGATAAGATTGTTCAGTGAGTTGAGCAATTTATTAGTTATGTTCAACTATGACTAATTCGAAAGTGTAGATTTCGAATCTGAAATCCGATTTTTAGTATCTCTTTGAATTTGAACGTATTGCCCTTCACGAAAAAATCCGATTTAGTATTATTTGTATGGGAAAGAATCAAGTGTTGAAATACTTTTGTCCGGTTGGTGTACACTATCCATTAGACCAATTGAAAAAGTCGTGGTGATAGTTGTGCCAAAACTTTCCAAAGGAAAGCATTTTTACATTTCCAATATCCTCTAAAAATATATTTTAAGATCTTTTTGGTAAAACTGAACTGGAAATTATGAGAAATTAGCTATACAGGTTAGTGTCGGTAAATGTATTGACAAAATACACAAATTACTTACCACCATTGATGAAGATCCACTAGTTAATCTGTATTTATCTCCAGCTAAATTTGTGAGTATTAATTCAGTTAGGTTTATTGATGAGGCATTAATAATTTCATTGAAAGTTAAGTGCATTAAGCCCATATTTAGATCAAAACTATATTCACTAAGTACAGGTGATTTCATATCAGAAACGTATGAAGAAACATTTAAGGGAGAAAAGATAGGGATAGAGAGTACGTGATTTAAACTTGTATCTGAAATAAGAGATTCACTAATGCTACAAAATGTATTGAATTGTGAAGTTGCGAATTGTGTATTCAGTTTAATTCCATTGAGATCAGAATCTGACAGTTCAACGCTAATTATCCTGGAGTAGAGTGAGTTTTCTGTAAAGGCACCCGTTAGTGAAAATATGTCTGTTACATCGGATGGTGAGGTAGGTAGTAAAAACAGCTGAGAAATATCTAAGTTACTCACGTAAACTATTTCGCTGAAAGTGAGATTAAGTATTTCAGTATTTAAATCTAGACTAAACTCAACCATTTCAGGAGGGATGATATCAGGAAAAACCTCTGTGACCGGAATTGCTTCAATAGGAGGAATTGCAATTATATTTAGAGAATAGATATCATCAATAGTAGCAGCTGTTAATGAAAGGAATGTATTGTTAGAAGTCGTAGCTAGGAGGGATCTAGATTTTAACTCATTCATATCAGTAAAACTGATGGTTAAATTAATATAGTAACCAGGAGGTGACTTGGAAGACCCATTAGTGAGAGTGAATGAATTCATTGAGCTGAGCCCTAGGCTATCAACTTGTGAATTTTGAAAAGTAATTTTCGTAGGATCCAGAGTGCTAGAATTGACAACATCGTTAAATGTAAGAAATAAAATTTCTTTACTCAGGTCTAATGAAAATGAGTTAAGAGAAGGGCCAATAAAATCATTGATAAAATCTATAACCTAAAAGAATAAATAAAGCAGGTAGTAAAATAAGATAAATTCAGGACAAATGGCGCTGCATACAATCGACAATTATAGCTTTAATTTAGTAAACACAAGTATGGGATGGGAGTGTACTTCCAACTCCTTGTGATAATAGTATACTACGTATATAAGTGAAAGGCTATTGATTGAGTCACTGTACTGCCGAATAAGTCTGCGATGCGAAGTCAGAACGGATTTGGGATGAATGCGGCTGATATATTGTTATTGTAAGAGAGATAAAACAAAATTTGTGATGAGCATAACATGTTCAGTATGCATATCTATACAAATTATGCTAACGTCATCATGATAAAGTAATGATGAGTCATAAGTACTGTGCCGTTATCTGTAGATGTTAGTGGAAATAGAATATTTTCGATTTGCCCATTGTATAGCTCAGGGGATCAGTTTTCGATTTGCATAAAGGGTTGCCGTGATTGGATAATTATTGTGATTGCTACATCCGATCCATATACATTGATTTAGATGACTGTCAAAAAAATTGGAATCTCCTCATTGAAAATGGCTTTAAAATGTATTGGGTGGGTTTTTTTTTGAATTCGTGGAATAAGATCATTAAGGTCAAATAATTAAGAACCTACGTGTGAGGAAGTAGACGAGAGGTATTCAGGACAATAACATGTGATAAAAAGTAATTATGCCACTTATACACTGCCTGAACAAAAGTATTCGTACACCCCATAATTCCCCATACAAATAGTTATAATACTGATTTATTTAGCGAGTCAAGGTATTTAATTGGTAAGAGATACACTTAATTTGACTTCAAATTCGAATTCTCCACATTCAAATTACCCACTTTATAAGTTTTCAACTTAATTACTCTTCTTCAAGATTAAGTATTTTCAGCATTTGCTTTCCTATGCCACATGTCGCGAGTGATCACCATTGTATATGATGGCATTGGTGGTATGAGGTGGCGCAGTTTGAAAAATTTTAACCTTGTGGGAGTGTAAACAAGTTGAAAGATTAAAAAGTAAGTAATTCGAATATGGAGAATTCGAATTTGAAGTTAAATTAAGCGTATCTCTTACCAATTAAATACCTTGATTCGCTAAATAAATCAGTATTATAACTATTTGTATGGGGAATTATGGGGTGTACGAATACTTTTGTTCAGGCAGTGTAGTGGATTTTTCCAATTTTCGCCCTAAAGAAGGAACAAAAATAGCAATATCTTGAACTGATTCACGTAAAGGAACCACAGTAATTGTCTTTTCACAGCAGCACTACATGCAAATCGAAAGCTGATCCCCTGAGCTTTACAATGGACTAATCGAAAATATTATATTTCCACTAACTTTTGAATACAGATAACAGCTCAATCCTTATGAAATGACAGTTTGGAAATAACATCGAATACATATACAGTCAGGGTCGCTTATTGTGAACCACCAGGGGACCAAAAAATCTGTTCATAATAGAGATACTTCATATTAGGCGAACTTGATTCAATACAAATCCAATCTAAAAATGAAATTGGGACCAGGAGATTAGTTCATAATAAACGAATGTTCATATTAAGCGGGTTCATAATAAGCGACCCTGACTGTATAGAAAATGATGACACGACAACATTTTTAACCGGAAATAACTAATTTGGTCAATACCCGATTGGTTTGAGAATGAATTAGGTGTAGGTGAGATCATACTCAACAAATCCGATGGTGGCTAACTAAGCCATCAGAAATATTCAAAACAAGCGCGCTTCGCTTGCCAGTGCTGTGCGGCTGGCGAACATTTTGTGTCCACCGGAGGCGAAATGCGGGCGCCTTGGGTCACATTGATTAATTATAAGGGAGACAAGATCTCTAAATACGTCTGTCGTACTATTATACAGGGTGGGGAATAAGTTATGCCACAAGCTTCATTAGGTATAAAATTTATTATACTCAAACGATCTTAGTTATTATGGTCCTTAGAGATTGTAATTCGAATATCCTCAATGATTTTAAAATATTTTTCGATTCTATGACTTAGAAATGTGTTTTGTATGATGAGTTTTGAGAAAAAAAAAATGTCCTGGTCCGCAGCGAAAATCGTGAATCAGGGCCCACTGCTTTTCAAGTTATCTTCCCAGAGTCTTCAAATTCTAGGAAAAATTAGCTCACACATTTTCCTCGAACACTCTAAATTTGTAGAGATATAAGATGTTCAGATCAGTGCATTTTGAAGACCAATTGGATCAGATTTCTTTGTGATGTGAAAAAAAGTGCCATTTTGGGGAATTTTGCAAAATGTACCTAATTTGAACTGCGACTGAATAACTTTTTCTCGTTTCTGATAACGAATTCAGTGGATTTATGAAATATTTCTATGGCGAATGAAAGCTACCAGGTGCTAAACCGTCATGGGACATCGATTATGAAGACATTTTTTACAGAAGCAGTGTGCCCTGATTCACGATTTTCACTGCGGACCAGGACACATTTTTTTTCTCAAAACTCACCATACAAAACACATTTCTAAGTCATAGAATCGAAAAATCTTTTAAAATCATTGAAAATATTCGAATTACAATCTCTAAGGACCATAATAACTAAGATTGTTTGAGTATAATAAATTTTATACCTAATGAAGCTTGTGGCAGAACTTATTCCCCACCCTGTAATCGATATCGCACGAAAAATCACCAAATCAATAAGTGAACCTAAATACCTAATACAGTACTATTTACAAAAATGAACTATTGTTGCTTGATAAGAACTGCTGATATCGATATTTGAGCCTATAAGGTTCAAAATATTTGTGGCGGGCAAGCCCGCAAGACCCCATATGGTTGCTCGCTACGATCGGTCTGATCCACCAAGAATGGCCGTACCACTTTTCATGAGCTTGCTACGGCCCTGTCATTACCGAAGCAATGTAATTGAGAGTAAAATGCAACTGACTAGAGCGAGGTTAGAACCCGCGACCTAAGTCTTGGCATTCAAACGCCTTAACTACGGCACCACCCAAGCAGGATTCTGTGCCTGGCAGTTTCTTCAATCATTTCGTTACATATATATATATATATATATATATATATATATATATATATATACGTATATATACAGTCGACTCCGCTTAATAGGGTCACTGTTTAATCGGGTCAACCGCTTAATCGGGACACTTTTGGCAGGACCGGAATATAGGGTTGCCAGACGTCCGGGTTTGACCCGGACGGCGGGTTTCGAGTCATTTGTCATTGGAGTGCGGGTTTCGAGTCATTTGTCCGGAGTCCGGGAATGGGATGAATTTGTCCGGGTTTGGAGAATTTTGAGTCCTGTCCGACTACTCACTACTCAGGACTGTCAATATATTCTATCCGTATCTAAGTTATTTAGTTAGCTATTGCTCTGCTGCAAACGTGTCACTCTCTAATATTTGAAGAAAGAGTGCAAGTTTGTGAAATTTGGATTATTACTGATTTGTAATGCTACCAAAGTGTACGTATACTACTGAGTACTGACCCTAACTGCCTAACATGTTTCGTAATGAGTATACTTGGAATCTTCTTTTTGTTTCTGTGTTCAATGGCTTCAACGATGAATTATGATATGTAGATATGTAGTCACGTGGGTCAAGGGTCATTTTATGTGTCTTTGCAGCTCTGGTTTACAGTGAATTACCTACATTCAAATTGTTATTTCAAATTTTATTCTCTGAGATTTTAGTTTACCCGCAATAACTAATAGACGAAATATAATTTATAATTTCTCTTGATTATTTATCTATTTTGTATATTTTGACGATAAGTTATTGATATAAATTTAAAATTAGATAACATTACAATAAGCATTTTTTTAGAGAATAAATTATGTCCGGATTTGACATTTTGAAAAGCTGGCAACCCTACCGGAATAGCTCTCATACATAGAAGGTAGTACAAAACACTTTCGGTTAATAGGGTTCTCGGCTTAATCGGGGCAAAATGTCCTCTGACCGATGTGACCCTATTAAGCGGAGTAGATTGTATATATATATATATATATATATATATATATACAAGCGCGCTTCGCTTGCCTACGCTGCGCGGCTGGCGGACACTGTGTTCGCCGGATGCGCCCTTTGGGCGCCTGGGCTCACATTGATGAATTATAAGGTAGATAACATCTCGAAATACGTCTGTCCTACTGTTATAATCGATATCGCATCATTTTTTGATGATGGTTATATATGTGAGTAGAGTATCTTTTAAGGAATAAAAAAATATTTTTGGAATAAAAAATTCTGTTAAAATTTTCGATACTTGTACTATAGTTAGAGTTTCCTGTCGCCTTTCCCCATTGAGTTTCCTGTTTTTCCAATATTTTCACGAATTCTGAATTTATAAAAAATATATTTCCGAACAAAAAAATTCTAGATTAATAAAAAAATGTGCTTAAAAGATACCCTGTATGTGAGGTATATTAATATACACATTCTATTAAAATTTCAGTCTTCTATCACTTAAAATGGCTGAGTTATGGTCGAAAAACTGAAATTTCTAATTATAAAAAAGGTGACAATGACGTCATAATTCCATGATGAGTCGACATTTTGGTCTGAACTCAGAACTTACTGGAGCCATAGCCAAAAGACTCCCACATGCCAAAAATCAGCTTTCTGGGCCTGACAGTTTCTTCAATCAATTCGTTACATATATATATATATACAGTCGAACCTGCTATAACGGCCACTCTATATAACGGTCACCTGTCTATAGCGGTCACCAATGAAATTACTTCAAGTAAGGGATTTCTAAAAACTTGATATTTATTGCACTACGTTGATACCTTTTAGCGATAAAGACAATCACCTGTATATAACAGCCACCTGTGTATAACGGTCAATTTTGTCTAGTCCATTGGGTGGCCGTTATATACAGGTTTCACTGTATATAGTATATATATATATATATATATATATACACTGCCCTACCAAAAGTATTCGTACACCCCAATAACTCCCATACAAATTGTATCAATGGTATCTATTTTTGGAGTCAATAGTAATAAATCAGTAACAGTTTAACTAAATTTGGCTTAAAATTCATATTCTACACACTCGATTTACTCATTTTATAGTCTTTCAACTCGATTACTCTATTTAAAAGTTAAATATTTTTAACCCGTGACACCTAGTGCCACTAACACCATCATATATAGTGGCATTAATTTATGGTATGTGGCACAATTAAGTAAATGTTCAAATATTTATGTTTGAAGGAGAGTAATTAAGCAACACAAAATTTGAATATTGTCGAGCACTGGGTCACTATCCACCTTTGAAGTAAATTTTTCCAGTTACCGTAGACATTGGTTAATTTTATCGGATTTGAGGTGTCACTGTCGATGACATTCCATACTAATTGTATTGGATATCCTTACTATTAAAACTCGACTAATGTGTATATCCTTACTATTTAAACTCGATTAACCCGAGCACGTCCAGGAATGTTGAATTGAAAGTGAAAGTTAATTGAAAATAAACTGAAAATGAAACTGAAAGCTGGGTCATTTCTATTTATACCTTTGACCCCAAGTAATCCTCGGGTTAATGTGTATGTGTGTGTGTGTATGTATATACAGGGTGGCCCATAAGTTCTGTCCCAAGCTTCATTAGGTATAAAATTTTCATACTCAAACAGTCTTAGTTATTATGGTCTTTAGAGATTGTAATTCGAATACTTTCAACGATTTAAAAATATTTTTCGAGTCTGAGACCTAGAACTGTGTTTTATGTGGTGAGTTTGGTGAATAAAAAATGTGTCCTGGCTCGCAGCGAAAATCGCAAATCAGGTCCCGCTGCTTCTGTATAAATTGTCTACATAATCGATGTTCCATGACGATTTAACACCAGATACCTTTCATTCTCCATAGAAATATTTCACGAATCCACTGAATTCATTTTCAGACATAAGAAAAAGTTATTCATTCGCAGTTCAAATTAGGTATATTTTGCAAAATTCCCTAAATGGCACTTTTTTTCACATCACAAAAAAATCTGATCCAATTTGTCTTCAAAATGCACTGATCTGAACATCGTATATTTCTACAAATTTAGAGTGTTCGAGGAAAATGTGAGAGCTATTTTTTCCGAGAATTTGAAGACTCTAGAAAGATAGTTCGAAAAGCAGTGGCCTCTGATTCGCGATTTTCGCTGCGAGCCAGGACACATTTTTTATTCACCAAACTCACCGTACAAAACACAGTTCTAGGTCTCAGATTCGAAAAATCTTTTTAAATCGTTGAAAGTATTCGAATTACAATCTCTAAAGACAATAATAACTAATATTGTTTGAGTATAAGAAATTTTATACCTAATAAAGCTTGGGACAGAACTTATGGGCCACCCTGTATACAGTATATATATATCTGTAACGAATTGATTGAAGAAACTGTCAGGCGGAGAAAGCTGATTTTTGGCATGTGAGAGTCTTTTGGCTATGGCTCCACTAAGTTCTGACCTCAGACGAAAATGTCGACTCATCATGGAATTATGACGTTATTGTCACCTTTTTTATAATTAGAAATTTCAGTTTTTCGACTATAACTCAGCCATTTTAGGTGATAGAAGGCTGAGATTTTAATAGAATGTGTATATTAATATACCTCACATATGATGCAACTACTATCATCAAAAAATGATGACTCATCACTTTGCCAGTAATTTAATGACGCGCAGTTTTATCAAATCCTCTCGTCAAAGTTTGTTTAAATTAAAGCTTGAAACATTATTTTGTCTAACTTAACCATATTGTAAATCTTGACAATTAATATTATTGGATTACATTTCATTAAAATTGTATTATTGTAAATATAGTCAGGTCAATATGATGTATGACCCCAAAATAATTGCAAGAAATTGTTTTATTGCATTTTTCCGTAGTATCATGTCTTAAGAGTGACATACTAAAAGTTTACCGAAATCGGACTATCCGAAAGTGGATTGGTACGACACCGTCGTTGACCCCGGACTATACAAATCGCCGGTTTTGAAAACGGATATTTAAACTTTCAAATGATTGCAGATCATTCTTATTGTCATATTCGTGCTCAGCATCAAATTTCCGACAATTTGATATATATACTGACTATATTTTGGGCAAATATTTTCTGATCCTCCCTAGCAACGGCCTGGAATGTGAAAATTCCGATATCCAAATTTGGTAGAAACCATATCGAGTGACCCCTTGTTTTTCTCGGCTATGCTTGCTGAGTACGAATTTCTTAATATAAATAGTCTAAATGTTAGTTTTAAAATATTATTACTTGCGGCTGGTGGCATAAATGTATTATTAATGGAAACAAACAAATAAAATTTAAAATTTGATTTCCATCTCAACTGGGTCTTGGATTGCTGCAGAAAACACTAGCACAGCTTTGTAAGACGGAATCCTCTTTCATCAACCAGTGTAGAGCAGACTTCTCACACCGAGCGAATGCGTGTAGAAAAGGCAGGCTGTCATAGATGTCGTTCTCAAACGCCTGATATATAACCTTTATGTCATACAATACGGTTGGTTTCCCTTTATCCGAGTAGAAGTATATCTTTGTACTGTTGTTAATTTCGTGATACCTGAAAGACAGCCACTTACAGCCTCTGCCACGAAATTTCACTCTCTGAGGAGCTCCTTTCAGGTGATGTTGTGGAAGGGCATGACTGATGATATGGAGGTCACGAATGGGGATGGGACTGTCAAGATAACAGCCTAATCCCAGTCATGATGGACGCTAACCCTGCATCCGAAGCACTACTGAAAATGATTTATTGTAACTGTTCTACTGGATGTAGTAGTCTCAGATATAGCTGCAGGAAACAAGGACTAAACTACTCTCAAGCATGCGGACAATGCCAAGAGAACAACTGCGACAATGTGAGCGAAAGAATTGCATCAGATGATGAAACGGAAGATAAAACTGAAATACGAGCATATCTATCAATCTACAGTCAACTCCGCTTAAGAGGACTACAGGTTAATCGGGCCGACAGCTTAATCAGACCACTTTTGTTAGGACCGGATTATTTATCACACATACCTAGAAGCTAATGGAAAATATAGACACGTATATCTATATATTTGAATAGGATTCTCTGCTTAATCGGACCAAAATGTCCTCTCACAGATGTGATCCTATTAAGCGGAGTCGAGTGTATTTAACAATCTATCCCATCTAATTTTCCATTTTTAAATTTCATAGGTGTTAAAAGAGTCAAAGTTATGAGTTTTTTCCCATTAAAAATACACTTATGCCACTAGTCGTAAGTAATAATATTTTAAAACTAACATTTAGACTATTTATATTAAGAAATTCGTACTCAGCAAGCATAGCCGAGAAAAACAAGGGGTCACTCGATATGGTTTCTACCAAATTTGGATATCGGAATTTTCACATTCCAGGCCGTTGCTAGGGAGGATCAGAAAATATTTGCCCAAAATATAGTCAATATATATATCAAATTGTAGGAAATTTGATGCTGAGCACGAATATGACAATAAAAATGATCTGCAATCATTTGAAAGTTTAAATATCCGTTTTCAAAACCGGCGATTTGTATAGTCCGGGGTCAACGACGGTGTCGTACCAATCCACTTTCGGATAGTCCGATTTCGGTAAACTTTTAGTATGTCACTCTTAAGACATGATACTACGGAAAAATGCAATAAAACAATTTCTTGCAATTATTTTGGGGTTAGGATAATTTGCTTCCTATTTTGACCCGACTAATAGAAAATAATATCTAAATTAATTATAACATTTTGAATTTAGCGAATCCAACAATGCGGCAAGGAACTAAACCTTGAAGTTCCTATCCGTGAAGATCTTCAGCAGTTGATGTATTGATTTCACAAAGAATTAGGCCATCCTGGAATTAATTCCACAGTCCAAGGAATACAGCAACGCTACACATGGGTTGGATTACATCCAGACGTTAAGAAATACGCAAATCTTGTCTAATTATTTAATATCATTAGTGTAGCCCATGTATAGCTTTATATTGTGAAGATGAATATTGATAGATCAAATACCAATTGTAAATATTCCAAGCATTTGACTACATTTCTATTTAGGTGAAGTCCAGTAACGGATGCCAAAAAGTTGCGCCACTACCTCAGCAGCATCAGAGGAAGTTACAGCCCATTCCACATCGAGATAGACCCTGGAAATACATTGGAATGGACTTGATGGATCTTCCTGAGACTCCGGATGGCTATAAACACGTATTGGTAACAATCTGTTATCTTTCCAAGTACGTCGTTGTTAGACCACTCAGAACAAAGAAAATAATGAGGTCATCAGACAGTTGGAAGATATCTATCTTGAGTTAGGATTGCCAGATATCATACAACATGATCTGGGAAAGGAATTCACCCCAAGGTACGTATTATTTTTGCTAAGATTATGATACAATCACGTCAATATTATTGTCTTTCTTGTTAATACTTGTACTTGTACTTTTAGGCATTCCAGGAGTTTACTCAGAAATTAAGTATTCAGAATCGAAGTACCCGTGCATATCATCCAATGGCAAACGGATTGGTTGAAGCGCACAATAAAGTCCTAAAGGAGTACGTAAGAACTTTAGATTATCTCTAATTTCTTGATTAGAATTGTAAATCAATTTAATGTCAATCCATAATTTGTAATTGTTTAATTAGTGCATTGTATATAGGAAGTTGAATAAAATGGTTATTCAATCTGGTAAGACAAGTAGTTGGTCGCTACTCAAGTTAGCTGTCCTCTGTATGAACTCCACCCGAAAGAAATCACACGGGAATACACCGTTCAGAGTGATGAAGGAAAGAGATTCCAGATATGAGGACCCAACTATCAATAAAATATCAGTTTCCGCAGAAGATGACTTGAATATGGAGGAGGCTATTCTCTCTCTCATTGATATCGTTGAAGAAGGAGATTTACCTGATACTATCTCTCCATCCCAGGAGCAGCTACAAGAGTCCATTAAAATATTGGAACAATTCAGAACTGACACTTTTGAGCTAGCTGGTGAAAAGATTCGTACTGAACAGTTGAAGCAGAAGGGGCAATATGACAAGAAGTTTCTCAGAAGAGGCAACTTGATGAATTAATGAATCTAACAGTCACTTTTTTCTATTACTAAGTAATATAGTCATATCTAAAATATCCCCGTTTGATGAAAGAGGTTCGCTAAATTATAGTCAAGTGAAGGGTGTCCGGTTTGAGAAGTCCTAACTCCTAAGTTTATGCGTATTCCGTTTGCTAGCTTCTAATGCATAGAAATAGAAAGAAGGTTTTTATTCGATATTCATAATAGACCTGAGATAAAGGAAGGCGATGACATCCTATACACCAACATGCCAAAATAAAGAAGATGCCTAACACCAAGCATCAAAGTAAATATTTAGGGCCTTATACTGTCTCACGGATAAAGCCATGTTATCATTCCTGATCCGAAAGCTGGCGCTGGGCTACTAAAGAAGGAGAAGAAGATACCGATTGACACGACCTTACTATAAACAAGATCTCGAACTTGGCGGCGCAACACATAAGAGAAAATCAGAAACAACATCTGATTCCCCAAGCAAGAAACTTCGACAGGTAAATACCAAATATTTTTGAAGAATGTAATATCATCTCCTGTAGAATATGTGATGATGAATTTCTTACTTTCTTTGTACGTAGTCACAATATCTGTTCGGATTTTCAAAATGCAACATTCTTTCAAAACTTCATGACCTCAAGGTATGTTTCACACAATAAAATAAATAATTAACGTCGAAACATGATTAATTAAGATGCATTTTTAGCGCGTTAGAATATTATTTCTATGATTTATTTTTAGCCGAATCTACAGCAGAACATAAGAGACAGCACTTTTGTGACCCCATTGCACTAGGACTTGAATAAGAAATTTAATCGTTTCCATGAATATGTTCCCAACACATTGTTATTTTGTTTTCTTAATGACAAGCGCGCTTCGCTTGCAAAATAATGATTCTTAAATTAAACAAGAGCGCTTCGCTTGCTTGCGCTGCGGGGCTGGCGGACACTTTGTGTCCGCCAGAGGCGCCCTTTGGGCGCCTGGGTCACATTGATTAATTATAAGAGAGATAACATCCCTAAATACCTCTGTCCTACTGTTATAATCGATATCGCACGAAAAACCAAATTTGTCAATTTTTAAAATTTTGATGCGCAATGATGACATCATAACAGAGTCATCATTTTTTGATGATGGTTGTATCATATGTGAGATATATTAATATACATATTCTATTAAAATTTCAGCCTTCTATCGCCAAAAATGGCTGAGTTATAGTCAATTTCTGATTATAAAAAAGGTGACAATGACGTCATAATTCCATGATGAGTCGACATTTTCGTTTGAGGTCAGAACTTACTGGAGCCATAGCCAAAAGACTCCCACATGCAAAAATCAGCTTTCTACGCCTGGCAGTTTCTTCAATCAATTCGTTACAGATATATATATAAACATTCATCGAGTTTTAATAGTAAGGATAACAGCGAGTACCCCTCAGTTTATTTTCAGTCTATACTAGTATTGGTAAAATGACCTGAAGGTTCAGTCTATATTTTAACAAAAAGACAAATAGCAGTAATAATACATATGTTTACATTAGAATTCGCTTATTAGCAACTCCATTATTAGCAATATTCTATTAGCAATCAATTTACAGATCCCAGGTGAAGATTTTGTGTTGATTCTGTTCCCTATTAGCAACTTCGCATATTAGCAAGCATTTCATGAGCAAAACTCGAGTTGCTAATAAGCCCACATCCCACCTTGGAGCCACAGGTCCGAGGGGATAAAATTAAGGGGAGACTCCTGGCACTACGACACAAAAACACTACATATAAGCAAACACAATAATATCCATTCATAATCTACCTTTTGATCTTATAATTAAAACGAAACAGTAATGATCAAATCACTAATTAATTACTGTAGGTCCTGCACACATTGGTGTTAATGATTATTTGTAACCAGTTAATTATTATTCGTAACCATTCGATCAGGGCACTTAATCTTGACAAATCATGAACTTTAGTTTTAACAGAGCCTACTCAAATCAGGACTCAAGTAGAATGTAAATTTTGGATATAGGATGCGATGGTGCAGAATGAATTAATATATGAGTAGTCTAAAATCATTAATTATGCAGAATGGATATCAAGAATTTATTAACAGTATGTATAGTCATCGTTTACAAGTACACATACTATCAGTGGTAAAATTTTGATTCGCCATCGCATTATATTGCTATAGAGATATTTAGGGAGATTCAAAAATACGATATTCTAAATCTACACACCTAAAAATCCCTTATCAACAGTTGTAAGATAGTATCTATAGATTTGTTTACTGTAGGTATATATTGTAAACAAAGGTAAACAAATAATTTATGACTATATCGATTCAAACAAATGATATTCTAAATTTACCATATATTAAAAAGGACTGGGCACATGCGCCTACATATCCATATATTTGTATTAAATACGTTCATCTGCATGCGGCGGGATGTGGATAAGCCTGAGATACTAAAATTGTAGCATCATAGATTCACAAGTGAGGAGATAGTCTTGATCTTTTAACTCGAATACTTATTGCTGTGGATTTCAATTTTGTTGTGCGAAGTAAGATTATTATCACTTTGGCGCGGTACCAAGTAGAAATTCCTACTTGGCGCAGAACAGTAATACAATCTACATTGTAATATTGGTACAATACTTTGAGTTGAAATGTGGATCAGTGGGCATATTTATAGTACATATACTTAAGTATAATTTGTTTGCTCGTCCCAAAGTGGCATCAAACTAATCTAAAACCTCGATCAGAAATGTGGAATTTCAATACTACTTGCAATTAATACAAATTCCACATTTCTGATTAAAATTTTACATTGGATTTCTGGTCAAAATTCTACATATTTTCGGATCAAAATATACAGTTTCTATAAGCGATCAAATTTTTCAAAGCTATCAGAATTGATAGGTTGCGGCTATCATAGGCGTAACGTTAGGGGTGGCAGGGGTGGCTCGCCACCCCAGGTTTGTTAGAATTTTGCTCGAGTTGAAATCGCTTCGAATAGAATAGTAATTCATTCAAATTAAAAGTAAACTCCTCCAAGTTGTCACACATCAGTCATCTGATACGGTCAGTATTCTAGTCTCAAAATTCAATTGGTTGTAACTGATATTAATTCATGATGCCATCTAACTCACCTTTCCTTTCATGATTGAGTGTTTTGAAACACCTTTCAGCCAATGACATGTAATTACCTCTTAATTGGTTTCATCACAGTTATGGCTTCAAACAATATACTAATATACTATATAGTTTATACTACATTCATACTTCACAACTTTGGAATTTACATTTACAACAATGGCTACCAGTAGATCTGTAAAGAGGATAAGAGATCCCGGTGCGAATCAACCTTCTATAATCGTGAGCTTCGGCGCGAAAAATCCAAGGCTCGATAACGTAGATTATTCCAGTGAAGCTTCTGGTGAGGTCGGCTTGGAACCTGGTACTGATGTATATTTCCCAAAGGAGAAAGATACGCTATGCTTACCATCGGTGATGCCCAAGTCCCTAAGTGGTCACTCCATTCAAAAGCAGTGGTTTGCAGAAAATGCGTGGCTTAAGATGTGTGACGACAGGAAATCATTATAATGCATCATCTGTCACTGGGCTTTTGAGAATCGCCGTATCCAACATTCGGATATAACCAGTTGCTCTAACAATCCTTGGAAGAACAAGCTCTCTGGGTTTTCCACATTCAAAAGGGGGAAAGCTGGTCTGGACAAGCATGTGAATAGTGGAATTCACAAGACGGCTGAGTATGCCATGAACAGCGATAAGCATGCCGCTACAAAAAGTTATGTTAGATGAGTCGGTAAATACGAAATTTGAGCTTGCAAGGACTGGTTTGAAGGCTATCTTTGAAGCCGTGAGGTTGTGTGGGCACCAGTGTATCCCGATGAGGGGTCACAGAGAAGAAGATGTCTCAGCCAATTTCAACTGCATTGTGAATGTGATAGCCAAATTTAATCCTCAAGGAAAGAAGTACCTGCAGTCAGATCTCAAGCAGAAGTTCTTGTCACCACTAATACAGAACGAAATTTTGAAAGATCTGGCCCAAGCTCTGCTGAGAAGCCTTATTGCAAGAATTTGAGTCTGTAGGTCTGTCAAAATAACCAATATTTTGCATAATTATCGACGAAACTACAGACATTAACAGAATTGAACAAGTCGCGATATGCTTGCGTTTCTGCAACAAAGACATGGATAGTGAAGAGGTGTTTATTGGATTTCATCAGACATCCAGGACTGATGCTAATACCATGCTCAAACTCGTGAAGGATTCTCTGCTGACCTTTTGGCTTCCTTTCTCTGGTATTCGGGGTCAGGGTTACGACGGGGCATCGAATATGTCTGGCAGAGAAAACGGGTTGCAGGTTAAGGTATTGACTGAAAATCCTAAAGCCCTTTACCTATACTGCTTTGGACATCAACTCAATTTGGTTGTCCAAGATTCCTTGAAAGCCATTCCGGAAGTAGCAATCGCTCTGGAACGTATGCACTCTGTGGTTCAATTCATCAAAAACTCGCCTAAGAAGTGGGACAGATTTCAAAGCATCGTAAACTTTGCATCCACTGATGACATGTCATTCCCAAAAGACAACCACATGCTGCGCCCCCTATGCACAACTCGGTGGGTCATGAGGTTTCCCGCAGTTGATACCTTCCTAGTTCACTATCAAATTCTCGAGTTTCTAGAGTCTATCAAGGAAGATTATACTGAACCTGCCAACAATAGGGAGAAAACTGACTCCTTTCTGCGAAACCTCGAGACTTTCAAGAACTACATCTGTCTCAGAGTAATTCAAAAGGTTCTGCAGGCTACTAGTTCCATCCATGTCCAATGTCAGGGAAAAGGAGCACTGTAGGACAGGTTAAAACCTGGTCAATACTCTAATCCTTACCCTCACAGCTGAATGTCAGGATCATTTAAATTCAGATGATCTGTATGAGGCTGTAAAGACACTGACTACTGAAGAGCTGCACCTCGACCTACCTTCACTTCCTAGGGAGAACCGTACACGTGATAGTATTATAAAAGCTGGCCCTATAACTGACGAACAGATCAAGGACTTCTATACATCCATGTACAGGTCTGTTATGGAAGCGGGTGCGAAAGCTCTAATCGACCGGTAATCAAAAAACGATCTCTCTACAGTAGAGTTGTTACGGAGGTGTCTGGAAGATGACACGATGACTGACGAGGATATCACAACGCTGGCAGAATATTATAATGGGGATATCGATCTCGGTCAACTCTTGTTTGAGAGAAATAACTGGTTCACTCGATGCAAGGGTATGTGTAAAGAGACAAACATTTCGACTCTTAGAAAAACATTTGCTGAGGAAGAGTCACTGAAATTTCTGCTTCCCAATCTCCATATGTTGTGTGTGATGATGTGTGCCTACCTGTGACGACATGCGAAGCTGAGAGAGCCTTTAGTATGTTGCGCAGAATACACACATACCTCCGAAACTCGCAGACACAACAGAGGTTGAACCACTTCTCTGTACTGGCAGCACATAGTGATGTGGCGAGGATGTTGGGTATGTGCCCTATTATCAACGAGTTCATCGACAGCGCGACTCAAAGGGTTAACATATTTGGCCATCCTGCAAAGTAGTAGGAGACTGGGTTGCTAAAATTCAGTTTAGGTAACTTCCATCAATATTCTACTAATATGTGTGGGTCTTAATAAATGTATAGTGATAGTGTTGTAAAACTCGAGATGAAAAGCGAATCTCGCCACCCCAGATTTTTCTCTGTTATCATAAAACGTTACGCCTATGTGAAATATATCCCATGCTTATCCCCTTCCCGTCCCATCTAGGTTTTAGTTACGACTAATTTTTCAGATATTGCAATAAACAGCACATGATCTAAGAGACATTCAGCGCATGCGCTAAGGATGTTTAATGGCTGTAGAAAAGACTCAAATTGGTAACAGCATAGGGAGACAATACAAATCTCCAAAAATGATCAGACTAAAAAAGATCGCGATTTTCCATCCGATCATTCAAAAAAATGATCGCTGGCCTACATTCTATCGTCAAAATATGATCGTGATCGCTGATTGATCGCACGATCCTAATGCCCTACAAACTATTGATAGAGCCAGGTCCTCACTAACTCTACTTGAGCCTACGCCTCATTTATAACTACTCTGGGAACATTTAATTTATCCCAGTACCTTGTTAACATGATATATGTCCTTTCTATTCCAACATTATGACAGTTTCTTTTATTATAACTTAATTTTTCATCTTATCCGGATGTGTATAATAATAGGCCTTATCCGCATTCGGATAAACATTTTTAATAGCTCTACCTATCTGGGCCAAGACCAATCAGGTAGCTCTACCACCATGTATATAGAATGCCCAAACATGTAGGCGCATGCGCTCAGTACTTTTCAATACCTCCAATTTTCATATCTCTACAACTTGCAAAATCGGCAATCAATTCGAACAAACAAAGAAACAAAATATCAAAAAAATCCAAACGTTTTAATAATTACAAGCGCGCTTCGCTTAATTATGTAATGCTTTTCTTTTCTTTCAACTTGTTTTTCACAATTTTAGTCATAATGTCTAATCCCAAATCTGGGTTACAATTATCTCTCTTGGATTTTCAAGCGAAACGGCAATGTATTGTATCTAATAGTTATTATCATGATACAATTTCTTCGCAATTTAATTTTACTGATGGAACTCAATCTTATGCTCCTACTAATTCCCAGGAAACAGCTGGAATTGAAGTTGCTAATTTGATAAATGAGAATATTGCTATCAACTCTTTCGATGATCTTGTACATATCACCCTTCCTCTGGATGGAAATACAGTTACTCCCATATCCAGCGTCAGTGATATCCGTATTCCTAGTGATATTTCTAAAGGACCGCAGGATAAACCTACTCAACCCGATAGGTTCCTAACAATACTAGTATTTCTTCATACCTCATTGGAGGAGAAAAACGTTTGTTCAATCCAGACTGGTTCATTTATGAATAGCTAGAATACTCTATTGCGAAAGATATTGTTTCCCTTGCGTCATTTTCCAAGGAGCAGAACATATTCTAAACATTCTTTTACAAGACTTGGTTTTAATGATTGGAAACATGCAGTAGGAAAGGATGGAATTATTTCTTGTCACGCTGCTGCTAAATCGCACATTGATGCTATGCAATCCTGGGCGGATTGAAAAATAAATGAACAGTTTGGAACATCAGTTGATCATCGCTTGAAACTAGCAGAATAGAACGAATCAACCTTGATAGATAATATTTGAAAACTGTTGCTGAAGTTCTCTTATTATGCAGTCGAACGGAGATTTCTCTTCAGGGTCATGATGAATCAATTGAGTCTAATAATAAAGGAAATTTTCTTGAAATCCTCAATTGATGTTGCTAATCATGATACTCTAGTTAAAAAGAGAATGGAAATTGGCCAGAAAAATGTCAATTATTTATCAGGCAAAATACAAAATGAAATCCTGAATATTATGGGTAATATGTTTCGAGATATTATATGTACTGACATCCGAATTGCTGAGTTTTATTCTTTGATAGTTGATGAATCAAAAGATGCCAGCAAAAAAGAACATCTCAATCTGCGTTAGTTATGTTAATGCTAATTCTGTCATAAATGAAAGTTTCTTAACCTACGTTGAAATTTCATCGCTTAGTGCAGGAAGTCTACCTCATCATATCTTAACTACTTTGAAAGAAAACGCACTGAATCCGATAAATATGGTTTCTCAAGCATACGACGGTGCTTCTGTCATGAGCGGGAGGTGCAGGGGTTCAAGCACGCATCAAAGAGTTTGCACCAAAGGCAATATATGTTCACTGCTATGCACATTCACTGAATTTAGCCTTAGTTGATTGCATTAAGAGTGTACAACATGCTTGGTATTTTTTCAGTTTAATAGAAGCTCTGTACATATTCATTTCAGCATCTAAAGCACACCCAATTTATCTGAATAAACAACAATTACTTCATCTTGGCACACAAACTCGTAGGTTTGGCAAAGTTGTCTGATACGCGATGGTCTTGTCGCTACCATTCATTGAGCTCAATATGTTGTACTTTTTATGTACTAATAGCTACTCTTGAATAATTTTGGCATGGAAATGATCGTTCAAAAGCAATTGAAGCTAATGGACTTCTATTACAGATAAAAACCTTTAAATTTTTTACTACACTTATTATATTCGATAAGATTTTCTCCAATACGAATATTAATTAGAAGAATAAATTATTATACCCGACTAGATTTGAATACAGACAATAATATGTATTCACTAATTTGATTTGTTCTATTTAGGTCAATCTATGGGTTATTGGACGTTGTCCCGGGGAAATAAAATGCCTAGTTCCGCCACTGTAATCAACAATATGAATCTTAAATTAGAGATTATTCTGTTTCGAGTTTTAATAGTGTCTACTTTAACCTGAACAAAGTATTCATACACTATACTATTTCCAAATACAAATAGTAACTACTAAATTGGATCTTTTCATGAAAGGAAATGCATTCAAACTCTAAAAGATACCAAAAGTCTGATTTAAGATTTCTAGACATTCGAATTAGTAATAGTTGAAGATTTTAATTAAATTGCTCGACCTAATAAGTAAATTTATAAACTTGTGGCACAAGAGGTAATTCATCACCATCATGTATAGTGGTAAATAGTGACATATGTGGCACAATGTGGCAGTGATTGATAATTTGAAACCGTAGAGAATTAAAAATTGAATAGAAATTTCTACAAAAACTAATTCGAATGTGCAGATTTCGAATTTGATTCCGATTAGTTGTATTACTAATCGTTTAAAGGTTTTGATTTTCAAGAATAGTTCCATTTACTACTAAACGCACGTGAAATAATAAAATATACACATATTCTTGTCCGGGTAGTGTATAGATATATAAATGTATTCACAAAAATCAAAGAATTATTGCTACCTGGTGAGTTGTAGTAACAATAAAATTTCCTGCAATGTCTTCCAGAGCACCATCTTCTAATCCTAAATATGTCGAATCAATAGATTTAGAGATGAGAGGTGTTAATGATAACCTCATGAAGTCAGGTGGTGAAATTGAAAAGATCACACTTGTGCGATCTAATGTTTCATAAACTATCATTCCACCAGTGAAGTAAAATACATTTCCACTATTCATATTTTCCTATAAGAATAAGATCAATTGTTAAAACATTATATTATAATATACAAAATATTCACTCCTTCTAGCATTCTTGGAAATTTTGAATAACTTTTATTTTCTATTTTTCTATTTTTTCAGGAAAAATTTAACAAAATTTACAAGGATGTTATGAAGAGTGGGAACGCACAGTCTACGTACACAAAAATGTCCATCCAGGGCTTGAATTTTATCCATACAGTATAACCTCGTTATTACGAACAGGTATTTTATCCCCTATGGAGTAAAATACATGTAAATCACTCAGGTTAATATGAATTCCGGATAATACGAAAAAATTTCGATCGTCCCGGTGTTCGTATTAACGAGGTTCTACTGTATATTGATTCTTTCGACGCCACATATTGAATTGTAGGTATTTTACAGTGTGCAACAAATTTTGCTAATATATTATACTTACACAAGTAGATCTAACAACCGATACCTCTTTAATTAAAAAATAAGGATTACGTTAATTATGTTGCATTCCAAATGCCTAAAACCTCTTGAGGTGTGAAAAATTCTGATACTTTGAGGAAGTGCTTTTGGGGAACATTGTACAAGTATTGGATAATAAGGCGAAATCAGCATTTTGGATTTTTAATATGAGCCATCGTCACTTGATTACATATATATATATTTATTAAAAGGTGCTAAGATATATTATGAACATTTATTTGTTGAAAGTTATCTTCTATTACGCCATAAAATGATAGGGTTATTCATGGATTCAGAGTTATAGCATGTCTGGATTTTAAATGGTGTCTCAATGTGCCGCGAAGTGTCAGATCAAAAATCGTATAGTAACTTTGTCTGCCGGTAAACAGTATAGACCTTTTATCAAATTTCATTACTTTTGCACTAATGGTGATCCCAAAAATCCGTTATGGAGGAAAATATATACGTATATATATATAGACATAGGGGCACTCATTTCAGAAGTTGGCCACTATACTTAGTATAGTCGGTAAACAAAAACGAAGAGTTATCATTATATTTATACTTAATCATGACACATCTGTAATCAAATTAATTGACTAATTTAATTATAACTCGACATATATAATTATTAATTAACCCACGCTTGCCACAGGGATGTGTTGCGTCATTTCCGGTTTAAGTCATTTTCAATGGGGAAGCCAAGGAGTTACTACTATAAATAGAAAAATCCCTTGCTTCCAAGGGTAAATCATATATATACATATAGCTTTACCTACTAAAAGGACACACCACACATACATAATAATATTCTCCACAGTATTATTCTATTTGGTTTGAAAATGCTTTCTCATCATGGGTGATAACGTCATTGTAGTTTTCTTCCATTTTGAAATTAACCTATACATCCATGGATCAGTGAAAGTAATCAATATTATGCGCCTCTGAATTCTTTGATATCATCAGCGCCTAGGCGCCCGCAGGGCGCCACTGTGGATACTACAGTGGAGTCTCCGAATAACGGACACGTTGGGGACATGGCTTCTGTCCGTTGTAGAGAATTGTCCGCTTCTCGGAGACTGATCCATCTTTTTATCAAAACACCCAATATGCATCATTTTGAATGCAGTTTTACATGTATTAAAGTTGAATAGTTACGAGAGAAGTCACAAGTTTTATATTGGCATAGATTTATACTATATATATATACGACAGAGTTGCACGCGGGCCGAATATAATAGTTTTGCCGGCTCCGCCGGCCGGAAATCTTGGCAGGACTCCCCGCGATGACAACCGAGACGATGTTTTTAATTGTCACGAGGTACCAATTAATGAATACTTACGTAAATGGAACTTTGTTAGTTTCCACTTATTTGTGTTTGCAGAATCTCACTCCCATAAAAGGATTCCCTAAGTGTCTCTCTATAGTTAGTAACTTACAAAGTGGGCCAAAAATATTTATGCGGGCTTCTTGCGGGCCGCGGTTACAAATTGCGGCCCGCGTGCAACTCTGATATACGAGGGTTGTCCCGAAAGTCCGTGGACTTCTTGAAGGAAACCATAAGAGTATAGCTAATTAACATTTGACAATCTTTTAATCCAAATATTTCTCATTTTTCTACTGTATAGCATCACTTTCTATTTCTTACTGTGTTCAATATTGCATTGTCAAAAATTCTATCTTTTCTCCGAAATAGACTCTTTTGAAGAAAGTAAACAGACTGTAATTTGGTTCTGACGGAAACAGGGGAAATCTGGTTCGGAGATATTAACTGAGATGTCAGAAGTATATGGAGATGAATGCCCCAAAAAAGACGATGATCTACAAGTGGACTGATCGATTTTCTGATGGGTGGAAGACTGTTGAGGATGCACCACGTAGTGGCCGTCCAAAATCCACTATTTTTCATGGTAACATCAAGCATGTGAAGAAGGTAATATATCAGAATAATCGTGTCACTGTCAGAGAATTAGAAGAGAAGTTGGGAATCCCTAAAACGTCTATTCACCTTATACTTACTGAACATCTTGGAATGACTTATGAGTTGTGGAGTTGAGGTACGAGAAGGATTACCTCAAGCGTAGTGTGTCTGGAGATGAATCATGGCTCCATTTTTGTGAACCTCTAAATTTCAGAGCAGCCAGTGGAAAAGAAACGCTTCTGGCGTACACAAAGTGTCCGCCAGACGTGCATCGCAAGCAAGCGAAGCGCGCTTGTATATATTATAATGGGTGCGCGAATAAGTCAGGAAGATGACTTTGCCTACTGGTTTACACTTGCATACTAGCTACAGTATCTATTGTGGTGCAAATGTCCATGGTTACTTCAAACATCTTCGACTTTCAAGAAATCTGGTATAGTTACTCATATTATTATGTAATTTTGTGATATCCATGAAAATTATTGGGTGCAGTTTCTGGTTGTCCGTTCTTGGGAGATAATTTTGTATTAAGACACGCCATTCGGGGTCAGTTCCCTGTCCGTTGTTCGGAATTCGGAGTTGTCCGCTTCTCGGTGACTGCTTAAGTATCAAATGCTTGGCAAATTCAATCCGTGCCGCGAGGTTTGTCCGTTGTAGGGGGTTGTACGCTTCTCGGAGTATCCGTTTGGGAGACTCCACTGTATTAAGTATTCGCCAAACGCGTTATGCAAGTGCTTGTTATAAAATGGTAACAATGAGATCATAATTCCTAAATGAGAGTTAATATTTTCATCTGAGACTCAAACCTGCTCGAGCCAGTCACAAAATACTCCGCAACAGCTATCTATGGACTGGCAATTTCTACAATCAATTCATTTTCGATATAGGGTAACATTATAAAATCTAAGGTACTACCGGATTATAATAATGGGGATCATAGCTAATTATAAAACAGGTTTTCTTCAGACAACTTCTGTAAGGTTCTCTCGAATTAAAGTATATTCTAGTAAATCGTATATACATACATCTTCAATTTGTCAAATCTCAATCCAATAAAATATTCATACGCCTAAATCGATGAATAACATTATGGTATAAGATAATATTCCAAAATTTTCAGCTCCTAAACTCGATTGGGTTTAAAAACATACATCTGAAGGAGAGTATTCCTAGATAATTTCCTGGTGGGGTTATCGAGCAATTTGGTGAATTTTGTTAAAAAAGTTGAGAATCTATGATGTAGAAAATTACTTTAAAACAAAATAATAGATCTACCCACCTCATGGCACAAATAATATCGGCCCGCTGCCGAGGTTTTCAATGTCAGTGCTTTTAACTTGCTTTGCGAATAAATTTCAAAATAATTAGAGAACTAGATAACCCTTTACGAATTTTTGTGAAAGCAGACATAGGTTCATGAAGCTTGATGTATGTAAGAAAAATTTAATATTTTAGTTGCACAGTATGTACTTGAATCAACGATTGATGAATGTTGCAAATATTATTCAAGGTTACAAGGTAATTACTCGTAATTATCACAAGCGCGCTTCGCTTGCTTGCGCTGCGCGGCTGGTGGACACTGTATCAGCCGGAGGCGCCCTTTGGGCGCCTGGGGTCACATTGTTTAATTACAAGGGAGATGACATCCCTAAATACGTCTGTCATACGGCTATAATCGACATCGAGCGAAAAATCACCAAATTTGTCAATTTTTAAAATTTTTGATGCTTAATGATGACGTCACAACACAGTTTAGGTGATAGAAGGCTGAAATTTTAATAGAATGTGTATATTAATATTCTTCACATGTGATACAACAACCTTCAAAAAATGATGACTCATCACTCTGTTATAACGTCATCATTACGCATCAAAATTAGGTACTACTAGTATAACCCCTACGGAACCTATTGGGAAATGAATTTAGTGTATCATTTTTTATAGCTTATTTTTTATAGGTGACCTCTTATTACAATTAAATAAAAACCCCCCACAGACGGGATGGAAGTGTGCTTCCAAATCTCATAAGTCACCTTAAGTCACCTTTATTATACTTAAATAATCAATTCCAGTCCATGTCGTTAAAAGTTATTTTATGATCGAATTGATTGATCGTAGCATATAACACACTTTAATTGTTGTTAACAATCAAATTGTAGACTGAAAATAGCAGTATTCAATCATTTATATGAAATAGAATAATGTGAATGGCATTATAAAAGGCTGATAATTGATTGGTTGTCACATGAACCAATGAATTTCAATCACAAATAGTTCTTTTGATTGTATGCATAAATCAATACTATTTTATTCGAATGTATTTGCACTATAAAATAATCGAATTTGATTGGCCAGCACATTTTGTCACCTATCTCGAAGAGGTGTGAACTCGGCGAGGTGTGAACACCGAGGTGCACATCTCCATATCACTTTGCACCTCCTGTAAAAATTTCAAGACGATATCTCTTAAACTCTGGTCAGGACACGAATTTCGGACGGCTGGAACATCCTCATTTTAGTACTGTGCATCCTATACTATTAGTATAGTAGCTATGCTACTATACTAATACTATAGGAAGCACACTAAAAATTAGAGCTTCCATTATTTTCCTCTGAGTTATTGAGAATAATATCATTTTGACTCCCATAGCATTTTAATATGAACTCTCTAGGCTCCGAAAGAAGCCGCTGTCATATCTTAAAAAAACTATCGAAGATACCTATAATATTCATTAAAATATTAAATGAAAGTATATATACCATAAGATATAGGTTCCTCAAAAATCTCCTTTAAAAAAACATTTTTCTCGACTTATCATTGACTTTATTGTAAAACAAATTCAATGGAAAACTTTGAAAAAATTAGAAAATGGCGAATCTGATCAAGAAATATGTGTCCAAGTGAGGATATTATACTTAAGAATCATTACAAAGGTTGATAATAATGTACGTACATATAAAAATTTGAACACTTTTCAGGGTACTTTTGATATTCTTCCCCAAATTTGTTTAGAATATGTTAAAATAATTAGTATAAATGCGAATATATTCCTGTCAATGCTTAGGGAAGTTAACATCCAAAAACGATATAATGTACCTGTAAAAATATTTTCGTAAAATTTATTGTGAAGTTATCAATGGGTTCATTAAACTGTAGTGTTATAGTTCTCATGTTTAAATCGATCTGTTGAAATGCTGTAAATAAAGGAGGTATTCTGTCGAATATGAAAACACTAGGTAAGAGAGGACCATTGAAAAATACAGGATTCTGATTCATATCTCTGATAAGTGAGGGAGAATAAAATAAATAAGATGTGTTTCGAGATGTTGCGAAGTTATCAATGGATTTAAGAAAATTAACATCATTTAGTGAAAGGGAAAAATTAACGGATATTGAATCTTCAACAGATAAAATAATCCCGCCATTAAGTGTGAAGCTATAAACAAATAATAAAAGGTTAATATTATTATAGATTAAAAAGTAGGGAAATATTATTTAATATTCGTCTAATAATTTTGGTCAGAAAGCAAGCCAAATCGAGAATAAATTGTTATCAGTAGAAGCTGTTGATACAAACAAATATTTTACCTCCTCTGTATTTAAAGTACATGGACTAGGAATGTTTCTGGACCAGATCATACTATATAATACGGCTATATAAGTATAGTATTTGCCTATTTCATTTCTAGGCCATTGTTTACTTTATGATTGCTAGTTTATATAAGTACCTACTATCACGAAATCAACTTGACTTAGGTTTTCAAATATGCTGGAAACATCTAAAACACTTTTGAGAATGATTTATCATTGGACTTAACCACAATCACATATATATATATATACACCCATATATGGTAATTATTATATAACTGAATTAAGCATTATAAATGAGTGATTACTTATAAAATTACCAACTGAAAAAAGGGAAGACGATCGTGCTAAAATTGATATTCTTCTTAGTATTGGAGAGTGCATCGTCACTCAATAATGAGCGACGAAACTCAATGCTACTTAGGTCATTTCAAAAGTACTGATCACCCCCCACCAATTTGATATTAAGCAACGACTGATGTGTTATTTAATTACATATTCTCGAAATAGTCTCCCTTGACGCGAATACACTCCTTTAGACGGTCTATCCAGCAGCGAAATGTATTTTTATACTCCGTCTGTGGGATCGATTTCAGGTACTTATGAACGGCGATTTCGATCTCCATTCGGCTAGTGAACTCCTTATCAGAGAGATGACATTTCAGCTTTAAAACAACCAGAAGTCACAAGGACTTAGGTCAGGGGAATAGGGAGGGTGATTCAGTGTTTTCATCCCTATATCCTTGATGTATGCGGTGACTTGTTTAGTTTTATGGCTACTGGCATTATCATGCAGAAGTTTTATTCCACGAGGACCAGTTCTCGGCCGACGCTCTGTGTAGTGTTTACTGACTTCTGCGAGCACATGAGTGCAATAAAAGTCTCCAGTAACATTCTGGCCCTTCGGAACGCAAACCTGAGCAACTGAACCGTAGGCGTCAAACGCAATTGCGTATATTACCTTCTTGGCACGGAAATCTGGACGCGGTCTTTTAGGTCGGGGTACGCCGGGATGCAGCCAACACTTAGATTTTTCCTTGGATTTAGGTTGTGAATAGTAAATCCAAGTTTAATCTATGGTTACTATCTCATAGAGTCGCCTTGCATCAAATTTTTCGTAATGTAGAAGATTTTCACAACATTCTACCCTCTGTTTCATCCGGGCCTCTGACAGCAAATACGGCACCCACCGAGCGCAAACCTTCCTTACTCAGAGATCTTCATTCAGAATGTGATAAATATTTCCCGTTAAGATATCCGTATACTTAGAAAGCTCTTCAATAGAGCAGCAAGGGTCATTTCGAAGAAATTCACCAACCAACTCAATTGAGGGTTCACAGGTTGCAGATTTAGGCCTACCAGTCCGAGGCTCATCTTCAATGCTGTCTCTTCACTCTCTAAATAGTCGAGCCCATCTTCTAACCGTGGAATAATCTAGTGTTTGATCTCCACAAACTTCCACGAGATTATTGTGGGTATACCTGTTCGAATCTTTTAGCAGGGATCGAAACTTGATATACGCCCTTTGCTCTTGCTCAATAATAGACGATTTTGAAGCCATAAATGTATAAGTAGCCAAAACTGACGAGATTGAAATGATGATTATAAGAAAAATACTTATGCTATCTTAAAAATTCTTAAGATATTAGGAGAGAATGGGTAATGCTATCTGGATTATATTAATTGGTACATTCGATAACCACTAGCTGTCAAAAATCAATAGTGATCAGTACTTTTGAAATGACCTAAGTAATGCACCTCGACTTGGACTGAACTTTAGAACAGTCGCCATCTGTGGAAATATTTAGTGAATGTGGAATGCATTTGGAAAATCACGACTTTAAATTTTGTTGCAGGGTTTTCAAATATCCCAGAGCACCGTAATAACTGGAAAACTATTTGTAGAAAGAGTAGAAGCCGAGGCTAGACTTAAATAAATTTGAATATGATAAAATGCAGTGTATAATCCTTACTATTAAAACTCGATTAATGTTGGTTTGTTTGTGTATATATATATATGTAATGAATTGATTGAAGAAACTGCAAGGCACAGAAAGCTGATTTTAGGCATGTGGGAGTCTGTTGGCTATGGCTCCACTAAGTTCTGAGCTCAGGCGAAAATGTCGACTCATCATGGAATTATGACGTCATTGTCACCTTTTTTATAATTATAAATTTCAGTTTTTCGAACTTAACTCAGCCATTTTAAGTGATAGAAGGCTGAAATTTTAATAGAATGTTATCCTTACAATTAAAACTCGATTAATGTGTATATATATATATATATATGTGTATCTATATCTATATCTATATCTATATCTATATCTGTAACGAATTGATTGAAGAAACTGCCAGGCACAGAAAGCTGATTTTTGGCATGTGGGACTCTTTTGGCTATGGCTCCAGTAAGTTCTGAGCTCAGACGAAAATGTCGACTCATCATCTAATTATGACGTCATTGTCACCTTTTTTATAATTAGAAATTTCAGTTTTTCGATCATAACTCAGCCATTTTAGGTGATAGAAGGCTGAAATTTTAATATAATGTGTATATTAATATGCCTCACATATGATGCAACATCATCAAAAAATGATGACTCATCATTTTATTATGACGTCATCATTACGCATCAAAATTTTAAAAATTGACAAATTTGTTGATTTTTCGTGCGATATCGAATATAACAGTAAGACAGACGGGACTCCCAATTGTCATACATCCTGAAGAAGCAGCCAAACAAGTCGACGAGGAAGACGAGGCTATTGGAGAGCATGAAATTGGTGATATGGAGGAGTTTAGAGAATATGTGTTAGATGGACCTAGAACTGCAGATGACCAGGACTGCTTTAGCATGTTTATTGTAGTGGAGCGCTTAAAAAAAAGCTGAAGGTATGCGAGCACCTCACATCTTCCAGACAGTTAACGGGGGTGAATTTACTATTAACCTGCTGAATACGACACTGCGCAATGGCGGTTACATGTACATCTTACTCATAGTTAATATCTTTTCACATTACGTCGAATCAATCCCGTTGAAAGACCAGACCGCCACGTCCATCGTTAACGCATTCATGGAAGGATGGGCTTATCGTGGACATGGCGTACCAAATATTATGCTCACAGATCAGGGGAAGAATGTGGATGGGTTAGCGGTGCATGAACTGTGTCACGACTTAGGGATTACTAAACGTCACACCAGAGTTGCACGCGGGTCGCAATTTGTAACCGCGGCCCGGCTCGCAACTAAATTATTCGGCCCGCAAGAAGCCCGCATAAATATTTTTGGCCCACTTTGTAAGTTACTAACTATAGAGAGACACTTAGGGAATCCTTTTATGGGAGTGAGATTCTGCAAACACAAATAAGTGGAAACTAACAAAGTTCCATTTACATAAGTATTCATTAATTTTTACCTCGTGACAATTAAAAACATCGTCTCGGTTTTCATCGCGGGGAGTCCTGCCAAGATTTCCGATCCGCGGAGCCCGCAAACTATTATATTCGGCCCGCACGGCCCGCGGGCCGAGCCGGCCCGCGTGCAACTCTGCGTCACACCCGGAGTCCGATGGGATGGCCGAAAGACATATCTGCTTCGTCAAACAAGTGATACGTTGCTTGATGCTCGAACGCCACCTAGAAAAGGGTTCCTGGCCGTCGTTGTTGCAAGAGATTACTTTCTACTGCAATAATCTGGACAACGCGTCGAGTAAAATATCTCCACACATGTTGGCGTGACCATCAGCCGAGATCACTAATCGATATAACGGTAAAGAAGAGGCAAGAATTGAGTGAAATTGTACGAGAAAACCAGGAGTGCACTCAATCGGGGGCTAAGAAGCTATAAAAAGTATGATAAAGGCAAGAAAACATCTAACATAACCACGGGAGATTGGGTCATGATTAATGTGATGGACTATTCGTATACATGTTAGTTCGTAGTAGAGAGAGAACTATCCAATTTTCCACCTCTTTTGTATTAATATTCATTACGCTCCATTAAATTTCAGCAAAATATAGATAAGCTATACAGTTTGTATTCTGTACATAAGACTTGAAGTAATCCATGGTTAAATACCGTGAAAAGGCTAGTTACGTAGGCTGTGGTATATAACACTAGATTAAGATGTTCATTGATATTTAAAAAATATATACAAATTCAAGTAGGCGAATTATTTTGTTGTTCACTTCTATGGTGCAAATTCTTAGCAATCTAAACCCACATAAAATCATCTATATAAATTCTAAATACACGATATCCGTGATATACATCACTATAATAATTAATTTAGGTTTAACTAACGAAGAAAATAATAAAACATTTTTGGAAAATTTATTTATTTTGCGGGGGATGATGTCCGGACATGATAAGTTCCGAGGTTACTAGTAAATTCCATCGGTTTTTTAATACTCGCGGTTTGATCTTATAATCGGTTTATTATTACCATCGGTTTATCTTTAATTCGGTTTGTTCTTACTTCAGACTATTATTCTTACATGGTTCATTCTTACTATTTTGATCTGAAAAGAAATAGCAAGACAAAACCGGTTTCAAATGTACTGTTATTCTAAGGGTTTTAGTAAGCACGCAAATATGTAAAATAGCAATATAAAAAATATTTTCAAGTGTCCCACTTGACTTTGACAGTCAAGTGGGACACTAAAAATGACAAAATACAAAACCCTACATTTAGACATCTGTCGATGCTTTATCCTAAATATAATTTAGTGTGACATAAACATGTATAGTCTGGTAATTATTAGGCGAATTTAATTAACTCATAACATACTCAGTATGGAAACAAATCGACGGACAGATCACAATTTACGTGCAATATGGAATGAAGAAAATCGAATTTCTGAAAAATTCTGAAGTCACCAGATCAAATCAACAACGAATTCCGATACTACCAATAAGCTAGTTACTTTAGATAATAACCGTTTTCGTTGGTAATTTTTCTAAATTATTCATAAAGAATTTACACCTGTGTATAGTTACATATTCCCAAAAGATACTGTTTTTTAGTGTGTTACTATAATATTATATAGGATCTAGTATGATCCTATATATTACTTATAGTTTAAGAGCACAGTTCTAAAGTGCGTGTTGGTACGCCGGCCATAATGCCTCCTCTAACAACATTTTAAAAGATAATGGCGTGAATATTTTTGAGATGATGAGATATTATATGTAGATATTATATGTAGAAAACTTTACAACTATTTTGAACTGCCAAAAAATATTGAAGGAAATTATAAAGCAAAATGCAAGATATGTTCTAGCTAGAGGTGTACCGGATTAGAGATTTTCTACTTCGGCCGGATCCGGATATCCGGTACTCAATTATCCGGTTATCCGGCTAAATATTTATTTGATAAATGATACCATAATATCACATCAAGACCTAAAAAACGAAGTAGGCTACTACCAGAAAATGGTGAGAGATTAATATTCATACAAAAGAATCTTTATTTATTGAATTACAACTATTAGCTAGCATTTAGAGTTTTAATATAGTAGATTGGAATAGGTTATAGAATAGATTAGATTTATGGATTGATAATAGCTTTAGAATTAAATTGTAGTTAATTAAATAAATTGCTTCTGTTTCTATCCATTTTGTAGTTAATGTTTAATTCATACACAATCACAGTTGGAACCACTATCCGGTAAATGGCCGGATATAGCCGGATACCGGATTAGAACCGGATATCCGGTACACCCCACAGCTTGATCTCGGCCTCGGAAAAAACTTGCTCTAATCTAACAACACACTTAAAGGTAAGGGAAAAACGTCTATATTGAAATATTTACTGTAATTGTACAACTTATCCATCATTTTAATTACTTTAATTAATTAATAATAGAGAAAACATCCTTAAATAATAAACTTCAAATATTCTGAATCATAGCAAAGTCTTAGTAATTGTCAAGAAATTTGTAATAGTAATAGTAATACAGTGGATATCGGTTATAAGAACACCGGTTATAAGAACATGTCGGTTATAAGAACCATTTATTTGGGAACGGATTATTTTATATTCATTACTATTTAATTAACCCTACTTGGACTCGGAATGTTGAAGTGAAAGTGAAAGTTAATTGAAAGTGAAAATTAAAGTGGGATTTTTCTATTTATACTTTGTACCCCAAGTCCAAGTAGGGTTAAACAGAACCGGTTATCGGTTATAAGAACATTCTATCAATAATTTCTAGAACTATTAGTAGTCAAGTTCTCATTTTTTCATTCATACACAACCAATTTTGTAATTTCTGACTCCTGCATCTTCTACCTAGCTTACTTTTCCGAGCTTACTGCTATTTATTAGGTTAGGGACCAATCTTATAGCCGATAAAGAGAACAAAATATGTTCTTATAACCGACATACTGTTATAAGAACATATCGGTTATAAGAAAAATTTTTTCAACTCCCAACGATGTTCTTATAACCGGTTTCCACTGTATATTACATATAAACAAACGGCTTACTTATATATCGGCCGCCGATACTATCGGCTAGCCGATATATAAGCAAATCTCGCCGATATTTAAGGATTCACCGGTATATAAGTAAATCTCGCCGATATATAGTAAGTAAGCCGTATAAATAATTAGTGTTTAACAGGTCTACTCTAAAATTTGTAAAATGAACTCTGGGAATCAAACTGTGAAAAATTCGTGCTTCATAGAATTCATCAACCAGACTGCTTTATACTTCAACAGTCCATTCACACTCATTACACTATTAATCACTCTCTACTTCATTAACAGACTGAGAGATTCATATAGAAAGTCAAACTGTGCTGAAGATAGTTTCGAAAGGAAGAAAGATAAGAGAATCAAAATCCTCGCTCTAAGTCTAAGGTTTATCATTATAATCCTTTTAATCGAGTTCTCTTCCAACTTATGTGAAATGTTGTCAGGGATAGTGTATGGGTTTGTCCCTATTTTCGACAAGAACGACATTTCTCCTCTGAATAACTGTCGGACCAATTTGTTTGATAGAATATTTGTAGTGTTATGAAGATGCAGCCTCTTAAGAGTATTAAGCACATCCAACGCTTGATAGTGGTTCTGTAAGGATAGTCCAAGTATGCTCTCCTGAGTACGTTGAGGAGCAGAGACACGGTTGGCTGAAGGAACTGGACTATGGATATGTACAGCATGGTTGGGAGATAAGCGAACCATCCTCTCGGGAATAACTGCATGAAAAACTTCTTCATTGGTCCGACAGTTATTCAGAGGAGAAATGTCGTTCTTGTCGAAAATAGGGACAAACCCATACACTATCCCTGACAACATTTCACATAAGTTGGAAGAGAACTCGATTAAAAGGATTATAATGATAAACCTTAGACTTAGAGCGAGGATTTTGATTCTCCTATCTTTCTTCCTTTCGAAACTATCTTCAGCACAGTTTAACTTTCTATATGAATCTCTCAGTCTGTTAATGAAGTAGAGAGTGATTAATAGTGTAATGAGTGTGAATGGACTGTTGAAGTATAAAGCAGTCTGGTTGATGAATTCTATGAAGCACGAATTTTTCACAGTTTGATTCCCAGAGTTCTTTTACAAATTTTAGAGTAGACCTGTTAAACACTAATTATTTATACTGCTTACTTATATATCGGCGAGATTTACTTATATACCGGCGAATACTTAAATATCGGCGAGATTTGCTTATATATCGGCCCAATACTTAAATATCGGCTAGCCGATAGTATCGGCGGCCGATATATAAGTAAGCCGATAAACAAAATGTAATTGTAATAGTAATAGTAATAGGAAAAAATATAAGTAATAGTAATAGTAATATATTACATTTCAAAGTAATTGACCCCAGGCCTGCTATCGAGACCAGCTTGAAATACCGAATTTGTCAAAATTTGGTGCCGATTAAATACAATTAGGGGATGAATGCCTAAATAAAAAACTTGAACTAGTGATGGATTAAAATGGTTGGGATTTGAGAATTTCAACTTGGCAGGGTCCAGACCTGTTACTATTAGTCATTACGAAATGAAATTTTTATAGAAACATCATTACCTTGAGAAAATATAGTATAAATGGAACCGTACCCTAAAGGAGTTCTGGGTTCATAATACTTCATATACAGTAGACTCTCGTTAGTACGAATATTTAAAAGACGTACATATAAGGTAAGTAATACAATATATAACCCCTTAACCCCTTGTACGTATATGAAAGTACATACAAATGAGGGGAATACGAATTCCAGATAAGACGTAAATATTTCAAGTTTCAGAAATAAAGAGATTACTAGTATACAGAGAAAATATTTTAAAAGTTGACACTCATCAAGTGTATTAGAAAGGAGTTAGAAAATCTCAACTACAAAATATAATATTGTGAATTACTTACTTAGGATAAATCCCATCTTGATTATTGGACAATGTGATATCAGCAATATTCAAATCTCTGTGTCGTACAGTTTCATCAAAGGTAAGAGAAATAACATTTGCATTTAAGTCTATTTCCCAGTTTTGCAGCAGGGGAAATGTACTATCTGGAATCAATGATTGCACTCTCAATGGTTCAGTTAATTCAATAGGTAAAATCGAATTATTATTTGTATCACGAATAAAATTTGAAGTAATTGAGATGAAACAATTTCCAACTGTAGAGCAAAATCCGGTTTCTTTCTTCAAATAATTCAAATCATTAATAGATATTGTGAGCAGTAATTCTACAAAGCAAATAAGTGAAAATATGAATAAAACAAGTAAATATCCGTGATGTGTCATTATTAATAACCCCTCCTAACCTCTCTCGAGTAGGTAGTGATAGAACGAGTAGTACTAGAGACCTAGGCTACTGGCTCTATTCTTGATTCAGCCATTACTTTTAGTCTATTACATTGTTTCAGCAAATACTCTGAGTCTACACTCTTGCAAGAACTTTGGTGAAGCCAAAGTAGCAAATAATATCATCGAAAATAAGAATGATACTATATTTCGTTAAGAAAAGAAAGGTTATTCCATTAGAAAAAATGTCGGTCGACAGACCGATAGTGCAGCTCCAGGAAGTGACTGGAAGGAGCATGAAATGTGACTATCGGAATGCATCGGGAAATACTTATTTTAGGGCATTCCAAGTGTGAAATTTGAATCTACATATTAAAATACCGTAGAATAGCCGTTGAGAGATCGCTTTCAACCCAAAATAAGATTTTTTCAAAAGGTGTGAAAATATGTATATATATATACCTATGCTAATAACTCATAAAATATTCACATGATTACTTTAAAAGTGTAAAAATCGGATTCTACATATTAAAATTCCCTATATTAGTCTTTGAGAGCTCGCTTTTAGAATTAAATAAGAATTTTTCCAAAGGTGTAAAAATATGCATATATCAATATGTTAATAACTCTTAAAGTATTCATATTATCCTTACTATTAAAACTCCATTAATGTATATTTATTTATTTATTTATTTATTTATTTATATATATATATACAGTCGACTCCGCTTAATAGGGCCACATCGGTCAGAGGACATTTTGGCCCGATTAAGCGAAGAGCCCTATTAACCGAAAATATTTTGTATTAGCTTCTATGTGTGAGAGCTATTCTGGTCCTACCAAAAGTGGGCCGATTAAGCGGCTGACCCGATTAAACAGTGGCCCTATTAAGTGGAGTCAACTGTATATATATGTAACGAATTGATTGAAGAAACTGCAAGGCGCAGAAAGCTGATTTTTGGCATGTGGGAGTCTTTTGGCTATGGCTCCAGTAAGTTCTGAGCTCAGACGAAAATGTCGACTCATCATGGAATTATGACGCCATTGTCACATTTTAAAAAGTTAAGCAACACAGTTATTCGGGCATAACTCAGCCATTATAGGAGATAGAAGGCTGAAATTTTAATAGAATCTGTATACTAACACGTCTCACATATGATGCAACTATCATCAAAAAATGATGACTCATTACTTTGCTATGACAAAAAATGATATAAATGATATGACAAAAAATGATGACTCATCACTTTGCTATGACGTCATCATTACTCATCAAAATTTTAAAAATTGACAAATTTGGTGTTTTTTGAGTGATATCGATTTTCAAACTAAGATGGACTTATTTAGAGATGATGTATCCCGTTTAATTAACCAATGTCACCTCCAGGCGACCGAAGGGAGCCTCCGGCGGACACGAAGTGTCCGCCAGCCGCGCAGCGCAAGCAAGCGAAGCGCGCTTGTTTATAATATATTAACATAAACATTCTTTTAAAATTTAAGCCTTCTATAATCTAAAATGGCCGAGTTATAGTCGAAAAACTGATATTTCTAATTATAAAAAAGGTGACAATGACGTCACAATTCCATGATGAGTGGACGTTTTCGTCTGAGGTCAGAACTTACTGGAGCCATAGCCAAAAGACTCCCACATGCCAAAAATCAGCTTTCTGTACCCGGCTGTTTCTTCAATCAATTCGTTACTGATATTCGTCACAGATACAGTCTCAATTCGTTACAGATACAGTCCCGGCAAAAAGTCTATATTTTAGTAAAATAAATATTTCATTCTTTTCGTGTTATAGAAATAATAGACTATATTTTCATTGCATTAAATAGATAAAAAATATTCTGCAATATTAAAATTTGTTATTTTTGCTAAAACTAGAATATTCATATTTTACATACAATATTTCAGACTTTTTGCTGGGACTGTATATATACGGTAGAACGTCAGTTATCCGAACTTTAGTTATCCGAACACTTCAGTTATCCGAACCCCTTGGTTGAACAAACTAAAATACACAAAATTGATAAATGATGCATCCTTGAGTTGAGAATTGAAAGTACTACACTGCCATCCTTTTATATACTATTGATGATACGTACATAGATCAATATGTATTTTATCCATATTCATCATAATGACTACTTAGTACTGTTGCGTGATATCCTGAGATCGTGATAGCTTGAGATCCTAGTATTAAGTAACCATGGATGATTTAGTACCGTGATATCTTGAGATCGTAATATTTTGAGATATCCTAGCATTCTGAGATTTTGTTTGGCTCACTCAAATGACCTTGTGGTTCAATAGGTTTCATTGTGACACTAAATTGTGGCACATGACAAAATTTGATGGCACGCGACACAATTTAGCGGCATGCGACACAATTTACTATGGTAAAACCCCATATGGACCATGGATCAATTATATTTTAATAATTTATGGTCCATATGGGGTTTTACCATAGTAAATTGTGTCGCATGCCACTAAATTGTGTCGCGTGCCATCAAATTTTGTCATGTGCCACAATTTAGTGTCACAATGAAACCTATTGAACCACAAGGTCATTTGAGTGAGCCAAACAAAATCTCAGAATGCTAGGATATCTCAAAATATTACGATCTCAAGATATCACGGTACTAAAGCATCCATGGTTACTTAATACTAGGATCTCAAGATATCACGATCTCAGGATATCACGCAACAGTACTACTGCCCGGCAAAAGTCTGGAATATTGTATGTAAAATATGAATATTCTAGTCTTAGCAAAAATAACAAATTTTAATATTGCAGAATATTTTTTATTAATTTAATGCAATGAAAATCTAGAGTCTACTCTTTCTACTAGTATAACACGAAAAGTATGAAATATTTAATTAAAACAAGCGCGCTTCGCTTGCTTGCGCTGCGCGAAAATAGTATGTAAATATTGTGATATAGCACAAATAGTGCCAAAGTGGGGGGAATAGACACGCTTCTTGAAACAAAGTACAAGCAATCATATATTTATTAAAATAACACTGTAGAACCCAGTGGCGGATCTAAGGAGGTAAAGGGGGGTTTCAATTGAAACCCCCTTTGCTAACCGAGTAAATAAATATTTATCATGGGCAGATTTAGGGGGCGGGGCCCTTTTGATGTCTTTGTTTTCAAAAACGTAGGAGCGAATATATCCGCATATTATTTGTGGACTTTGAAAGATCATTCATTCCATCATCAAAACAATACGTATAATCACTAATTATAATTATACAAGTATTATTGTAAAAGGCATTTTAGTTTGAAGTATCACATCAATAAGATGCTGAGAGGATCCTTCATAAATGGGCAGAGAAGCACACTCAAAACACACGAGGCTCGAATAGAATTATTTCACAATCATATTATTAAAAGAATGAAGGCGTATTTTCTTATTTTTATACTCAGAAGCCCTTTTCCCCATAATTGCCTATTAACATGGGGAATTAAATCTATAAGATCGAACTAAAAAAATGAAAAGTAAAATATCCCACAGAATGTCTATATATTCATTAAAAAATGTAACAGAAGCGCCCTTGCGTTCTCTCGCGTACCTGCTTTCCTTCCCAATACACCCCTCCTGCCATTCTGAGGTTTTCTTTTGTTACCTGTATAAATATCTAGGTGAACCATAATTGTTTAATATTACGCATTCTCAATTTTCTGGGATTGTATTAGAAGTGCCGCTTCAAATGTTAGGATTTTCATGATTCATATCATGGAACTGTTAAAGAAAGTATTAATAAGGAGATTAACTTAATATCATTGCTGCATGGTTCTTAGTGAGATAATGGTTGTAAAATATATTTGAGTATGTAAGGTTAAAAAAATCTTGAGGGCAAGCCAACCTGATCCCCCTAGGGTCACTCGCTTTATGAAACCTCATTGTATAAATACTGGTTCCGCAACTGGAACCTAATCAATACGAACGCCAAGGGACGGTAGAAACTTATTTTTCGGGATTCATATATTGAATTTGTTTTATCAAAATCAGATCTAAGGAAAACAAATGCTTTCAGCTTCAAGGGGCAAAGCCTCTTGCATGCTGTATAAATCAATGATTTGATTTATTTTTCAGATTATTTTTGTCAGATCACTTCATAAACAGTTAGTCTCTAGCATATTTTCAAAATATTCTTCATAATCTAAGAAAGATATGCATATAAAGTTGCTAAAATATACACATAACTTTCTATCGCTAGGCACTATAATAAGATTGAGATCTCTATATAAGTTATCGCTTTGAGGTATTAATACGATGCGGTCCATTGTGGTGATAACTTATACTACAATGATTTGTGTTATGAGAGTGAAGCCATTAATATCGTATAGAAATGGGTGTGAAAAATGATATCATATTTTCAAATCCATATGATAAAAAATTTGTGTACTACAGTGAAGTTCGTTTATTAGCAACTCCCTAATAGCGACCAATTTTTATTAATGATGTTCCTCTATTAGCAACCTTTTAGTGAGCAAAATCCGAGATGTTAATAAGCAAATTACATTGTACTTTGATCTACAATAGTTACATAAAGTAGGCACATTCCAAAATAAGGATAGAGAAAGTTCAACTCTTGACATGGATTTTTAGGAGTGTAGATTTCAAACATCCTATTTTCGAATATAGTATACGATATAGCAGGAGTGCTCAAATGTTTTCAAATGTGGGCATATACTCCTTTAAGTAAGGACTGTAGGTGTTCAATCTCGGGTCCTGGAACTTGGGTCCATTGTATATCTTTACTATTAAACTCGATTAATGTGTATGTAAATATATATATATATACGTATATATACAAGCGCGGTTCGCTTGATTGCGCTGCGCGGCTGGCGGACAATTTGTGTCCGCCAGAGGCGCCCTTTGGGCGCCTGGGGTAACATTGATCAATTGTAAGGGAGACAACATCTCTAAATACGTCTGTCCTACTGTTATAATCGATATCGCACGAAAAATCACCAATTTTGTCAATTAGTAATAGCAGAGTGATGAGTATTCATTTTTTGGTGATCGTTGCATCATATGTGAGGTATATTACTAGTAGTATACACATTCTATTAAAATTTCAGCCTTCTATCACCTAAAATGGCTGAGTTAAGGTCGAAAAACTGAAATTTCTAATTCTAAAAAAGGTGACAATGACATCATCATTCCATGATGAGTTGACGTTTTCGTCTGAGCTCAAAACTTAGTGGAGCCATAGTCAAAAGATTCCCACATGCCAAAAATCAGCTTTCTGTGCCTGGTAGTTTCTTCAATTAATTCGTTACAGATATATATATATACATACATATATAGCTATTACACACATATACACACATATACACATTAATCTAGTTTTAGGATATAACGAATTGAGATAACCAATTGATGACGAATTGAAAGAAACTGCCTGGCACAGAAGGCTGAATTTTGGCATGTGGGAGTCTTTTGACTATGGCTCCACTAAGTACTGATCTCAGACGAAAATGTCGACTCATTATGGAATTATGACGTCATTGTTACCTTTTTATAATTTGAATTTCCAGTTTTTCGACAATAACCCAGGTATTCTAGGTGATAGAAGGCTGAAATTTTAATAGTGTATATTAATATATCTCACATATGATGCAAATGCAACTATCATTAAAAATGATGACTAAGCACTCCTAAGCGTTATTTATGACGTCATCATTACGCATCAAATTTTTTAAAATTGACAAATTTGATGATTTTACCAGGTGAACATTACAACGGGATGTGTACTAGGGTGGTCCCCTAAAATATTTTTTTAATATTCTCAACGGGCTACCTTCAAAATATGTTTAAGTACCCAAAAAACTGTTCCTTGTAAAATATGATGGTAATCAGAACATTTTTAGAGGTCGCTAGCTGCATTTTATTATTTTTATACATATATGAAGCATCATATAATACCTAATACCTATGCACCATGTGTTCATATTCATAATACCTATGCATGTGTTTATACTAGATAATACGTTTTGTTCATTAAATATAATTCATTCTTTTATCATCAATTTTAATTCTCAATTACGTAATTAATGTATTTTTATTTAAGTCTGAAAAATGGAGTCTATGTTGCCTCACTATTTGTAATAAGTAATGTTTTTCTTCTTCGTCATTGGTGATTATTCAGTTAAGTCCAGTGATCAATGAACACCACGTTCAGCGCATAGGCGGCAAGTATTGGAAAATAAAAATAAACAGGGGGGCCAAGAGCGAGCGAAGCGAGCGACCGTAAGGGGTGTCGGGAGGGCTTGCCCCCCGGGAAATCCTCTCAATCTTAGACGATCAAATATCGATATACAGCTATTGTTGTTACCTAGGAAAAAGAAAATCTTGGAGTATTGCGGAATAAAAATAGGGATATACAGTCGAACCTGCTATAACGGCCACTCTATATAACGGTCACCTGTCTATAGCGGTCACCATTGAACAGTCCCCTCCGAAATTCCACAATATTGAACCTGTGTATAGCGGTCACCTGCTCAACGCGGCCAGCGACCACCCATTTGCAGTCCCTTACTGATCCAAAAACTGTGTATATAACGGCCACCTGTGTATAACGGCCAATTTTGTCCAGTCCCTTGGGTGGCCGTTATATACAGGTTCCACTGTATATCTAGACTCAATTAACATAATTTTGGGGTTTAGTTGTAACCTATAAGTTTGTGTGAAGTCCTGACATTACCACAGCTTCATTCACTGCTCCACTGCCCGGAACCACAGCCCCCACAGGATTCAAACCTGGGGGGCGGCCCCCTCAGCTACCCACACTTGCCGCCTATGGTTCAGCGAGATCATTTAGTACTTTAATCTGTTTGACTACCTTCATAGCACCACAAAAATCGCTATCTTCTTCCCAATTCTTTGGGTCCTTATTTGAAAAGCGGCTGATATTCCATGTGATCTTGAAAAACGCTTTGTGTTATAAGTTATAAAATCATACAAACATTTCTTTTGGATGTCGCAAGGATCTACAAATGCTCTCTTCGGTGGGTGTTCCTCTGTTGTGATATTTGTCAGAGCATGAACCATCTGGCAGCAGGCAAAGTGCAATAGTTCGATATCAAGCTTTTGTTCGAGAAGAACACAAGCACCATTCTTGCATCCTGTGTTTGAACTAGTTGTATCAAAACACATTCCTTTCATTTGGTTTCTGAGATTCCAATCTTTAATCGCACAGTCTACAGACGTGGCTATGCTTTGTCCAGTTATCTCCAACACAGATAGTAATTGCTCAGCACCTATCCCTGAAACAAGAATTGGGAGACGGTCAACATCTTTTCCCAGTATGTTGCATAACACCTTTCCATCCCAATGGACTACTAAGGGAACATTAGGTTTGAAATCCGCTTTTCTATTCTTTGCAATTTCCTTCCTTAATTTTTTTCTGGAACGGCGAATAGATGACCGATTGCAGATTATGTACCCAACTTGATGCCCTTAAATCTTTGCGGTAGCTGCAATAATAAATGTTGCATTACGATCACTTACCTTGGTCCTATCCAGGGTTGAAGCCAACCCAAGATCCATATAATTTCTGGCTCTCGTATTTACCACATGTATACTATGTGAAGTATAATCATCTGTGTCTTTATCTTCATCACTGCTATTATAGTCTTCCAAAATACAAAACTGATCTTTATTCACTCGTTTTATGTCATTTTCTCACAGATTTACATACCTTGCTTTTCTCCCTGCTGATCTCTCTTCCATCCTTGTCAAAGACATATCGACTGGGCCCATGCATCCACGGCGCCCTTTCTCTATCTGTTCGAGGAGAAACTCCTTATCTTCAGCGTTTTAATGAGAATTAATGCATCTTGATGTGCAAGGTCGAAGAGATCATCAAGTCCATTTTTGAAAATATTTCCACCAAACCATCGGATCTTTTTTGTTTATTTTCTTTATTCTTTGAGTGCTTTCCACATCAGGAACACCTTTTCGATCGCTTCCACTATATGCTTCTTTTGCCGATAAGGGATTCTTGATCGTTCCCAAAATATTATTAGTTCTTTAGATAAATTTTTATTCTTGTTGCCGCGCCGTTGGCAAATATTAATTGAAATTAAAATGATATTTAGTTTAATATCATTATATTTCGATATGTAACAGTAGTCCTGTATTTATTCTAGTGATAAATTATCCTGAGATTCTTTTCAATGTCTGATAAAACTTTTCAATACCTAATTCGACCTCAGCGTTCAATTTCCACGTATAATTTGATATCTACATAGCCATATTTTAAAAAATATATACATATCTCAGGAGTGTTGTCACATTCATAAACTTTTAATTATGATATTTCATTTTCATCCTGTGACATCAACGCTTGCTCCGCTAACCATTCTCAGACCATGGCTGTAGGAAACGATGGGGCTGGTAAGGCCATAGCCTCACCATTTTTTATAAATTGTATTAGTTCTATGCCGATAAGGTGGTTGAGCATTACTAATCAAATGTAGTAATGCTCAACCACCTTATCGGGCATACCCATGGCCTTACCACTTTTTATGAGGTTCAGACGGTTTCTAGGTTTCTAGCCAAACAAGTATGTTCATATGGGTTAGTGCCATTTCGCCTACTCCCATTTTGCCTACTCCCATTTCGCCTACTAATAGTATAATAGTGCCATTTCGCCTACTCAATGGAATGCATTGTTTAACACGCATTGTTATGTTTTATGTGTTTGTATGGTTTTGCCTGCTCAATGAAATGGGTTGTTTGACATGTTTATGTTTTCAAGTTTAAAAAACGCAGAAGCGTTTATACTAATCTAACAGATCTTATAAATGCTACAAAGTTGAGTATTTCACTTATTAAACTTTGAATCAATATGGAATTTGTGACAACAACCAGAGGCGTTCGTTCTCTAATATTTGAAGGCTATAGGTATGTTATTAATAGACGAGGTCGGAATGATAGTATCTTTTGGAGATGTGCAAAGAGCCGCAGTTGTAGTGGAAGTTTGACAACTATCAAAGGCGAGATCGTATCAAGCAGAGTTTCATACGTCAGACAATAGCACTTGCCTTTGTACCTGTTCGAAATGTACGCTTAGCCTGGCTAGAGGTAAATGCGACAGCTCCGAATCTACACAGAGTTGACGAATTCATAACCTACTTTGAGGAAACATGGCTAGTGGGAAACCTTTCTCTCGGTTTATGGAATGTGTACGAAATAAACTCCAACAGCCCAAGAACCAATAATCACATTGAAGGTTGGCATAACAAGCTTAAACGTATCGCAAAAAAATCCCACCCTAATGTTTATGAATTAATTGAAATATTCAAACAGGAGCAGGCGAATACTGAGGTTTCCATCGCTCAACTAGCAATAGGCTCCCAGACTCCCAAAAGGGCCAAGAAATACATTGAGAAGGACAACAAAATAGAGACCTTGAAAATCAGATTACTTCAGGACACTATTACACTAAGGGAATATGTTCGGACTATCTCAGCACATGTCTAGCATCAATTAAATATTCTTATGTTCCAGCCATAATTAATTTATGTTAACTCATTAATGTTTTGTGAAGCTAAATAATTATTGAAAACACAAAAAATGTGTGTTAAACAATGCATTCCATTGAGTAGGCGAAATGGCACCAATTCGTTCATATAATTGAATACATTGATTTATCAGAATTTTTGGCAAGCTAAAAGTATACTATGTTTACATACTTATTAATTATGTAAATGCTATTGGTAAATTCTAAAAATATGCTACAAAATTGGCATCAAGATATATCACTGCTATTCTGTGGGAAGTAGATGAAATTGTATATTCATAATTTCAAAAAAGCACGATTAAATATTGCTTTATTCACAAATTTGGCTGCAATTTGCAACATGCCAGCTGGGTTCAACGTAGTTGTACTTAAAGAAATGACGGATCAAATAGTTTTAGTCTGATGAAACAACATAGTAATATATTAAAAGTTTAGATATCAAAGATATTTAGTATTAAATCAAATAGATCATAAAAATAATGATCAAAATAGGACTGATGAAATAGCATAAAATAATAATTTTCATGGCAGATATATGCATAATTAACTCAGAATGCGAGAGGAGCAAAACAAGGGATTAAAGTCGAACCCAAAATTGAGAATGTAGTATGGCTACATTCTAATTCTGACATTCCGTTGCTGGAAAGAAATAGCCATGTGACCCCTCAAAAGGTTTCAAGATATAATTCGGTTAGCATTGATTTGAAGAAGCTTTTATTAATGCATCAAATACGATATATTAAATAGGTTTCAGAGTCAATAATGCTATAATTTACAGATTGTCAAATAAAATTTTTCCAAGACTTTATCTTTTGGCCGATCGCAATGCTTGCTTAAACCTCGCTACCTGGATAGGCCCTGCTTTTAGGGATATTTAGGGCCCTTATATACCGGCATGGCCGGCGCCATGTTTTATCGGCAGTGGGTGTCCTAAGAGGGATTTCCCTGAAAGTGGGTGTTCATTTATAGAGGGATATATATTGTACAATATGATAAACAGGACGCAGTGGGTGTCTGGGCACCCAGGACACCCCCGGTGGCGCCGGCCCTGACCGGGATTAACTTTCTTTGTTAAAAAATGTTCAGACTAAAATAATAATACTCTTTTATATGTTTACATAATTGATGCCAAAATATGAATGTTTTCAATAAGTTGACTTCTCAATCTCATAGACACGAATCGTATATATTAAAACGCTAGGATTTCTGTTTGTAGGTCCGAATTGATTGAAGAACTGGCTATTCGTAGGAATACAAAGGTAAATAATTTAAATAATTTATAATCTAGTACGTATTTCTCCAAATACTGATATTAATATACTCCGGTCAATTCCAAGATAATAATTGGATCAGGAGTTATAATCATACAATTAGTTGTGGTTAGGCCAACTCAGAAGGGCCTGTATAGTTCTTCAAATGGAATAGTAAAAAATTGGTAGAAAGAATACGTAGCATGTTAAAAACTCTCGACACATTGACCCAAATAATAAAAATTCTCTCGCGCACCATGAGCGAAAGGCTCGTAGAGAAATTATTGGCATAAAGAGGAATACCTGTTTTTTTAAAGTGTATACAATTTAGTCAAATCAACTCACCAGATGAAATATTTCGAGTTGAAATGATTCCATTTTCAAGTGAAAGAATATCAGGAGTTCCAAAAGGAGAGGATAGAAGGGTTATTTGATCAAAAAATGCTGTAGATGGGTTAATAACTTCAGTAAAAGTAAGATTTAGTTGACCACTGTCAAGATCGATTTCTCTAAAGTAAAATAGTTGTGGAGGTGTCAAATCTTGAAAAAAATCAAAAACGGATATTCCGAGCGAATTGCCATATACCTAAAGATAAGCATAAAAGAACTAAGAAGTGTGCTAATTAGTCAATATGTGTGTCATTCTTGTACTTAACTGTAGAATGCATACAACTTCAGTTATAAGCAAATTAGTCACTTCTTCGATTCTTCATGCATTATGATGACGCTATAATTCAATGATGACTCATGAAATGTTATTTTAAAAATGAAAATGTAGACTCATGCTCAAAAAGATAATATCCTTTTATGATAAAAAGGTTACGATAAAGCAATAAATGTTAGATGAGTTGACATTTCGCTCTAGGACTCAAACTTACACGAATCATCCACAAAACACTACACCCCCTTGGGGGGCGATTATTCGAGGGCGGCTCTTCTAATGATTTTTTTGTAGAAATTTACGGATTTCTACTCCTCCACGCACCCCTCACGCACCGCCACCTTTTACCAAATAAATTTAATCAGTAATAGAGACACTAAATCTGGATTCAAATTCATTTTTTTCACATTCAAATTACTCACTTTATAAGCTTTCAACCTAAATACTCTCCTTCAAGATTAAGTATTTTGAGCATTTGCTGATCTACTATGTCACGAGTTATCACAATTGTATATTATAGTAGCACAGTTTGTAAATTTTCAAGCTTGTGGGAGAGTAATCGAGTAGAAATATTAAGTGAGCATTTCGAATTTGAAGCAGCGTATCTCTTACAAATTAAATGCCCTTGACTAGATAAATAGATTATTATTATAACTGTTTCTGTTTGAATATTTTGTATGGAAAATTTGGGGTGTGCGAATATTTTTGTCCAGGCAGTGTATGATTTTTCCAACCCAACTAGTCCCCGGGCAGGTTCGGGACTTTAAGCCGGGGCCAGGTCCGGGACAAAAGTGACCGGGATTGGCCGGGACCAGGGCCGGGGCCGGGTGACCGGTCAATCCCAACATAGGCACCCTTTGGGCGCCTAGGCTCACAATGGTTAATTATAAGGTGGATAACATCTCTAAATACGTCTGTCTTACTGTTATAATCGAAATCGCTCGGATGATCACAAAATTTGTCAATTTTTCATTTTTCGATGCGTAATGATGACGTCATAACAGAGTCATGAGTCAGCATTTTTGATGATAGTTGTATCACATGTGAGATATATTAATATACACAGTCTATTAAAATTTCAGCATTCTATCACCTAAAATGACGTCATTGACACTTTTTTATAATTAGAAATTTTAATAGAATGTATATATTAATATATCTCAAATATGACAAAACTTTCATCAACAAATGATGACTCATCACTCTGTTATGACGTCATCATAACTTTTTGATGAGAGTTGTATCATATGTGAGATATATTAATAGACAAATTCTATTAAAACTTCAGCCTTTTATCATCTAAAATGGCTGAGTTATAGTTGAAAAACTGAAATTTCCAATTATAAAAAAGGTGACAATGACGTCCTTATTTCCGGGGTCATCGGCCAGGTTAGTTTCATCTTAGTTCCATATATTGGAAGGGGGAACACAGATAAGTTCTTCGGAAAAATTGTTTAAAAAGTTATCGATCGTTTCATGAGATATCGCAGCTTCCTTTTTTTAAATATTGGCAGAAAATCTAAAACTTATTGCTTTATTCTTTTCGAGAAAACTTTTAGTCCATTCCACCCCGGGAAAGTTTTCTTTGAACCTTGGTTATTTACATCCAGTTATGTCCAAAATGTTTGTGTCAAAAATGTATCTATTGGAAAGTCATATTCGTTCATAGCAATGCAGTGCTGCACTATTACATTCTATTCCACCTCAGTAAAGCTGTTTACCCACCAAATTGCTTTAGATGCTCCCTCTTTTGTTTATATTTCAACGTGCTTCGAGGTATCCCAAACAGTTCTTCAGCATTGCGTTGTGATTTTTCTTTGCTTGATTAAGCACAAGCTTTTTCTAGAGAATTTGTTGAGTAATCTCTAAATTTTCTGCTTCCAGGCCTTGTATTTCCTGTATTTCCTGTATTTCCTGTATTTCCTGTATTTCCTTGGCATGGTTAAGTAATTAAACAAGTATTGTTGCAATAATCTATCATTAGGGATTAGTATATTTCACGAATACGAGTACAGTACACCCTCGCTAATCCGAACAGCTCTGTTCCAATGTTCGAAAAAATCGTTCGGATTAGTGAATTTGTTCCGATTAGTGAAATAACACTAATTCAATATGGCATTAATTATAATAAATTTGTATTGTTAGAATATTAAGGATATTATTTCGCTATGAATGTTTATTTAACGAGGTTTCTCAATCTTATTGATAAATTTAAGTTTATAAACGTTTATTCAAATCATAGAAGCGAATTAAATTATATTTTGGGTGTTCGGATTTTAAGAATGAAGTGTTCGGATTAGCGAGGGTTCGGATTGGCGAGGTTCAGACTAGCGAGGGTGTACTGTAGTGAGAAGTTTCAACAAGTATTATTTTCAGATATTCTGTTGACTTTAGGCCTATATACGCGGAAAATAGTGAGCCCATATTGTATTAGTTGCCATAATAGGTCTATATTTATTAAAACCAATAAAGACTTAAGCCAATAAAGACCACCTTGAGACATTCACTAGGTCACAGTCGAAGGCGTAGCCAGCACAATTTTAGGGTGCAGCAATTCCAGTCTATTCCATGAGAGGGTTGCGGCACCCAATGCTAATTTGTGAAACTTTAGTGGGCACAGCCTTTGAGGTTGTGGCCTAGGCCCCATGTACCGCACCCTGGCTATGCCTCTGGTCACAGTGGTGTAATCTCATTGAAAAGTGGTTTGAAAGGATGTAACTTTGCATACAAGCTTGGTTTGAATAGTTTGAAAAGCTGTGAAATTTGCCCTTAAAAGATAAATACTTTTTGCGTGTCTAAAAACTTTCCGTGTGCCCCTCGTACAAGTATTAAATTTAGCATCTAAAATTTATTTTCTGAATTACACTATACAGAAAAGAAATGCAAAAATAGAAGAATGAGTTACATAGTTATTTTTAGGTCCTTTATTTAAACGCATCGAGGTTAAAAATCAATATTTGGGCTAAAGCAAGCCCCATGGACTAATTTCATCCTAGTTGACGGTAATGGTATTCACTCATCATGGAACAAAAACCTCATAGAAAAGATATTAAATACACCTCAGGAAAGATTCAAAATGAACTGATAAAGATTCTAGCATCTATATAGAGTGGTCGTGAGATCGTAAATGAAATTTCTTCTGCACGATTCTTTAGTTTAAGTTTAAGAAACTAAAGACGCATCCAAAACTGAACAGGTGCATTTTTTCTTGATATATTCTGAATAATGAATCACATGAAGAATTCCTCTATTTCAAAGTGCTGTTGAACTGACGGCACAAAGTTTGTTTGATGTGATTGTGGAAACCCTTTCCAAAGATTAGATATTCAACAGAGTGGGAGCACGTTTCGCGGAACCTACTGGCCCTGTTAAATTGCAATATCTCAAAATGATAGTGCGGCAGCCAGGAGAATATTTGTAAGTCGTAAGGCTACTGAACAATATGAACACCCAAAGAGCATGGTGGAGATTCTTTCAAGTCTTAATGATCTTAAAGAAGCAATTTCAGAACTCTAGATCTATATTCTTCTCAGGATAGGAATAACGTTTCCCATCACAAGTTCACAACTACATCCTGTGAGGGGAGAGGAAAATAGCCCTGTAGACTGTTAATAAACTATACCACATTTTAATATATCACTTATTCAATAAAATTTATTTTTATATAAATCACCAATATTATACGGAATCATGGGTTGGCGGGAGGGATCGGGATATTCAAGCCACTTTTGTTGTTGTATAATTACAAATATAAACTCAAACACCAGGAATGTTCAAACAATTGGCCTGAATACACTGCAAGTTCTTCTTAGCTCCTGGGATTTTTAAAATATATCGTAGCCCTGGAAAAAACACCAAGAAGACCCCTGCCGGAAAACCTGGCTACTCCCGGATTCGAGGGCAGATCCAAATACTAATGAACGATTTAAATCTTTATTCATCACTCCTGGTCCACTACATATAAAATCAGCCATGTAATGCCTGTATTCTCTTGTGATGGTGCTGCTATTTCTAGCTCACAGTTAGATTGTTGTTTACTCCTTCTTACAGGGATGGATGCTGGAAGAAGACTTGTACCTTTCGCTTTTGGAATCGATAAGTCAGAAAGTAAGATACGTAGTTGGAGTTGGTTTATAGGCAAATGCGTAGAAGCTTAAGAGGTACTTAATCAATTACGAAGAGGGTTAATCAGTGACCGTGACAATGCCTCGAACGATATTAACCTAAAAGAGTTAATGCCTAATGTGAAAAAAATTTGGTGTAATCACATTGAAAGAAATCTTAATTCGAAGTTCAAAGGCCTCCCTGCTTCTGCATCCAATTTATTCTGGAATGCTGCGATTAGTACCTCTGAATAAGAATTCAATAAAGCCATGAAAGATTTCTCGACATTACATTTTGATGCTTATGCCTACATCAATGAACTGGAACTGTCAGAATGGACGACCCCTTGTCCTTGCCTCGGCATGGATGCCTTACATCTAATGCAAGTGACACCTAATTACGCTTTCAAAGTGGCAAGAACTAAGAATATGAGGCTTACTACATGATATTCTCAACTCGTGCAGAAATAAGTTTATTGAAAGAGTAAACAAATCCCGTGAATTACTAAGTAAACATCAGTGTTCTTCTTTGATTCAGAATGTACTTGACATCAATGAAACATGAAAATATACAGTACTATATCCCACACCTGAACAGTGCTTTCGGTTGGAGGTACAAAGTCAATCAGGTTGTTTGCATAGGGTTAATGTTTATTATACTAATTTTCATTGTCCTGAATGCCCTAATCAGATAACACATGTTTCGTGTGTGTCGACATTTAATAGTTGTTCTATTTCGTTTAAAAAAATCATCTAAGTAGGCTAGAATTCTCTTCTCTTCAAAATAACCGATCTAGATTTTAGAAAAAGTGTCTTTTTACACAGTTATGGCCCTATAAAGTCAAATGATACACAAATTCAGGAATTTTTCCTTTGAAGGCTTATAACTATGTAAAAATACACATTTTGGAAAACCAGGCATTCTGAAGGGAAGGCAAATCTAGGTCATTTTGAAAAAGATCTTTTGATATAATAAATACTTCGAGTTAGGATGGTATCAAGGTTTAATTTGCTGGGAATTTTTAGAAAATTGCTCTTCAAATTTCTGCGACCAAGTGGGGTCTTGGAGTAAAAAAGATATTAGAGTGGCTTTTTCGGATATAATACAATATTCAAATATTCTTCCAGGGTAAAATTAGTCCTCTTTCACATTATCCAAATTTTGAACTCATCGGAATAGATTAACATTGATAATTGACTTATGTTAAAGGGTTGGAAATTTTGGCAAAAGGTCCCTCTGCAAGTTTTTGCTCCATGTGACGATTGACGACCGAAATCAACTTTGGGGGCTTTTGGAGATTTGAGTGAAGAATAAGAAAATTCGACAATTTCATTGCCCAAAACAAGGCTTTTTTGAATTTCAAACCGACCATTTCACCGGATGTTAACCTTAGTATCGATAAAATAAATAAATAAAGAATTAATAAACATTGTGAGAAAAAGCTGAAATACTAAATAGAAACACAAAATAAACAAGTTGATAAAAATAGATATTCAATCGATGATTGTTTTCGAATGTCAAATGGATTGGATCCACAAATCATTTGTTCGATTGACCCAAATCGATATCGATTCTATTGATCAAGTGTTGCTAAATTGAGGCCGATCAACAATCAGGCCTAGAATAAAAGAAATTTAAAATGCAACCAAGACTTTTTTGTCCCGATTAACCGGAGTTCCCAATTAACCGATGAAATTTAGTATTAGCTTCTATGGATAGGGGTGATTCTGTTCCTGGAAACTTGTCCCAATTAAGCGGAGTCAAGTTATTAATTAAAGTAGTGTATTCAATAACTTAACAGGTAAATTAATATGTTGATTATATGCATTATTTATGTAGGAGAAAGGGTAGGGTTCCGGTAGATTGTAACAACATATTTGGGATTCCGAAATAACAAAAAGGTTGAAAAATGTTTAATTCTAGGTTAAACCCTGAATGGATAGATACTGTTGTAATTAACGATGATATTTTTCAAAATGAAGATTCATCAGTAATTGATTCGCAAGTAGTGGAAGTAGTAATGGACACTACAATATTAAATGCAGATTATTTATTAATTAATTGATTGCATTGATAGGAGAAATAATCAACAGTATTTCTAAAAATATTGCCCCTCCAAAATGCAATCAAATTGACATGGCAAATTAACTTGCCAATACGTGAACTTTGGATTGGAAAACTTTAACTATCCCGAATGCAAGAGTTCTGCCTGAGCATCTATCTATTCTGTTTAAAGTTAGAAATGGGTTAATGTTAATCTCCTGGTATAAAGAAGCAAATGAAGTAGATAAGGTTTTAACCTATTTTCAGAAGAAGATCGTGATAAAGCTACTTACTGGCATAAAAAGGCCATCGAATATGTCACAAAAGTTTTATATCATGTAGTCAATGATCTATTACTATAGGAGCAAGTAACAGAACCGCTGGAATGCATAATCAATGACTTAGATCTTTGTACAACTGAGGTGGATGGTGCAAAAATATGTCCCTCGAAAACACGTGTACAGTCTAATAAACAGTATAAACAGCCTAAATTTAATTCAAATATAGGATGCGATCACTAAAAGTGGTATAAATATAAACGTAGATACGGTAAAGCTGTTAGATCTAATACAAACTAGGGATTTTAATTCGAGTCATGCTGGTTAGCAGAAATAGTAAATTTACAAAAACAAATAATGCTCGGTTTAATTCCTAGAAGTGAACAACGATTTGTTCATTTCATCAATTCACTTTGGGTTACAATTCTTACCAGTTTGAAATAAAGTGTTGGTCTTGCTGCTCGAATACACATAAATCTTCGAGCCAAATCAAATAATATGCTCAGAATAAACAGAATATTTTCTCTTATAAAATAATTTATCTTATTCAGTTTAATTAGTTATAGTCCCCACCTAACAGACTTGGGACAAATATGTATTTATATTTGTATTTGAAATACGCTGAAGTCTTGCATTTGTACAGGGTGATCCAAAAGTTCTGCAACAATAAATTTTATTTCATTGATTTGACTACGATAATTTAGTTTAAATATAAATCGGTTTGCATCTAGGAACGTACTAGTTTAGAAATGATCACTTTTCATCACACCAAAATATTTTTCTGAAATATTATATACCCGGCACTCCAATAATCTGATCCCAAAGTGTCAAGTTCGAAAATAACTATTTTCTCCCGATTAAATATAGTTATATCTTCCAATATTCAGTTATTAATTCATAATACTGATTTTTTCCGGTTTAGGGATAAAATTGCAAAAAGGGTACTTCTGATATAAGTAAAGGATCTAGCATTGAGATATTTGTGTGTGGTTTTATATCAGCTAATAATACATTTTTGTGAGCTAAAATCAATCGGTTTGGAGATATTGGTGAAATCAGTTGGGACCAGCTTTCGTACTTGTAATTATTAATGGCCCCAACTGATTTCACCAATATTTCCAAACCGGTAGATTTTAGCTCATCAAAATGTATTATTAGCTGATATAAAACCACACCCAAATATCTCAATACAAAGTTGCTAGACTAGGAACTCTGTCATCCCTCAAAAATCTTATTGCTCTATATAAGAATATAGTGACGTCATTTCCGGTATTACGCTATTAATTTAGCTTTTCTCATCTATATTCTACAATTTATTTATCTTAATACACTTTGATATGACCCAACTTCAGAAGAGAGAGACTATTAAAACATTGCTGGAAGCCAATTAGCATGCACCAATAGAAATTTCTCAAATTATAGATGTAAGCTTGTCTACAGTTTATTATGTTAGGTCAAGAATTGCGAAAGGAATCGACATCTCCCATCAAAAGATGCTGGAAGGAGGCCAAGTCTCTAAGGAGTGGATTAAACACTCGATTAGCCAACATATAAGGCAGACACCATGTTAGTCGTTAAGAACATTAGCCAGTAGAGCTCCCATTCCTGTATATTGCTAGACAGTACGCCGGGCCTTGATAGATCTGAGTTATTCTAAGAGATACCCAACAAAAAAAGCCAATGCTTAGCGAGAAGAATCGTTTGTATCGTAAACAATGGGCAAATAAATTTAAATACCCCAAGATATAATGGACTAAGACAGTTTTTGCTGATGAGATCTCGATATAGCTCTCCAGGGATCAAATTAAAATGTGGACAAAATCAGATCGAGAAAGTGTCCCCACGACTAAACATACGCCAAAGATTAGCATATATGCGGCATTCTCTTCATTGGGGAATTTCCCCTTTGTATTTTCAATCAAAATATCAAAATATTCCGTGGCCTCCAAAAAACCTGATCTCAATCCTATTGTGAATAGGGTTTTTAATCCCGGTCTAAAATTCCAATCCCGGGATTAGTAATTTTCAAGAATTGGTATGTTAGTATTTGTATATAGTTTAATATAACGTGACTATTTATGAATTACGGAAATAATATGAATAATGAATATAGAATTAACATCTCTATTTCTTTTCTTTTTTCAGGTTGTTCCTAATAAATATAAGTGTGTCTAAAGTGCTATCATTCAGTCTTGTTCTTAACTTGTTGCATATATCGTTCTTAAATGAATGTGTAATCATTTGGTCGATCCACCTTCGCATTTAAGCTGTTTACTACATGAATTACACTGAGCTAATTTCTCACATAGGGAACGCTTGAAATATTTCCAAATGGGTGCACCTGCAAAATTTTGAAAACCGTTTTTCTCAGCCATCATATAGATATTTGTAAATTTGAAGTGTAAGAGTCACATACAAACACTTTAATAATAAATCAGAAAGGTCCTTGCAAGTTCAATTTGACCATATTATTAGTATCACAACTTTGTATATACATATTAATCAAAGTGTGTTATATACGTATATTGAATCACTATTTCATCCAATTATGGGAAACCCTGTATATACAAACCAATAGACATTACAACAAATGTGTGATATATAAACTGCATTAATCATCAGTATCCTGGGATTGAAAAATGAATCCCGGGCTAAAACAAGCCGGGATCACGGGATCGGGAATCCCGGGATTAAAAACCCTAATTGTGAACCTTTTTGGTTGGCTAAAGCAGGAATTGCTTTAGCCAACCAAAAAGGTTAAAAGGTTCACAATTCCAGAGCTAAAGAAATAGTTGGAGGCTACCTGGAGCAGGCTAGATTCTGATTTTCATAAGCCATACTGGTCATCAATGGCGCGCAGATGTCAAATGGTTAACAACTCAAATGTATTTTCTATATAATATTGAATTTTAGCAATGTAGATAATATCTCTAAACTTAGAATGTTGACCATGAATAATCTTGTAAGAAAATTTTGTCAAATATAAATTCCAAATAATTATGTAACAGACTGTATATCAGGAGGACTCTTTTTGCAATTTTATCCCAAAACCAGAAAAATCCCATTATAAATCTGCACTTGGAGAAGCCTACCTTGCGCAACGACTAAATCATCTCCAAATTGATTGAATTTTAATGGTGAACATTTGGTGATCAAAGCAAACTATTTGAAGGGTAAGCATCTAAAGATTCAAACTTTTGAGTTTTTTTAAACACTCGAATACCTAGCATTCGAGATTTTGTTTTTGAATTTTTCCTAAACACACAAACATATATGATCCACCTTAGCAAATATATTAGGAAATACAGGCAATTGCAATTGCATGTTTCTTTATTTTTCACACATGGCTTTTTTTAAACGCCCTATTCATCGATATAATGACAAATAGCAACATCAAACATTGGTAAACGACAAAAAGATAAAGCTAAAATATATACATGGAGTGGCACATAGAATTGGCCTTAACGAGACATAGTACTCACCCTCACCATTATTTACCATTTTTGTTTCAGTATTTCTCAATAAATCATTAAATCATTAATCTAGCAGTAACAGTTATTTACGAGTTTCTACTGTACATCTAAATAACGTAGTACACGTACCGAAATGTCCACGTACCGAAATGTCCAAGTACCGAAATGTCCCGTACCGTACTGTCCGTATGCCATCAGATGTGAGATATACTAATATACACATTCTATTAAAATTTCAGCCTTCTATCACCGAAAATGGCTGAGTTAAAGTCGAAACTCGAAATTTTTAATTATAAAAAATGTGACAATGACGTCATAATTCCTTGATGAGTTGACATTTTCGTCTGTGTATATATATACACTGCCCGGACAAAAGTATTCGACCATCACGAAAACTTACAAATAGTAGTAAATTCGTTCTTTTCAAAAAGGAATATGTACTCAAACAGTAAGAAATACTTTTTTCAAATCTACATACTCTAATTACTCATAATTGATAGTTTCAACTCAATTACTTATTCTCATGGAGAAAATTCTCACCTCTGCCACTTTTGTCATTAAACGCCATCATGTATAACGCCCGTGACTTGGGACAGGTAGTATCAAGTATCAAAGGTTTATAATTATAAACTTGTGAGTTAGCAATTGAGTTGAGGATCTCAATTATGAGTAATTAGAAATCAAAAATAGAGTATTTCTAGCAGTTTAAGTACAAATTCTTTAATGAATAAATCCACTTTAATACTATTTGTATGGAGGTTTCTGTGGTGGTCGAATACTTTTGTCCGGGTACTGTATATATATAGTAAAACCTGCTATAACGGCCACTCTATATTACGGTCACCTGTCTATAGCGGTCACCAATGAACAGTCCCGTCCGAAATTCTATAATATTGAACCTGTGTATAGCGGTAACCTGCTGAACGCGGCCAGCGGCCACCCGTTTGTAGTCCCTTACTGACCCTAAAACTGGTATAACGGCCATTACCTGTCTATAATGGGCACTACTTGTCTATAACGGTCAATACCTGTCTATAACAGCCATCAACTTTTTCACCTTTTTATTAAGGACCTGTTACGAACGATAAACAAGTTTCATCATGGCCGGCGCCATGTTTTATCGGCAGTGGGTGTCCTAAAAGGGATTTCCCTGAAAGTGGGTGTCCATTTATGGGGGATATATATTGTACAATATGATAAAACAGGACGCAGTGGGTGTCTGGACACCCAGGACACCCCCGGTGGCGCCGGCCATGTTCATGTAATTACTTCAAGTAATGGGTTTCTAAAAACTTGATATTTATTGCACTACGTTGATACCTTTTGGGGATTAAGACAATCACCTGTATATAACGGTCACCTGTGTATAACGGCCAATTTTGTCCAGTCACTTGGGTGACCGCTATATACAGGTTCCACTGTATATACAGTACCCAGACAAAAGTATTCGACCACCACAGAAACCGCTATACAAATAGTATTAAAGTGGGTCTATTCATAAAGGAATATGTACTTAAACTGTAAGGAATACTCCATTTTTTTATTTCAAATTCGTAAACTACACATTCTAATTACTCATAATTGATAGCCACAGCTTAATTACTAACTCCCAAGATGATAAATATCAACATTTGATACTTGATGCTCCTTGTCCCAAGTCACAGCCATTATATATGATGGCGTTTAGTGACACAAAGTGGCATAGGTTGATAATTTTCTACATAAGAATAAGTAATTGAGTTGAAACTCTCAATTATGAGTAATTAGAATGTGTAGATTTCGAATTTGAACTAAAAAATAGAGTATTTTCTACTGTTTGAGTACATGTTCCTTTTTTAATAGATCTAATTTAATACTATTTGTATGGAAGTTTTCGTGGTAGTCGAATACTTTTGTCCGGGTAGTGTATATATCCTTACTATTAAAACTCGATTAATGTTTGTATATATATATATATATACAGTCGACTCCGCTTAATAGGGCCACTGTTTAATCGGGTCAGCAGCTTAATCGGGCCACTTTTGGCAGGACCGGAAAAGCTCTCACACATAGAAGCTAATACAAAATATTTTCGGTTAATAGGGTCCTCCGCTTAATCGAGGCAAAATGTCCTCTGACCGATGTGGCCCTATTAAGCGGAGTCGACTGTATATATATATATCTGTTACGAATTGATTGAAGAAACTGCCAGGCGCAGAAAGCTGATTTTTGGCATGTCTGAGTCTTTTGGCTATGGCTCCACCAAGTTCAGAGCTCAGAGCAAAATGGCGACTCATCATGGAATTATGACGTCATTGTCACATTTTAAAAAGTTAAGCAACACAGTTATTCGGGCATAACTCAGTCATTATAGGAGATAGAAGGCTGAAATTTTAATAGAATCTGTATACTAACACGTCTCCCATATGAGGCAACTATCAATGATGACTCATCACTTTGCTATGACGTCATCATTACTCATCAAAATTTTAAAAATTGACAAATTTGGTGATTTTTCGAGTGATATCGATTTTAAAACTAAGATGGACATATTCAGAGATGATATCTCCCTTATAATTAACCAATGTCACCTCCAGGCGACCGAAGGGAGCGAAGTGTCCGCCAGCCGCGCAGCGCAAGCAAGCGAAGCGCGCTTGTATATATATATATCATAGCCTACTGTATATAAGGCCTCACAGTAACTTGCGGATTTGGGACTAGGGATGCGGTAGAAGATGGTTAAACTTAAACATGAGTTGCCTTAAATAATTGACAAAGCACAATAGAGCTTAGGAATGTATTACCAGCATATATAAATATGGTGTCAAAGTACCGACATCCGTTGTTAAAATTTGATTAGTCACTATATGGTTGCGAAATAGGTTATATTTGTGTCAAATTCGGTGATTTTCAGAGGCCGTTTAGGGGCATTTCTAAGTGTTAATACGAAAAATATGGATTTTTTTCATGGAATGTTGCTACATTCTAGTGTTGCTATGGAAACGTGCTTTGGTCAGTTGGGGTTATATCTTGAAAACTGCAATAGCTACACATTCAAATGCAATTCCATTTGATAGCGAATATACTACTTCCTATCAAGCCATAATATAATTTTGACCTCTAAATTCAATGGTTTACGAGATATTCGACAAATTACCAAATGTGACCAATATGATACATTGTCGAATATCTCGTAAACCATTGAATTTAGAGGTCGAAATTATACTATCGCTTAATAGGAAGTAGTATATTTGCTATCAAATGGAATTACATTTAAATGTCTAGCTATTACAGTTTGCAAGATATAACCCCAACTGACCAAAACACGTTACCATAGCAACACTGGAATGTAGCAACATTCCATGAAAAAAATCCAAAAAATTTCGTAATTAACTCATTCATATCTCAATTCAATGCGAAACAAATAGACGAGGTATCACTCGGCCGCAGTAAGTTTTACTTTCACCTTGTCTACTAACACAGCCATAAAATCCCATACAGCATACCTTCATAGACAAAAACTTTCGGGTCCCGATAATAAAAAAAAGAAAAAGTCCGCGGAAATAAAAATAATTTGAAGATTCCTATCCCAAATGCAATGAAGTAGACTGACGGGTTTTTGAGACTAATATTTTTGACATTTTGCTTCGCAGGCATAATTATAAATTTTAATTAAGGGTGCACTAATAATTGGGAATTGCTTAGCTCTGCTGTGACTAGGGTTTTTAATCTCGGTCAGAAATTCCAATCCCGGGATTTCGGGATTGACAAATTCTGAATCCCGGGATCCCGGGATTAGTAATTTTCAAGAATTGGTATGCTAGTATTTGTATATAGTTTAATATAACGTGACTATTTATGAATTACGGAAATAATATGAGTAATGAATAATGAATATAGAATTAACATCTCTATTTATTTTCTTTTTTCAGATTGTTCCTAATAAATACAAGTGTGTCTAAAGTGCTATCATTCAGCCTTGTTCTTAACTTGTTGCATAGATATCCTGAGGATCAGTATCCCGGGATTGAAAAATGAATCCCGGGATTCAATCCCGGGCAAAAACAAGCCGGAATCCCGGGATTAAAAACCCTAGCTGTGACGCTAAAGCCAGAACGATCGCCATTCTCTTAGCATCTCGAATTCTTGACTGCTTAATTATCATAGCTACACTAGTTCAACACTTACGTAAGTGCCTCTTACAGCAATAGCTGTATACTTTTAGTGCAGCTCCTCTGGTGGGAAATGAAAACTATATAATGGATATCATGTAACTTCGCCCGTATGAAATATAACTAGTGAAACAATTTGTACTATATTAACAGCTGATTCGATATCTAAGATAACGAATCAGTAAAAGTGAAATGATATGGTATGGACAACAAGTACATACGTAGTTGTAATAGTAATACGACTAGTGCGACCATTGGGAATTATTGAGAACGCATGATTTATCAGTGCCTGCCTAGATACCTTGTTCCTACGCTGCTCTACCAAAAGTACCAAAAATAAATAGTAGCAAACGTATTGTTTTGAAAAAAGGTGCACATATTTCAATAAGATTTCAATCGTATCACTTCCTGAGTGGATGTGTCGCTTATCATCTCTGCTTAGCATCGCCCAACCCCCCTCATTGTCTCAATGAAATAAGACTTCCTATTTAACAATAACAAGCCCGCTTCGCTTACTAGCGCTGCGGGGCTGACGGACACTTTTTGTCCGCCGAAAGAGCCCTTTGGGCGCCTGGGGTCATATTGATTAATTATATGGGAGATAAAATCTCTAAATACGTCTGTCCTACTGTTATAATCGATATCGCACGAAAAATCACCAAATTTGTCAATTTTAAAATTTTTGATGCGTAATAATGACGTTATAACAGAGTGATGGCAAAACGATCGGGTTTGGAGTCAGGATACGCGAAATATTGAATCTGTTCATACAGTTAAATTACCACCTAAAATCATGGTCTGGGGGATGATGAGTGGCACCGGGCTCTCGGAACTCCATTTTCTTCCTCACAAACAATCTGTAAATGCAGATTACTATATAAACGAAATTTTGGAAGTCCTACCTTAAAGAAAAGAAAAAATACAGGCCCAGTGACAGAACGGAAAATGTGTCGCTTGATGTCCAAGGCCATTATTATGCAGGATGGGGCTCCTGCCCATACCGCCATAAAGACGCAAACCTGGCATTCCCATCATATTCCAGGCTACTGGGTAAAAGGAATTTGGCCAAGCAATTCACCAGATTTAAATCCCATTGAAAATCTTTGGACGATTATTCAAGCAGAGCTTGACAAGAAGAGACCAGCTACCAACTTGTCAGAACTCGCCAATTACCTGAAAAATATCTGGAATGGACTCACGCCTTCGACTTCGGAGAATTTAATCTCAGGGATGTCTGCTCGTATTAATTCTTGTGTTAAAGGATATCATATTGGCAAATGATATAAGATTTCTATACTGTAGTTTACTAGTTATGGGTATTTGTACAACCGGAAAAAACTTTTGAGACACCCTATATATACAGTACCCAGACAAAAGTATTTGCACACTTCATTATCTCACGTTGATTTAATACTCAAATGGGTCTATTTATAAAGATTAAAACTCCGAAACGGTAAGTGATACAACTAATCGGGTTTCAGATTCGAAATCTTCGCAATCGAATTAGTTATGGTAGGATATTTCTAATCAATTATTAATTCCCAATGTTTTCAAATTATCAATCACTGCCACCTTGTGCTACATATGTCCCTTTTTTGGTTGATAATTTTACTCATTGGGTTGAGCAATTTATTAGAAATATCCTACAATAACTAATTCGAATGCGAAGATTTCGAATCTGAAACCCGATTAGTTGTATCACTTACCGTTTCAGAGTTTTAATCTTCATAAATAGACTCATTTTAGTATTAAATCAACGTGAGATAATGAAGTGTGCAAATACTTTTGTCTGGATACGTATATCTATATAGCCCCACTACATGTCTCTTCATTCCACCCCTCTCGGAAAATGGTCCGAAACTCATATCGAGGCGCGGTTCACCGCAGCCTAGCCATCGCAACTTACCCAGACGTCGCCCTCACGCAGTTTTTTCAAAGGTACATGCCTGCGCTAGTACGCGCGGGCCAACCCGCGTACTAGCGCATAACTGAAATATTGTGTTCGGATAACTGAAATGATGTGTTCGGATAACTGAAATGATGTGTTCGAATAACTGAAATGATGTGTTCGGATTACTGAAATAATGTGTTCGGATAACTGAAATGATGTGTTCGAATAACTGAAATGATGTGTTCGAATAACTGAAATGATGTGTTCGGATAACTGAAATGATGTGTTCGGATAACTGAAATATGTGTTCGGATAACTGAAATAATGTTTAATAAATCAATTCCTTAAAATTGTATGTTCCAAAATTGTGCGGAGCATTGTCAATTTGTTTGGCTATACATACGTGTAAGTAGTATTCAAATCATAATACGTTCTTTAATAATATCTAAGTTGGTACATGTGCATTTAAGAGCGTAAAAACGTATTTCGCTTATCCGAACGATTTCACTTATCCGAACACCAATCTTTGAGCTAACAAACAGAGGTGTTCGGATAACCGAGGGTGTACTGTACACGTATACACAACTTTGTAATATATATATATTCACATATTACATATGTGTTCATTAGCTTCTAGAAATATCTACATTTTCAATACCTCTTTTATTTTCAGTTAAATGGCAACAAAACGTGCTCCTAAGCGAGCCTATTCAGATGATTATCTGAAATTTGGATTTACCATTATCTTAACGGAAGGTATTGAAAAGCCACAATGTGTGATATGTCTTAAAGTTTTATCTGCAGAGTCCATGAAGCCGTTTCAGCTTTTCGAGAAGGAACATCCAACATACAAGGATCGAGATGTTTCTTTCTTCCAAAGAAAATCAGATTCTGCAAAGAAATCCAGACTTGACACTACAGGACAGACATTTGTAAACATAAAAGCTGCAGTTGAAGCGTCATATGCTGTGTCACTCCGCATTGCAAAATCTAAGAAACCCCATACTATTGGTGAAGAACTAGTATTGCCTTGCACGAAAGACATTGTGCGTCTTATGATTGGTGCGGATGCAGGGAAAAAACTAAGTTCTTTGTCACTCTCTGATAATACTATCCAATGCAGAATACAAGAAATGTCAGATGATATAAAGAACCAAGTAGTGGATCAAATTAAACAGTCACCTAGCTATGTTTTACAATTAGACGAGTCAACAGATGTTTCTTCTTGTGCTCAGTTGATGGTATATGTACGTTATATCCACAATTGTGATTTCAAGGAAGAGTTACTCTTTTGTCACCCACTCGATTCGCAAACACGTGGAATATATATTTTCAACTAATCATTGTATGATTCATCGTGAAGCACTTGCTGCAAAAACTTTACCAATCTGCCTAAATATAGTTTTGCAGGACGCGGTTAAAATAGTGAATTTCGTTAAAAATAGTGCTCTCAACACAAGTCTTTTCAGAAATATTTGCTTAGAAATGGATGCAGTGCAAAAGAACTTATTGTACCACACTGAAGTTCGATGGCTTTCAAAGGGCAATGTGTTGAAACGTATTCTTGATCTTAAAGATGAAATAACAGAAACAGAAGAAAGAAGACACAATGGCTTGATTTGTTCGGGGATCGAGAGTGGATTTCTTAACTTTGCTATCTCTGTGATATTTTTGAAAGACTCAACACTCTGAACCTCTCATTACAAGGCAAAGAAAGCAACATCATGGATTTCGTAGATAAGCTTTCTGCCTTTCAAGAAATGCTTGATCTCTGGGGAAAGAAAATAAAAGCAGGTAGATTGGCAATGTTTTCTCACCTTTACAACTATATTGAAGATTGCGAAACTACCATCAGCGAGCCTTTGAAAATTGACATTGGATCGCATTTGCATTCACTTACCAAATTTCAGTTTGCACTGGTTCGCAATCCTTTTTTTGTCAAAATGGATGACTGTATTCCTGAAAATGAAGATGCTGCTCAGGAGGATTTTATCAAGCTTGCAAATGACTCAGGAGCAAAGAATTTGTTTTCAAGGGTGAATTTGACATGTTTTGGAGTTCCATACTCATAAGCAACCCAAAAGTGTCACAGATTGCCCTTAAGTTACTAATGCCATTCCCATCAAACTATCTTTGTGAAACGGCGTTTTCTAGCATGCTTGTGATCAAAACAAAGGCTAAAAATAGACTTGAGGTTGAGCCAGATTTACGCTGCTGTTTATCATTAACACAGCCAAGAATTGAAAGACTAGTAGATCAGAAGCAACATCAAAAATCACATTAAAACTGATAAAATAAAATAAAGCAAGAATTAGTAATATATTCTATACATTAGGCTCAATTAATTATAAAAAATTTGAGCTTCATTACAACACTGAGGGGTGGGACGCGAAGACTGCAAAATTTAAAAAGTGGGTCGTGGTCTAAAAAAGGTTGAAAACCCCTGACCTATTCCTTCCCAGAGCACTCACTCGATCATAATTATTTCATTTGCGCACAGCGGTGTAACATATGTACCGCCTATTAGCGCCCTGCTCGCATCTTAGAATGGTGTACTTGTTACACCACCGATCTCTCCCCCATACCTACTACGTAGGTCAGTCAGGCGCCACTCCCATGGTGACCAACCAACCGCGTTCTAATCACCGCATCCACGCCCATTTACGGGCCAATCCGGAAGTCATGTGGCAAATTTTATGCTTCATTCCCATTGATTTCCGAACCCCTACTCGTATGTCTACAAGCATCGAGCTCAAAATGATTCGCAGCCTTCGGAAAGGCAACCCAGACGACAACTTCATGTCATGTGACCCAGCTCAGTTTTTTCAAACGCTCGCTCAAGCTCCTCCACTCAGTCCCCTTGTCCAAATAGACGAGGCTTAAGACCCTAGGAATACAACCCTCATATGAAAATTCAAGATGATGCAACTCAAAAATAAACTTATTATTTACCCGTAATTATTATATTCTGACGAGATATAAGTCGAAAGCATTTGTTCAATGTATTGCTTAATAAACTTCACTTCTGTTATTTCGAATCACTTTCTTTATATATATATATATATATATATATATATATATATATATATATATATATATACACTGCCTGAACAAAAGTATTCATACACCCCATAATTCCCCATAAAAATACGTAGTTATAATACTGATTTATTTAGCGAATCAAGGTATTTAATTGGTAAGAGATAGGCTTAATTTAACTTCAAATTCTAATTCTCCATATTCGAATTACTCACTTTTTAATCTTTCAACTTGTTTACACTCCCACAAGGTTAAAATTTTTCAGACTGCGCCACCTCATACCACCAATGCCATCATATACAATGGTGATCACTCTCGACATGTGGCATAGGAAAGCAAATGCTGAAAATACTTAATCTTGAAGAAGAGTAACTAAGTTAAAAACTTATAAAGCAGGTTTTTGAAGTCAAATTAAGTGTATCTCTTACCAATTAAATACATTGACTCGCTAAATAAATCAGTATTATAACTATTTGTATGGGGAATTATGGGGTGTACGAATACTTTTGTTCAGGCAGTGTATATACAAACATTAATCGAGTTTTAATAATGAGGATACATTTCATATGTCTAACTTCAGTGGATTACGAGATAAATTACAGGACCCGAGATTGAACACCTACAGTCTTTACTTAAAGGAGTCGATATGCTATTGCTATAGCTAAACAAAATTGTTACTAGCAATTATTACCTATATCTCGACTAATAAAACTTTAGAAGTGTGCCGATGCCACTGTGCAACACTGACTAAACAACCATCCCAGGGTTTTACACTTAATCGATTAAATTATCCGCCCAACAATAAGGATGAGAAATAATAATAAGAATGGGAAATAAAAATAAACCGCTCGAATAATTGCAAGAATAAATAATATAGTTACTCTCATGACTAGTTGTATGCATTGAATACTTTATTTGGTGAGAGTCAATTCCTACGCTAATGATAATCATTGGCGTAACCAGGATTTTTTTGAGTGGGCCCAGGTCGGGTACGCTATCAAGTTTTTAAAGATTAGCAATGTACCATAAAATCATTCCTCCATGTCAAGAACTAAACTGGGATTTTCAGGGGGGTATAGAGTGTGCGATTTGAGCGACAGTAATAGGAGTTTTTGGGGCATGGCCCCCATAATTTTTTTCTTTGATGTTCAAAGATCGATCTACAGCAATTCTTCCATTATATGATAGGGTGATAATAACTATTATATTCACTGAAACAATTGCCACCTTTGAAATGATTTAGAAATACAATTTTCATTCTATGAATTTTGAGCTATCAGCACTCGGGTGTTATGCCAATACAAGTGTATGGATTCATGTTCCTGGTAGGGATCGACCGGTCACCCGGCCACGGCTTAAAGTTCCGAACCTGACCGGGGACTAGTTGGGTTTGAAAAATCATATTACATATACATTACTATCATAGGCGCCAAGTTTTGGAGAATAGAATGAAACTTAGGGGGCTTGCCCCCCAGAAAATTTTTTAAATCTTAGATGCTCAAATATCGATATACAGCAGTGGCGGCGACAGGGTATGGTTCGGTAGGGCGACCGCCCCACCAGCCAAACATCTCGCCCCACCTCCGGTGGGGCGAGATTTATTTATTTTTAGTCAAAAATTCTGATATTATGTATGTATACACCGGTACGATGCTGTTATGTCCCTGATTAATTGCTACAGCTACTCACATGACAGAAATGTCGGGATGTAATTGCGAAACTGACTGTATGTTCATCTCCTTGAAAATACTGCGCAATATTTCATGTCTTGCATGTTCATGCAGACGAACATGCCTGATGAACATGCAATCAGATCCGCATGTCGCATATGCCACGAGGTATCTTTATCCGTACACGGCGCTTACTGTTTTCTATGCACACACCATTGTAATTTGCGTTCTAAGTAACTTGTAAGGATAACTTATAAAATGTATGTGGGTATGAGCGTATGACTAAAGTTTATATAAAAAATGTTGAATAATTACGGGAATTTCAAGTGTCTCAGCGATTTTGATAAACAAAGGGAAATTGATTCGCCCCATCGCCCCACCAGGGTTTTGAGGCTGGCGCCGCCCCTGATATACAGCCATTCTTGCTACCTAGGGAAAAGAAAATCTCGGACTATTGTGGAAGAAAAATGAAATTGGGATATATATTTAGACTCAATTAACATAATATCGGGGTTTAGTTGTAACCCATAAGTTCATGTGGAGTCCTGCCATACCACAGCTTCCTCCACTGCTCCATTGCCAGCACCACGGCCCCTCGCAGGCTCAAAACCTGGGGGGGCAGCCCCCCCAGGGTCCAGACCTGGGGGAGAGGGGGCGCCCCCCCCAGGTACACACATTTGGCGCCTATGATTACTATGTATTCAGAACCCGACATTTGATTACAGTTACGATTCTATTCACGTTCACTATATTTCACGGTGTTGACTTAATTAAAGGAGCTTTGTGTATATGTTTATAAGACCCAAGCCACATCAACTCTAAACTTATATTATTTACATTAACCCTAACCCCGGTTCCTGTTAAAAATGTTTCAGCCCGGCTCCGGCCGAATTCCGTCCCCGGTCGATCCCTAGTTCCTGGGCCTGCACATTCTATTGCATCCACTATCCTAAAAATCTCGAAAGGGCCTAAAGTTTGGGGACATCTGTTTCTGAGACATGTGTCGGCACCACTCTAGTTTCGAAATACTCAGGTCACTTAGGGTGGGACTAGACCGCTATGGAGCGGGCCTTGGCCAGCAGGTGCTATCCTTGATTAAGCAACTGATGTTATTTGGTACAGGTTAAAATCGTATTAAACAATCGTCAAATAAAATAGTTAACTTACATTTAGGCCAACGTTGTCAAGAATTACTCCATTAGTCCATGTGAGATAGCATTCTTCTTTTTTAGAGCAAATATCAGTTTGGGTTTTAATTTGATCAAGATCTTTCCTTGAAATCTCAGAAATAACTTTATCTGTGAATTGTTCATTTGTAACATTTGAAAAAAAAGAAAAGAAAAGAAAATATATCAAAATATTACCAACCATCAAGAAAAATAGAGATAACGATTGAAAGAGAAATGTAATCTAAATACTGTGATGTAAGACATATAAATACCCATGAACTCACTGTTGGAACTGGGGTTTTGTAATACGCCTATTGACAGAAAGTTATTTATTAGTAACCTAGCAACATATGCTAATTGTAATTTAAATGCAAGCATCGATCAAGACTAATAATACAAGTATAATGCTTATATTATAATTATTAATAACTTTATTTGAAGGCTGACTGAACGATTTCCTATGGCAGTAAATCGTTCAGTTCCAAAATACCTTCAGTGGAGATGCAGGCGGGCAGTATTTCACTATCATTATCTCATTGTTTGATAAAATAATCAAAACTGATAATTTGATGTAAAATTAGCCCTTAACATTTAATAGTCATCGTTAGGGGCTGTTAACATTTTAGGGGTGGAGCATGAAAACTTCATAGGAGTAGAAACTTGAAAAGTTAACACTCCGATCATGTAAAGAATCATTGACAGGATTAACATGAACCGAATCGTTGGCAGTTGCATCAATATTTATGTTAGGTTGTGAAGTATTTGATATGTTATTTCAGTTTTACGTGATACGTCACCTTTTCTCAATAACTCAAATGAATAGTTGTCCTGGGGCCTTATTCACTAAGAAAACTTAAGATTTGCTTAACTTTTGAATCTTCAAAATTAGAAGAGATTTTTAAAGAATTCAAATAGATTGCATACTCTATTAATTTTAAGTGGTACAATTGAAATGCTTGACAAATTTTGACTCATTTGTTAAACTTTTCAGAAAGTTACGTAATATTTTAAGTTAAGTATGACGTCATAATACTTAAGTATGACATCACGAATATTTCGAGAGTGACTTGGAATATTTCCAGTATTTAGGTAGTTTATATTTCTATTGGTATCATTGAACATCTATTTACCCAAATCGTAATGCAACTCTTCAAAATTTCCACTATATAAAGTTATATAAAGTTAAGCAAATCTTAAGTTTTCTTAGTGAATAAGGCCCCTGGTACGCAATTGCCATTGTGTGGAGTTATTCCGGAACGATTCGATATACTAGTCTGCCAATCTCCGCTCGATTCATTGAAGTCATCGAACCGCAGTTCTCCAAATCCATTTTCAATCTTTCTAATAAGCCGTTGTAACCGATTAACATGGACTACCTTTACTCTACCATCAATGTTTTTAATAACACCATTCACTGGGCTTTTTATCTCGGTCACTTCCCATCTTTTGTCAAGTTTTCTGGCAACCTGAAACGGTGCGATGCCAGTACTAGCGTGTTTCGAAGTGCTGTATACAAATAGAACTAAATACAGATATGTTTCCCAATCATCACTACTGTCGACATAACACCGCAACATTTGAAGAACGGTTCGGTTGCTTCTTTTGACTAAGGCGTTACCCTATGGGTGGTATGGTGTAGTGTGAGTTTTGTGAATTCCTAGACTTTACACGTTTCCTTCAATAGACGTGATTCAAAATTTCGCCCCTGATCCGAATACAGAAATTCGGCGATACCAAACCTCGAAAAAAGTTCGACCAATTTCTCAGTGATCATGATTGTTTCTGTCTTCTGGTTGGGTATCGGGTAGCATTCTAACCATTTTGTGAATGCGTCTTACACAACCAAAAGACATCTTCCCTTTCTACTGAGGGGAAGCTCAAGAATATCCACGTGTACAAATTGCATGGTTCTTCCAATAGGAGTAATCAATAGTGGTGCCTTCTCTAATCGGACAAAAGTAGTTAAATCCTTACTATTTTCAATAATAATTAGTTTTAAAGTGGGTGTAGTGAAATGGAATCAAACTGTTAGGGATATTGTCATTTCGATTTCAAATTGATATTCTATACATTCGAATTACTCAGGTTAGATGCTTTCTATTGATTTATTAATTTCCAAGGTTAAGATTCACCAAACTGTGCCACTTTGTCCCACTCCTCGTAATGATGTCAAAGGTAATGGGAATGAAAAGTGGCACGAAATGACATATATTGATTATAATTCAACTTATGAATGAATATAGCAATAGAAGGCTTCAAACCTAAGTAATTCGAATGTGTAGAATATTAATTTGAAATCGAAATTACAATATCTGTTACTGTTTGATTACATTACTCTTCATGAATAGACCCACTTTATAACTAGTTTTGATGGAAAATAGGATTTCAAATACTATTGTCCGGTTAGAGTAGTTGGCAGTGCAAGTTTTGCTCTTTGACACACTTCGCATGATGTCACATAATCGTGGACATCAGAAGGCATCCTAACCCAAAAATCCATGGACTTTAGACGGCTAAGTGTTTGATCAACACCCTAATGACCCGCATCATCATGGGCCTGACAGAGCAAATCCCGTTTCATGGAATCAGGAGCGACGATGATACTTTAAAAGTTTGAAAACGGTTGAATCCTGTAGTTGTGCACAAGAACTCCGTTTATAATCTGTTTATGGCGTTTAACCATGGGTGATCCCACTCAATTCCCGTAAACTGCTGAGACATTGGAATCATCTCGAGTTCATACAATACCTTTCCTAATACTGTGTCATTTAGCTGTTGACTTCTAATGGACTCCATACTAGGAAAATTTGGTAACTCTGTGTTCATCGTTTGATAAACTCGTATCTCATCGGTTTCTGTAAATTGTAGGGATCGAGATAGTACATCTGCATTCTCGTTGTCTGACCCCCGTCGATTTCTTATTTCAAAGTCATACTCTTGTAGTATCACTGCCCAACGCCATAACCGACCCACGTTTTCTGCTTTGCTAACCATTCTAATGGTTTGTGGCGAGTAAGAATCTCAAATTCCTTCTCTAATAAGTAATGTCTGAAACGCTTTACGGATTCTACAATTGCAAAACACTCTAAATCGATAGTACTTTAATGCTTTTCTACATTTCTTAAACTTCGACTGTAATAGGCCACAACATGTTCCAGTACCGCCCTCAACCCTATACCACTGGCATCTGTGCACAATATAAACTTATTTGTTTTTTGGACATTTTAGAACAGGGTTGGAAGCTAACAAGCATTTGAGCTTCTTAATTGCAAGTTGCAACATCTGCTTCTTCATTCCACGAATATGTGACATCCTTAGCTAGCAACGAGGAAAGTGGTTCAGAAATAGATGCAAACTTATCAATATATCGTCGGTAATAATTCGCCAACCCCAAGAATTGTTTCAGCTCTTTTTGGGTTCCGGATTTCGGCCCATTCAAGACAGATTCCACTTTCGATGTTTGAGGTGACATTCCCATCCCCGAAAATGTATGGCCTAAATAGGTAATATATTGCTTTCCAATTTCACATTTTCTTCCACGTAGTGTGAAATTGACTTCACAAAGTCGCTGGAAAATATTACGTAGTGCTGTCCTATGCGATTCCAAATCACGGGAGAAAACTAAGTTGTCATCAATAAAATTGTCTTTACAGTCCTCGAATCCACGTAACACACCCTCACTGGTATCTGCCAGTAACCTGAGTTTAGGTCCAACTTCGTAAAATATTTCATTCCACTGAGTTTGTCTTGGACCTGATCAGGAAGCGGTAGTGGCTAAGCATCTTTCTGGGTCCTCTGTTTAAATTCCTATAGTCGATACAAAATCTAAAGCTGCCGTCTTTCTTGCTAACCAGTACCGGGGGAGCAAGCCATGGAATACTTGAAATTTTAATGATGTTTTTCCTTAACATTTCCTCAACTTGCGATTGCATTTCCTACTGATATGCTTGCGGCACCATTCTTGGTGGTAATTTAACAGGAGCCGCATCCCCAGTTTGTATCGAAAATGGATCGTTGCCACTCCAGGTGTAGCTGCGAATACAAGGAATTCCTCGACTATGTCTAAGAACTCAGTCTTTGAATCTGGACACTCAATTGTAGGCAAACCTACTAAATCAGGAACAACTCCATGACTTTCCCACTCTTCCTCGTCAACCCAGGCCGTTGACTTTATTGCTGCATATATTTCGGGATATTTATGTTCATGAACTGGACACAAATGGGCTCTACTCTCAACTTCGAAAATCTGAAAATGAGATGCTACCAAAATTCGGTCCATTCGCAACTCTATTAACTAAGTCAAGATTAATTCGATGTGCTGCTGCTAAGAAGTCAACCCCAAGAATACAATATGTAATCAGTGTAGAAGCTACTCTAAACATTTTCATTGTTCGAAAGTTCCCTATGGTAATCTCCAATTCGACTTGGCCAAGAGGGTGCATTCTATTCCCGAAGGCAGTTAATAACAATTGCCCTGCAGATGTAGTTCGTATACATTTGATTCTCCTCATATCAGTATCTGCAATGAGACTAACTGAAAACCCACTGAGCATCAGTGCTTTACATTGTCCACAACTATAACAGTGAACTGGCTTTCTTGCGAAAAATCGGGACAAGCTTGAGCGTAATGGCCTTTTTCTTCACATTCGAAGCACTTAATCTCCCTACTGTAGAGAATCGACTTCTCTTTATACCGCCCATACGTTCTCATTTTCTGAAACATTCGAAATACTCATTATCTCCGTAATTACTTTAAAGCTTCATCAATGACCATTTGCTAAATACGATTCTCACTCTTCCCTGAGTTATTTTCTTCGACATGTATTTTGTCGATCACTGTAGCTGCCCCGTCCGAGTTTTGGTGTATACTCACTGTGCATACGTATAATAATTTGGGCTCTTTTCATCGCTTGATCTGTTGTTCTCACATCCGGAAATGTACGGATATTCTCATACACAAACTTGGGAAGCCCACGTATGTACTGTTCAAATAGAAGCTGCTCTCTGGCTTCCTCTGCCATTTCTGGGAACGCTCTTTTCAACAGACGCTTAAGCTCATACAGATACTTTTGAGGTGTCTCCCTTGGATAAATCGTACGTTCGTGAAGCTCACTCAACGAGGTGAACTTAATGTCTTCCGGTTTAAAAGCATCTCGCAACTTCCTCTTTACAGTATTTTACACTTTCCTATCGTTCTCATTGAGAGAATTGTAAACTTCCAGTGCTTCACCTTTGAGGCAAGTTGCCACCATCAATGCCTTCTTTTCCATCTACCATTCATTAGCCAAGGCACATATCTCGAAATGATCTACTATATAATCACCCACATCTCCACTTTCGAATTTATCTACTTGTACTTGATCTGCCAACTCCAACCCAGTGTTGCCAGATGAGTTGTTCAGCATGTTCATGCCAAGTTCATGCCCTACAGCATTAAATGTTCATGCAAAGTCCTTGCCAAAACTCAAATGTTCATGCCAAATTCATGTCAAATCAAAGAAGTATTTTCAATGTTAATCCCCAAAGTCAAAAGTTCTGGCCATGTTTATGTCAAAAGTAAAAGTTCTTGCCATGTTTATGTCAAAAATAAAAAGTTCATGCCAAGTTCATGCTAAAGTCAAAAGTTCATGAAAATGCTCAAATCTATGAACTTTGTCCATGATATGGGAACATTGACTCCAACCACTCTCTGCTACCAATATAACAAAAGTTATAATATGAAGTTATGCATATAATAGTTCAACAGAACAGAATCTCTACTAAGTACACACACTCCGATATGAATTTACGTTTATACTAGTACTTGATTTGGTAACTTACAGTCTGTCACATAATTATTTTCACTAATATGTATTTTATATTCCTAATTCTAAATTTCGTTATACAGTCACTCAGTCACAGTTTACTTGATCAAGCTAGGGCTTTCCATGAAGATGAATGGTTTTTAGTGATGGATAATGATCCAAAGCATACCCCAAGGCGATAAAGGATTGGATCAATGAAAAAATGCCAGGAAAGAGATTGTCCAGACATCAATCCAATCGAGAATCTCTTCGCCTGGATTAAGAGAGAGTTAGTAAAACGAGGACCAAAGACCATTGTAAGCCTAAAGGAGGTAATAGAGGAAATCTGGGAAAGTATTACCAGAAATTTTTTGGATCCATTTTTGTCCTAGATGAACAAAAGATGCCGGTTATTGATTGATGGTGATGGTTATAAAATTAAATATTAATTACAGATGTATTAGGATTAATGATAAACAAAATTTGTAATTTGTTCTTGTATTGTCGTACCCAAAAAATTGACACTTTTCAATGTTTGAAAATGAAAGCTGGGATGAAGCGAAGTGCCACTTTAACGCAACAAGGAACCCATTCGATTCTCATTAATTCAGTGAGTGAGCTAGATGAGGCATCAGCTGTAAATCTTCCGAAACTTGAGAGCTTAAAGCAAACTGTTTGTCGAGAGAGAAAAAGAACTGCCAATGTTCCGCCAGAACCGTAGTTTCTTACCTGTCTTGAGATACGAAAGGAATACACGAATAAGTAGTAGTTATATTTTTGCTATCATTGTTTTTCATCTTTAATAAATAAACAAGTTAAATGAAACACTAGTCTCAACGAATGAAGATTTCAACTTTCACAATTAAATAAACGTGTGATACTATGTAACCTATTTTGCACTCTTGGTACGGAAAACTTATAATAAGAGCTTGGAAAGTACTTTTTTAATTCAGTCGACAGGCCACAGGAATTTGCAGGGAATGTATTGTACATTTGTCCTGGATATCAGGCATCCATGCCAACTTGGGCCATGATAGAGCGCGGTGTTGAATTTTGCGCGACATGGCGGGACACAATAGAAAATATCATAAAGATACCCCAGTTTTCACTCACCAATATCATGCAGTCGCCATCCAGATATCCCATAAATGCGCTGCGATACAAAGTGAGTATCGTATAGCTTAGTGGGGCTTATTCGAGCAATCCCTGGCTAGACTATAATACTTTATATCGCGTCCCATTTATGGGATGTAAGGATGGGAACTGCATAATTATGGTGGAGGCAAACTGGGGTATCTTTATGATATTTTTCGTATATTAACCGCATATACAGTCAGGGTCGCTTATTATGAACCACCAAGGGACCAAAAAATCTGTTCATAATAGAGATACTTCATATCAGAGGCGGCGCCAGGACGCCGCCACTGGGGGGGCACCTTGGAGGCACAAATCATTTCCAGTGGGGCACCAACATTTTTGGGTACAGATTACCCACCAATGAGAACTAATAGGTATATAGTACATATATATATATACACATATTATGTTATTTTCTTAAACTTACTGTTATTTTATTACACTAAAATATTGGTGTACACTATTGAATTAGAGAAACCTGTTTATCGATATAATAGAAGCCTAGTAAAATAGTGCGAAGGCATGGACAAATGAATGACGCATGTATTCCTGTCGGAAATTGGTGCCCCCCCCATACAGGGGGGCACCACTAATTATAGGGGGGGCACGTGCCCCCCCTGGCGCTGCCACTGCTTCATATTAAGCGAACTTGATTCAATACAAATCTTATCTAAAAAATGAAATTGGGACCAGGAGGGTAGTTCATAATAAACGAATGTTCATATTAAACGGGTTCATAATAAGCGCCCTGACTGTAGTAACTTCATCTGCCGATAAACATTTAACACCTGTCCAAATTTCATTTTTCTCGCACTTATGGTATTCCTGAAAAACCCGTTACGCAGGAAAAGAGGGAGGAACTCATTTCAGAAGTTGGTCGAATATACATAGTATAGTCAGTTAACTAAAATATTATACATAGAAATAAAAAAATCGGGACATAATGGGAAAATTTCATGTAAAACGGGGCACTCGTAAAATTAGCTCAATAGAAAAGTGAAAAAGCGGGATATTTTGCATGTATGATCATGCTTTGCAAAATTTAGAGACGGACACTCTTCCGACTGGGTTGCCCAGATCTGAGAGGTTTTTGTCTTTTCAAACTACTATATTTGTCTGTTTTTAAACAATTTTTTGTTAACCTCTATTAGTACAATTTCAGGTCAATTTTTTCCAATTTGTGATGATGAAAGAAAAATTGTATGATTTAATTTTGATTGCGAAAATTTGTATTGGAAAATTGCAATGTCATTGTGGGATGAGGAGAGGTGAAATACACTAACTATCAGAATGGAGGAAAGCCCCATACTAGATTATGCCATTTAACAAGTTTGACCGTGATTGATACAGAATTGGTTGAGAAATTAAGCCCTAAGTCGTGCTCATATCTCGCTGCTGACTTCACTCTCGTGAGTTTGTACTTAAGTACTAAGTTTAAAATTAGTTAAGTTCGAACTTAAGTTTAAACTTAACTAAGTTCGAACTTAAGTACTAACTTTTATTATCAATATACTTGAGCACATGATTAAAGAGTACTAACAAGTAAAAACACTGGATATCTTTGAAGTATGATTCAAAAGACATCAATTACATTCATTTTCATACAAGTATTCAAAATTAAGAGAACAAAAATACACGGCTAAATATATACATCAAAGTACCAAAAAAATCATAAACAGTTCGGAAAAAGAAATAGTAGAAGTGCAAAACAAATTGAATGGAGGAAGAGGAATGAACATTTATTAAATGCATTGAAATTGCTGGTGATTCGATTAGGGGGTCAGGTAATAAAGCCGAAATCAACAATAAAAAAACGCACTGTGGATTGACACGGAAATTCCCTACAAATAGAGGGAATGGTGAGGCGAAAACAAGTGGAACAAGCTCAAACTAGCCGAAATGTTGATGCTAGCCATAGCCATAGGGAGGCGAATATGACTGGAAGTGGTTCTAACTAATGTTGGTGTCGTTCAAGAAATTGAGACACTCATTCTCTCTGCAGACAAGACTCTGACAAACCCTGAGAGAATATCACAAATGTTTGAGAGTAGCCCATCTTTCAGTTGGAATTCAGGCACAGTGAAAGTCAAATCGAAGTCGAAAACGAAGACGTGAAGTTTCTTCCGAATTTGATCAGCCAAGGTTGACAGAATCCGATTTAGTTAGTTAAGTACTCTATCAACAAATGGCAGTTTTCTCGGAGCAGCTGAAATTAATTGAAGGGCAAGAGCATACGGTATATAAATTGAGAAGGGACAAATATTGAATCATTAACAGCTAGATGTAGAGTTTGTGTAGATCTTTCTGTTTCACGATTAACTTGGATAAATTTAGAAATGTTGTATTGTTAGGCATACCATCATGAATCAAATCTATACATCAAATGATGTTATTAAATCGAAGCAATATTATCAAATAGAATGACAAACAAATCAAATTAGATGCTAATCTCTATGTAATAGAATGTCATAAGTGTTGATACTTCAAAGAAAAATAGACTATATGTCGATAATTAGAAGCTAACGAATATTCAAGCCACCTCTGGACCTTACTTAAAGTTGTTACTTAAATAACATGCAAATATCCTTATTCGACAACTTATAGAAGTACTCGACTCAAAATATGGTATTTCAAACATTTTCACCTTCAAAAGTGTGAAAAACTGGTCATTCATCCTTGGCGACGTAAAAATATCCCCATCCGATAGCATCCGCCGGAATCCCAGATCTATAACTTCTATCAAAACATGCCAGATTATCATTCGAATTCTGAATTTGCATCCAGCATTGAATTTCCAGCAATTTGAAATATATTATGACCATATTTTGAGAATTTTATGGTTGTCCGTGCCAAGCAACGGTCAGGAAATTTTTTCACATTCCTGGCCGTTGGTAGGACCCCGCGGCCAAAAAATTCTCCAGATGTGGGCAATATCCATCAAATTGCTGGAAATTTAGTGCTGAGCACGAATTCAGCATCAAAATGATGATTTGGCATTAAAAGTTATAGATATGAGACATTTCGCTTCAAAAATGTGTCCTTTTTTGGGTGATACCAGGTGGTACAAGTGGCTCTAAGTGGTGAAATATTGGCATTGAAATTCTAAAATTCGAAATTAATGTTTGGAACCCCTTTATGGATCTAAAAATAATTAAAAAGTACTTTTGGCAAATTTTTGATGAAAAACAAAATGCCACTAGGAAAGGTCAACCTTTAATCTAAACTTAAGCACAACTTAAATCCTAGTGAATACCGATCTCGGCAAAAACGAGTTAAGTTCGAACTTAGTGCTTAACTAGGTTACTTAAAGTTCGAACTTAAGCTGATCTTAGTGAACACCATTTAAGCTCGAACTTAGTACTTAAGTACTAAGTTCGAACTTAAGTACGAACTAAAATGTTAGTGAATACGGCCCTTGGTCTTGGCCCAGATACTTAGGTATGCGTAGATAGGAAGAGCAATAAAAAACTTTTATCCGAAAGCGGGTAAGACATAATTATACACCTTTGGATATCGCATGCGATTTGCGAGAATGAAAAATTAAGTATGAATAAAAGAAACTGTCATAATGTTGGAATAAAAAGGACACATATAATGTTAGCAAGGTACTGAGATAAATTGAATGTTGCCAGAGTAGTTATGATGAGGTGTTAGTGAGGCTCTGGCTCACCAATAATTTATAGGGCATTAAATAGGTCAACATACACTAGCGGTCAAAAAGAATTACACAGTAAAGAATTATCAATATTTACTAGTTTTTTTAACTGCTATATGTATTTATATGTACTATCGAATTGACAAAATATTAATTGTAGTGATCATTAGTACCTAGTTGGGCCCTCCTTAGCATTTGATTACTGCTTCACACCTACGTGGCATGCTCTGGAAGAGATTGACTAATTTCTCCGATTCTATTTGATCCATGCTGTTTCCACTTCAGACCACAAATCCATATGGCTTGTTGGATTTTGGAGCTTGACTTTGGTTCCTATTTGTTCCCAAAGGTTCTCGATTGGGTTCAAATCAGGGGATTGCGCTGGCCACTCCATAACTTCGACACTTTCGGCTTCAAACCAATCCTTCACAATACGGGCCCGGTGGCAAGGGGCATTGTCTTTCAGGAATATTGAAATGCCAGTCAAAGAGTGCAAATGTATTGAAGGTATTAATGAATTCTCTAAAATATTAATGTAAGACACTCTCCATTCAACTTTCTATCTACTTTACAAAGTAATCCAACACCATTTGAAGTGATACAACCCCATAGGCCATACCATTATGCCTCCTCCCCCGTGTTTGATAGTTGTCTGGATGCAATTTTCAGCAAAGTCTTCCCCCTACATCCGTCTCACATATACTCTCCCGTCACAACGATATAAAAGGAATCGTGATTCATCACTAAAAATGACCTTCGACCATTTTTGTGAAGGACTGTTAACCTAGGTTTTCTCCTAGCCTTTCGTCCATGCAGTCCTGCCTCTCTGAGTCTTCTCTGGGTAGTGGAAATTGATACATCAATACCATACTGGGTTTTTTACTTCTGCTCGAACCTGTGGAGCTGTCTTAAAGCGGTTACATTTGCTTTTTCTGACAATAATACTGTCCTCTTTGCGTGTTGTTTTTCGGGTTTGCCCAGGAATCTGGAGGTCACTGACTGAACCGTTCAGTTTTTTCCTTTTCAGAATCAGTGTTGCACTTTTGTAATTGCATTTGAGTCTTACACCAATTTTTCCACGGTCTTCTAAGCTGATTCTAGGTCTGGAACTCATCAAAAATTGAAAAACAGATATTTTTTAGTTTGCAGATATTTTAGCAGATTATTTGAAAATTCATCAAAAAGTAACTCAAATGTAATAGAATTATATGAATTGGATTTGAATATTGGTTGTACTATAGCCTACTGTATATATGGCCACAGTAACTTGCGGATTTCGGACTAGGGATGCGGTAGAAGATGGTTGAACTAATACTTGAACTGCCTTAAATCATTAACAAAGCACAATAGAGCTTAGGAATGTATTACCAGCATATATAAATATGGTGTCAAAGTACCCATGTCCGTTGTTAAAATTTAGATTAGTCACCACATGGTTGAAAATCACCAAAGTTGTCACAAATATAACCTATTGCGCAACCATACCATATGGTTACGCAATAGGTTATATTTCTTATAATTCTAGGTTATATTTCTTCGACTAATCTAAATTTTAACAACGGACATGGGTACTTTGACACCATATTTATATATGCTGGTAATACATTCCTAAGCTCTATTGTGCTTTGTTAATGATTTAAGGCAGCTCATGTATTAGTTCAACCATCTTCTACCACATCCCTAGCAAAGTTACTGTGAGGCCTTATGTACAGTAGGCTATGGTTGTACTAAAATAACGCTTCTAGCTTTACTGAATTATCAATTACTATTGAATTTAAGTAATGTAAAAGAGGTGTGTAATTCTTTTTGACCGCTAGTGTATACTGCCCTACCAAAAGTATTCGTACACCCCAATAATTCCCATACAAATCGTATAAATCGTATCTATTTTTGGAGTCAATAGTAATAAATCAGTAACAGTTTAACTAAATTTGCCTTAAAATTCATATTCTACTCACTCGATTTACTCATTTTATAGTCTTTCAACTCAATTACTCTAAAGTTAAATATTTTTAACCAGTGACAGTGCCACTATTGCCATCATATATAGTGGCATTAATTTATGGTATGTGGCACAAATGAAGTAAATGTTCAAATATTTATGTTTGAAGGAGAGTAATTGAGTTGAGAGCTTATAAGGTTCGTAATTTGAATGTGAAGAAAACGAATTTAAAATAAAAAAAGTGTAATTGTTATACATAGATTAAATATTGTTGACTTCATAAATAGATTAGTTTTTCAACTATTTGATGGAAATTTTTGAGGTATACGAATACTTTTGGTAGGGGAGTGTATAATCATACATACCAACCTGAGCCATGATAAAGCGGGACGCAGCGTTGAATTTCGCGGGAGATGGCGGGACGCAATAGAAAAGTATTATACATAGTATCAAAAAAAGCGGGACATAATGGGGAAATTTCATGTAAAAACGGGACACTCATGAAAATAGCTCATTAGAAGAGTGAAAAAAGCGGGACGTCCCACCAAAAACGAGACAGTTAGCATGTATGTATAATACTATAACAATTACCAAGATTAGCCGAGCAGTATTATAATTTATGAAGTATCCGAATATTATGAGTACTTGTATTCGGTTAGAGTAAATGAATATTATCAGTATTCGTATTTGGATAGGGAATTATTCATGAATAGTGATATTCGGTTCAGTCGTTTTCAACTTTGGTTGCAACAAAACCTAGAGGGGACGGGAAAGGGTTACTCATAAGCTGGGATATCCATTTTTTACATGAGGTGCAACCTATCAGTTCTAATAGCTCTAAAAAAGGTATCCCTTACACACTTAGAGATTAGTTTGATGCCACTTTGGGACGAACAAACAAATTATACTTAAGTACAAGCACGCATCGCTTGCTTGCGTTGCGCTACGCAGGCGGGCAGAGAGTGTCCGCCGGAGGGGCCCTTTGGGCACCTAAGCTCACATTGATTAATTATAAGGTAGGTAACATCTCTAAATACGTTTTACTGTTATAATCAATATCACTAAAAAAAGACCAAATCTGTCAATTTTTGATGCGTAATGATGACGTCTAAACAGGACATTTTACTAAAGAAATATACTTTAATATTTCCATGTGGATTATAGTATTTCTGATATCCGGACAAATTCAGAGTTACGGGCACCTTCCAGATGGTAGTGTCCGGATAAGAGTGGTTCGACTGTATATACAGTGGAACCTCCGTAATCCGACACCTCTGTAATCCGACATTTCTCTAAACCGACATTATTTCTGCTCACGGATCGTTTTTCTATAGAAAACAACCTCTATAATCCGACACCTCGCTATTCCGGAATCCGACAATTTAACGATTTTCCAGTAATGCAAATTAGACCTGTATAATCCGACAATTTTTTCGTCTATCAAATAATGTCGGATTATGGAAGTTATTTTACCTCCATAATCAGACAAATTATTCGTCTATCAAAAAATGTCGGATTATGGATGGAGGGGTTATTTTACCTCTTTGATCAGACAAATTATTCGTCTCAAATATTGTCGGATTGTAGAGGTTATTTTACCTCTATAATCCGACATTTTGCTGATTTTCCACAAATGTCGGATTATGGAGGTTATTCGATAATCCGACAATTTGCTAATCCGACATTTTTTTCGTCTCCCATTGAATGTCGGATTATGGGGGTTCCACTGTATATGTAATGTAACGAATATGTAACGAATTGATTGAAGGAACTGCCAGGCACGGAAAGCTGATTTTTGGCATATGGGAGTCTTTTGGCTATGGCTCCACTAAGTTCTGACCTCAGACAAAATGCCGACTCATCATGGAATTATGACGTCATTGTCACTTTTTTATAACTAGAAAGTCAATTGTTTCGACTATAACTCAGCCATTTTAGGTGATAGAAGGCGGAGATTTTAATAGAATGTGTATATTAATATATCTCAAAAATGATCCAACTCTAGGGTTTTTAATCCCGGTCTAAAATTCCAATCCCGGGATTTCGGGATTGACAAATTCTGAATCCCGGGATCCCGGGATTAGTAATTTTCAAGAATTGGTATGCTAGTATTTGTATATATAACGTGCATATAACGAGACTATTTTTGAATTACGGAAATTGTTTACTACATGAATTCACTGAGCTAATTTCCCACATAGAGAACGCTTGAAATATTTCCAAATGGGTGCACCTACAAAATTTTGCAAACGATTTTCTCAGCCATCATATAGATATTGTAAATTTGAAGTGTAAGAGTCACATACAAACACTTTTATAATACATCAGAAAGGTCCTTGCAAGTTCAATTTGACCATATTATTAGTATCACAACCTTGTATAGTATATTAATCAAAGTGTGTTATATATATTGAATCACTATTTCATCCAATTATGGGAAACCCTGTATTTACAAACCAATAGACATTACAACAAATGTGTGATATACGTATAAACTGCATTAATCATCAGTCCCGGGATTGAAAAATGAATCCCGGGATTCAATCCCGGGCTAAAACAAGCCGGGATCCCGGGATCGGGAATCCCGGGATTAAAAACCCTATCCAACTCTCATGACAAGTTTCATCACTCTGTTATAACGTCATTCATAGCATTCTATATACTAAGGCAATGGCACTCACCAAAAAATTGGTACCATGGATTGGTTAAATACTTCAATCCTAAAACCGCTAATTAAATAACTGTTATTATCAACTATATAATTATCTCATATTGTGAGTTCATGGTTGTTTAAATATTCATTTTGAAAATATTATGTAACCACAATGTTTATATTTACTTCACATACAACACTAGTGTATTACAATAATGTATTATTTTGCTGCATATTAGTATTTCTATTACTCATTTATAATACCTCACTTGACAACACTAATTGCACAAATCATTATTTGGACGGGATGTCTTGTCTCGCGCCTGACTCTACTTCCAATTACAGAGGAGTAGAACACTTCATGAAGTTTTTCAATTTCCTAAAGATGGTGCTCTTCGTGAAAATGGTATTGAGCTATTCCAAGACGTGAATACTACCAGAACAACAAGATCCCGGGTGAGTGATTTCTTAAGTAATGTAGTTAATTATTCTAGAATCATGCATATAGTACATACTCAAGTTGGGTAGAAACAATTGACTGAATTTAAAAGACTAAGAAAAAGTGTTGCCTTCCCCAAATTTAGTAAATGCAATCCTCGTTACTACAAAAACGTGGGCATAAGTACCTTTTTTAAAAATTCGGATAAGTGCAATTTAACTAAACGTGCTCCAAATTAACATCGGAATGATCTAAACGTGCTCCAAATTAACATCGGGACATTTCGCCTTTCCAACCTGACAAGCCTGCTGGTTGTCAGGTTGGAAAGGCGGAATGTAATTTTGGCCCTTAAGATTTTCTATTAGTCAACTTCAGCCGAACTGTTCGGTTAGCTGGGGTGGCGAGATTTGTAAACATATATCAAACTAATGTGGCATGCCACCCCAAGTCAACATAACATTTAGGTCTGGGTGGCACGCTACCCCTGCCACCCCTAGAGTTACGCCTATGACAACGATGTATCTGCATCCTCAGCAGAAATTTAAAAGATTTATTCTGGCCCTTCCCGTACACGTACTAATATTATTCATTTGGCATGTGCTACTATGGAACTAGAACATTGTACACTTCTAATAAAGTTAAGACCTATATATAATGCACTAGTATTGAAACAAGAGAATAGTAAACTGGCTAAATTCAAGAACTAATTTAATATATTCTTTGTTTATTTAGTCAACTTCACAGACTATAGAAGTCCGGAATGTGTGACTATATTCTATTGAAAGTCCGGAGTGTGATTGTTCCTTAGTACCTTGTAGAAGTATATCGTTCCCTTATGATGCCTCAAGTCTCAGGTCGGTCAAGTCAAGTCAAGTCTGTCCCTCAAGCTAAGTCAAGTCTGTCCCTCAAGCTAAGTCAAGTCTATCTCTCAAGCTAAGTCAAGTCTGTCCCTCAAGTTAAGTCAAGTCTCTCTCAAGCTAAGTCAAGTCTGTCCCTCAAGCTAAGTCAAGTCTATCTCTCAAGCTAAGTTAAGTCTGTCCCTCAAGCTAAGTCAAGTCTCTCTCAAGCTAAGTCAAGTCTATCTCTCAAGCTAAGTCAAGTCTGTCCCTCAAGTCTCAATATTGTGATTAACTATTCTTTTGATATTTTGTATGTATTAAGTATTAAATAATTCGATTATGTGCATTAAAAACCAAATAATATATCTCATTTCAATTGTTCTGATATAATAGTTAGTTTGTCAGGGTGGGTGAATGCCTAAATTGATGGAAAATTGAATTATCTACAATATCAAAATTATTGGTTTTGAAGTATTTAACCAATCCATGGTACTGATTTTTGGGTGAGTGCCATTGCCTTAGTATATAGAATGCTATGCGTCATTATTAGCACCAAAATGAAATTTGGACAAATTTTGTGATTTTTCGTATGATATCGATTATATTCAGTAAGACAAGCGTATTTAGAGATGTTATCTACCATATAATTAATCAATGTAAGACTAGGGCCCTAAAGGCGATCCAGCGGACAGGTTTAGAACCTGTGGGGGGCCGTGGTGCTGGGCAATCGAGCAGTGGAGGATGCAGGGCTCCACACAAACTTATGGGTTACAAACCCCAAAATTATGCTAATTGAGTCTAAATATATATCCCAATTACATTTTTCTTTCACTAGAGTTCGAGATTTTCTGACGTCATAATTCCATGATGAGTCGACATTTTCGTCTCTCTATATATATATATATGGTACACATATAGATTAATCGAGTTTTAAAAGTAAGGATATATGTGTATATATATAGGGCATTAGTCAATCCTCAAAAAAAGGATCTAGATCCAGATCCCGATTCTAACTTATAAAAGGATCTTCGATCCGATCACGATCCTAATTTTATAAAAGGATTTTTGATCCGATCACGATCCCCCAAAAGATCCTCTCAACAATAGTCAGAAGTAGGGTTGCCAGACGTCCGGGTTTGACCCGGACAGTGCGGGTTTCGAGTCATTTGTCCGGAGTCCGGGAATGGGATGAATTTGTCCGGGTTTGGAGAATTTTGAGTCCTGTCCGACTACTCACTACTCAGGACTGTCAATATATTCTATCCGTATCTAAGTTATTTAGTTAGCTATTGCTCTGCTGCAAACGTGTCACTCTCTAATATTTGAAGAAAGAGTGCAAGTTTGTGAAATTTGGATTATTACTGATTTGTAATGCTACCAAAGTGTACGTATACTACTGAGTACTGACCCTAACTGCCTAACATGTTTCGTAATGAGTATACTTGGAATCTTCTTTTTGTTTCTGTGTTCAATGGCTTCAACGATGAATTATGATATGTAGATATGTAGTCACGTGGGTCAAGGGTCATTTTATGTGTCTTTGCAGCTCTGGTTTACAGTGAATTACCTACATTCAAATTGTTATTTCAAATTTTATTCTCTGAGATTTTAGTTTACCCGCAATAACTAATAGACGAAATATAATTTATAATTTCTCTTGATTATTTATCTATTCTGTATATTTTGACGATAAGTTATTGATATAAATTTAAAATTAGATAACATTACAATAAGCATTTTTTTAGAGAATAAATTATGTCCGGGTTTGACATTTTGAAAAGCTGGCAACCCTAGTCAGAAGACTATCATTTTTAGTACAGCTCCTGGAAGGAGATGCCTTATGGCATGGACGGCGTGCAATGTCCGTCCGTCTGCGGCAGCCTGGGGCGTACTCAGTTCTTAAGTTAGTATTCAAACCATAAAACACATTAAAAATATACATTTAATCAGCATAAATTTCAATACTTTCACCTCCAACTTGGGGATTAAAAAGAAAAAGGATCGGATCGAATTCAGTCAAAGTTTCGATCCGATCCCGATCCCGATCCTACTTTTAAAAAGGATCGTCGATAAATTGATACTATATTTCACAGGGGCTAGCATTATGATTCATATGCTAATATATAAGTAAAGTGAAGCAAAAGGATTAATTTTATCTAAAATATGTTGAAAATAATCAATACTTAATTTTTCTACCCTTATTTTTCAGACAGGTCAATTCTCTTGTCCATTGAGAGGCAAAAGGTTGGATGGATTCGGGTTCGAACGATTGCCAAATCTCTAAAATCCCAGTCCTTAACTGCTCAACTGTTTTAGGCGCACGTATCATCAGTCTACTCTTAAGGACTGCCCAGAGATTCTCAATTGGAGCAAGATCAGGGCTGTTAGGGGGCCAATCGATCCTGAGGGGGACAAATTCGGTCCTCCATGCCTTTGCTGTGTGGATAGGGCTATTATCCTCTTGCAGTGTCCATTCACTACCATAGAGCGCCTTAGCCTGTTATATTAGGTAGCCATTGAGTAGAAATATACCGTTGTTGATTAAAGTTCTCGGTAAAATGCACAAAGGGGTAGTCCCCATTACAGAAATCCCACCCCAAACATGAACTTTGGATGGGTGTCGTTAGGAAGGCAATTGTACCCGCTGACTCTTCTTTGTCCACACTTTAACCTTTCCTGAGTCAAGTCAAATTGAACATTAGTCCGTAAAGAATGTTTTCGACCAGTCAAATCCTTTCATTTCTCTACACCATTTGATACGCTTTTGGATCTGGAGATCGGTTAGGGCTGGAACTCGGATCACTGGGGATTTGACGAAATTTTCCCTCATTAGGTATCGATGTACCGTACTTTTCCCGACATTCGACTCCAATCGTGTTGTTAACTGTCGCACAGATATCCTAGGAATTGACTTCAGGATATTTGATATCCTCCTCTTGTCGTTTGGTGGAATTTTCCTCGGGGCACCAGCACCCTGTCTGTGATCGAGACCTTTATTCTTTTTTATTAGCGCAAGAACCCGAAAAATCGTCCTCTCTGGGACATGAATCCTGGAGGAAATATCCTTGGCATTGATAATTCCAGCATTGTAGAGAGTCTGAACTTCCAATCGACGTTTTTGTTGTGTTTGTAAACAAGCCATAGATCAAATAACAATGGGTTGATTGGAAAATAAATGTGTAAAATATGAATCTCAAAATAGGAAAATGACAAAAGTTATGCGGCGCTGATACCGAATATTTCTAATCACAATAGTTAAAGGGCGTATAAAATATGTTTCTTTTCCATACTCAGTTTAAGAATACGAATTAAACGGTGTGTCAAAAAGTGGTTGAGTAACAATTAAAATTTAAAAATTCGATGTACTGCCAATAATTATGGGACATACTGTATATATATATATATACAAGCGCCTTCGCTTGCTTGCGCTGCGCGGCTGGCGGACACTTTGTGTCTGCCGGAGGCTCCCTTCGGTCGCCTGGAGTCAGTGTATCTTTTAAGGATTTAAAAAAATTTTTTTGTTCTTTTTTAGGATTAAAAAAATAATCCCCGGAATAAAAAAAATATATTATATCGGGATTTTTATTAATATAAATTCAAAATTTTGAATCGTGATTGTACTCGAAGCCATCTGAAACTCCCAATATTGGCTAGGAATGTAAAATTTATCATACTTCGAACACAATCATGTAATAATACGCTAATATAAAATATCCAACCATTTCTTAGTCATATATAAAAAAATTATATTATAATCTAAATTCTAGAAAAAAAATAAATCAGAAATAAAAAACTTCTAGAAGTAAGAAAAAAATTGCTTAAAAGATAGCCTGCCTGGGGTCACATTGGTTAATTATAAGGGAGATAACATCTCTAAATACGTCTGTCCTACTGTTATGATCTATATCGCACGAAAAATCACCAAATTTATCAATTTTTAAAATGTTGATGAGTAATGATGACGTCATAACAAAGTGATGAGCCATCGTTTTTTTAATGATAGCTGCATCATATGTGAGGTATGTTAGTATACAGATTCTATTAAAATTTCAGCATTCTATCTCCTATAATGGCTGAGTTATGCTCGAATAACTGTATTGCTTAACTTTTAAAAATGTGACAATGATGTCATAATTCCATGATGAGTCGACATTTTCGTCTGAGCTCAGAACTTAGTGGAGCCATAGCCAAAAGACACCCACATGCCAAAAATCAGCTTTCTGTACTTGGCAGTTTCTTCAATCAATTCGTTACAGATATATACAGTCGAACCTGCTATAACGACCATTCTATATAATATCGGTCACCAGTCTATAGCGGTC